>CM047805.1:128568934-129065924 GCA_026214975.1 Gentiana macrophylla | reverse complement strand
AATTGATCCTTCAAAAGTTGTTTGAGAAGAATACACAGTGACTTACTTATCTTGCAAGAAATTGCGTGAGTCCCTAATGTATCGACTAATGTACACTATGTAATGAGATAGATTAAGCTACCTTGGCCGGTACCACCTCCTCGCTCTTCCGGAAAGCAAAATATGTGTGACCTGGTGGAAACGAGCATGTAATGATTCAAAGTCTATGTTAGGTAGTACCTGCATGAAATCTGTGGTTTGAAATCACACCAAGGATAGCGAAGTTTCCTTACATTTACCGATGCCGTAAAAATACCCAAAATAGCTAGAAATCTCAAACACACAAACAACTAATATTGACTCTAAATCTTAAGCTACAAAAACTCATTATACACTTTGTGACTAATCACATGATTCAATAAACTCAACTATACACTTTTGATCTAAACAAAGATATGAAAGTTACCTAAATTGAAAACACCAAAAGAGTACACCTTGAATTTTGAGTTTTCACCATGAGTTTGAAAATTATGTAATGAGAACAAACTTAGATCATAGTAATCAATACCAAATTCATATAAACCAAAACCCAAAATTAGTTCCATATATGAAATATTAGTGTCTCAATCACAGTAGAGTGTTTAGAAACACTATAGTTGAGCCAATGAAGTGGAAATAGATGCACCAATGAAGCCGTCTGAGTCTCGCTTAAAAACTTGATCAAAGGAGCTTTTTTTTTTTTTTGAATCCAAAAAATAAGTAGCAATATAATACTTAAAAACAAAACAAAAAAACACACAATCGTCTCGAATCAATTCAATTCTCGTAATTGCACAAGAGCATCCTACGAAGTTGCAACTTAACATCAATATCCTATACATTTGTGAATTATTTGACAAGAATTTTACGACACTACAACCAAAGGTCTTAATAAAGAATAAGGTCCGATAAGCGACAAAATTCAAAATCGAAGCCGAGAATCAAAGAAAAAGCAGCGAAAGACCAAGAAAACCGGCCCAAGTCAAAATAAAGTCCAAAGAAATTGCGGCTCAAGAAAATTATCAAACACTTAGCTAGCAATGACTCTCTACTATAAAGATAAAGCAGCAAAATTCAAAATAATGATCAGATAAGTACCTCTTTGGGAGTAATAAGGTCGAAATATACTGTGACGGCGATCCTCTTTAAAGCAAACTCTGAAAGACATTGAACCTGGAACAATTGGCGATCAGAAGCATAGACTATCCAATCTCCATCATATTTGAAGTTTGATTTTATATGTTTATCTTCTAAAAATGTAATTGACCTATAATCACGGTAGTATAAAAGAACAAACGACTTTACATGTGACAATCCATGAATTGAATAAAAGAAGTGTTCTTCATTATTTCGTTTTTCAGTTTTTCTTAGGTCTAATGCTCATTTAACCAAACAAATACGATCCAGAAAACAACTATAAAAAAGGAAGTAACATGACAGAGGAAATGAAAATACATTTTGGAAAGCTTGTTAGGAGCGCCGCCGGTGACCCGAGAAGAGCAAGCTCTGCCTTGAGATCATTAATCTGCTCAAACAAATCAGCCTTTGATTTGTTCATGACTCATGAACCTAGATTCGCTACACCAATGAACAGAACAAGCAAAATCCGGTAAAATTAATTTCTTCACAAAAATCGAATCCAATTCAATATAAAATCGGAAATGAAACCGATAAAAGTGATCGACGATGAACCGATTAGGAAGAATCACGAAAGCGACTTCATACTTACTATGAGGATCTGAGAAAACCACGAAGCATTCCATTTGGAATTAAGAAATTACCTAAGTATCGGTTGTGCGAACAATCAAACCACAACAAATTTCTTTGAAACGCATAATCGCTTTCTTAAAAAAATTGTTGAAATCGCGCAATCAGAAATGGAAACCGAGTAACTGATCGACAATGAACTGAAAATTGAAACTAGGATTACGAAGAAGCGGATTCATTGAGCGAGGGGAATGGGGATTGAGGTCTGAGAATAGAAATAGGGTTTTGTGGTAGTAGGTAAAAGGTTGTAATCATTTGGGCCAAAAGCGGGCCGCCATTATATAGGCATCGAATTGATATCATATTTTGCAATGTAAAAATTCAAATCAAGTCGAATATTAAGATATTGAGTCGAGCAATATTTAAATTTACTGAACAAGAATTAGCGTATGAACTTAAATTAACTATCGAGACTATTCGGTCTCGAACCGAACTCAAATCGATCATGAACCCATTTAGTTCATTTATATCCTAATCGTGACAAAATAATTGTTATGTAAATCATTATGGATTTCATAAAAAAATGTTGTCACCAAAGCCCTCATAACAAGTTTGTCGGGCATCACACAGTGAAAGCCTATCTATTGAGACAACCCGTCAAGTTTTTAAGTAACAACATTTTTTCTCACTAATTAGTACATATTTTAGTGACAAAATAAACCATTGTCACTAGAAGCATCCCTTTGGTGACTAAACTCCTCTTTGTCACGAAAGATTGTCACAAAAAAATCTTTTTTTTTGTAGTGATAAGTGTAACTAACTTTACCAACTAACCTATACTAACACCTATCAATAACTACCAACTAACAGCAAAACTACTTGACATAACAACACAACTTATTCTATATCACCAACATCCCCCCTCAAGCTGCAATGTGGGAACATTGAAAGCTGACATAACAACACAACGTATTCTGTATCACCAACTTTTGAGGCTCATAGATGTTCTTGATTGGATAGGAGTGTAGGAATGCAGAGTTGTATTATCAACAGGTTTGGTGAGCAAGTCTGCCAGATTATCTGAAGAGCTTCTTGGCATAGGATTAAGAACCCCTTGTTGGTATTTTCTCTCATAAGGTGATAGTTTATCTCTATGTGGTTTGTTCTCTCATGGAAAACAGGGATAAAATAGGGTTTACCACTTTGTATAAGGCACTTTGTTGTCACAAAAGAGAGGACCAGTTGCTCATAATGAAAGTGGAAGTCATTTAGTGGATAAAGAATCCACTGAATCAAACAATTAGTTGTGATTGCCAGAGCTTATATTCCGCGTCAGAAGAACTTATACTAACAATGTCATGCTTCTTACTTTTCCTTGAAATTAGGGAGCCACTGATCGCGTGTAAGGCACTAACGTCGATATTACTAGCAAGAATACTAGGTACATCATAGTATTGTAAGGGCGAATCAAGATCGATCCCACAGAGACAATGCAACTTTAAGTATAAATGATTCTAACCTAACTAAGAAGAGACATAGAGGTGGTCATTGACCAACAATAAACATGAAAGAAACTTGAAATTAATCGAAGCGAGCTTTTCGTTTAGTTATAAGCTACGGGTGCAACTCTTAACCTTATCTACTTCAACCATGGTAGTAGACAATCTCATACAAAAGCTACCCTCCTTAATTGGTCCGTAATAGCCCATACGCATAAAGAACTAGAATGCCCGATATCGAGTGCTAACTTATACCATCGACCCACCTAGACAAATTTGTCGACCAGCGATCGACATGTTCCTAGGATCCATCAAGACTATGTCCTAAATAACACTTCACCTTGCAAGTTCTTCGTGTTAATTTAAAGGTAGAATAAGCAGATTGGCCAAATCTAACCTACTGTTAATTAAATATGATGATCAATTTTGCTGACATGAATCCTCTAGATTAAGTTTCCTAAATTTTGCCTCAAATTTGTTAATTACCGGGGTCAGCTTTTCTTAATTCTGGATCTACATTGCTCAATTACAATTAATCTAAGTAAATCATGGGGTTGTTAAACATGCAGATTAACTAAAACACACAAATACGAACAGATCTACCATATTGAAGACAAAAAGGAACGTTCTGTTGAAATAGTGTCCTAAACCATCAGGTTGGACCGGATCCAACCGGGTCGGATAATTTCTACAATTTCTTTATGATTATACATATATAATAAATGGCTTTTCTGTTGTCATATATTTGTTCTTTTAAGGAACCAATTATGAATTGTTATATGATAACGTCCTTAGTATTAAAATGTGATAGAGAAACCATGATAGGCGATTATGGTTGATGAGATCTCTAATCACTTTAATAAGTTTGATACTTAAATGTCTCTAGGCTTATGTACTATTAAACATGGTATTGATTGTACAAACAGGCTAGCACGTATTAGATGTCTTTTGTCTTTGAGGCTAGGGATAGATCTCATCTATCAAAGTGTAGAGACACTTCGACTGTACATGGACATGTATTAGAAAATGCGTACGTTAGACTGACCCACTTACACTGTTAAGTGTCACACTATGTGAAGGTTGTGTAATTATCCTTAGGACCAGAGTCTCCATGGCATCACGGTGTGGATTGTCATACTTTGACACTATTGAGGTTTCCCTTAGCCATGGGGCGATAATGCGGTAGTGATTGTGTGTGATACTGAAGCATGCGGAGTATACATGTTAGGTCGTCTGGGAATCGCGTACCCTATGAGTAGGAGTGAATATTCGAAAGGGACTTCCCATAAGGAATATCTAGTTCTCGTGAATCTTTGCAAAGTGGGAGTAAATGAGTTATTCGAGAGCTTGATATCAAATTATGGGATACGATCAAGATACGATCGTATGGATATTTAACGGCGATAGGATTCTATTTACACGCTAACCGAGCACATGAAAGGTAGTAGTCATTACGTATTGACTCTTCCGATGATTGGGGTCATGGACGTGTTGCTAGAGCGCTATCCGTGATCGATTATATATGAAGGGCATTTTAAGTAATTGCACCTTATGTCTACGGCCAACATATTTGGGAGCCTATCGGGTAACACACATATGAACATCAAGTCGGATTAAAATGTGGTTATAGTTGATAACCAAATACGGTAAGAATTTATCTCATACTATAAAGGTTATAGTGGTAAATTAATATGGTGGTATTTATTTATTATGAATAAATATAATACAAGATATTAATTATGTTGATTAATTACATATGTATATAGATACATATATTTCGATATATATATATGTATATATTTATATATATATGTATATATACATACATACATATATATATATATATATATATATATATATATATATATATATATATGATATACACGTGTTTTGTAAATTAATTAATCATATCATTATATTAATTAAAGAATATTCGAGATGCCAATAATAGGCTAAAGAGGGTGCGAGGTTTTAGTGTATACTGAGATACACTTGAATTGTATTTAATTATAAGATTACCATAATATTAATTGATTTTTGGAAAATAGAATTATGGTAATAAGATAAAGATATTCAATATAAGATATTGGCAATATCTAGATTTATTTAATATGAGATATTAAAATAAAAGAGATAAATCAATCAAAGGTATTTTCCTTATTTTATTAGGAAAATGTTTTCTTTCTCATCAATTTTCTGGAAGCTAATCCCAATCATTTTGGAGTCTAGAGGGGCATGTCACCCTATATAAATGGAGGCTTGGCTAGCACTTTGGTACATCATAATTCCAAGAGCTAATAGTTCTTGTGAAAATAAGAGAGCTTCTTAGAAAGAGAATATAGAGAGAGAAAATGTTGACCTAGCAATCGAGTTTTTCTAGTATCAATCCTTGGCGGGATTCCGGTGAGGTGCTCGTGTGGATTACTAATAGAGGCCGGACATGTGGACGGCTCGCTCACATCTACTCCTACCGGACGGTCAAAGCATCGATCTTTTAGATCAACCAAGGTAGTATTACCGCCCCCTCTTTTAGATCAACCAAGGTTGTATATTGCACCATGGCTTAGATGTGTAACAAGTGAATAAGGGAACTACCTTCTCAGAGAGATACACTTGGGCATTTGTGGAAATCACCCTGGAGCTCGGACCCTGGCTATGAAATGCAGGCTGTTCGGTTACTATTGGCCGATAATGTTGGAAGATGCCAAAGAATTAGTGGAAAAATGCAAATCATGCCAGGTGCATGATAACTTGTCACATCAGCCGTCCCAAGACATGATTCCGGTGGTATCCCCTTGGCCTTTTGACCAATGGGGGTTGATCTATAGTGGGGCCACTACCAAGAGCTCCAGACAATGTCCGATTTCTGATCGTAGCAGTGGACTATTTTACCAAGTGGGTTGAAGCGGAGCCGCTAGCTACCATAACGGGAAGCAGATCTGAGAGATTCTTGTGGAAAAATATAGTGTGCGGTATGGAATACCGAAAACTCTAGTTTCGAGACAATAGAACTCAATTTGAAGACAGGATCGTCGAGGAATGGTGTCTTTGATTTACACATCACTCAACACTTCACCTCGATCGGTTATCCTCAGAAGCTAATGGCCACGTCGAGCAGACTAACCGCAGCGAGATCAAGAATGGGTTGAAGAAACTTTTAGAGGAAGAAGGATAAAGTTGGACCGAGCATTTGCCCAACATTTTGTGGGCATACGGAGAAAACACCCAATTTGACCCACTGGAGAAACTCCTTTCACCTAGCATATGGGTGCTGGCGTGATCCCGGCCGAGATCGGCCTATCCTCACCGCGAACAATGCTTTACTCGAGGATCAGTGATGAAGCAGAGCTCGAGACACTCCAAGGATGACTGGAAGAAGCTCGGAATGTAGCCTTCATAAGAATGGCCAAGTATAAATAACGAATTTCTGAGTATTACAACTCCCGAGTTAAGCACTCCTACTTTAAAGAGGGAGATCTAGTGCTCAGAAAGAATGAGGTTAGCAAGCAACTACCTCAAGGGAAACTTGATCCGAACTGGGAAGGCCCGTACAAAGTAGTTAAAGTACATGGGAAGGGGGCATATCAGTGGTGATCTGAATGGCGAAGCTGCCATGCTTGGTGAAATGCCTCTAATTTAAGGAAGTTTTATGTCTAGGGCAGGTTCCACTCTAATTTATACGTCAATTTTGATTTCTCAATAAGATGTATGCAAACATTGAATCCTAAATAAATGTTTCTTTTGCACATGTGCATTATTTTGTGTATTTAATTGATCATAACTGAGCTACAGGTCGGTCTCAAAAAAGTTTGCAAAGGACAAACTATAAGTCTGAGGGCAGACCCATGGCCCGATCCATGGTCGGACTCGAGAAGAAGCTGAGCTGCAGTCGGTCTCGAGAAAATTTTGCAAAGGGCAGACCCATGCGGCGATCCATGCAGTCGGACTCGGTAGAAGAAATGAACGCAGGTCGGTCTCAGAAAAGTTTGCAAAGTACAAACTATAAGTCTGCAGGACAGACCCAACGAACTGATCCGCAGGTCGGACTCAGTAGAAGAACTGAACCGCAGGTCGGTCTTAGAAAAGTTTGCAAATGACAAACTACAAGTCTGCATGCAGACCCAACAAAGCGATCCGCGAGTCGGACTCGATGAAGAAGCTGAACCGTAGGTTGGTCTTAGTAGAATTAGCAAAAAGACGGGACTCAAATAGTTCAAAGTGGGCCTCAGACCAGACTCAAAAACTTTTGTCGGTCTGAGGTGAACTGCTATTCATTCGATCAGCGTTCAGACTCGAGAATGGGATTCAAACTCCCTATCAATTGAAATTTGCTCAAAGCGGTACTCGTCCTCATAAAGCTGGGAAAGTAGTAAGAAGAAATAAAGAAGAACAACACGAGAAATCAGAGAAAATGCTTACTTAGAAATGCAGAGGATTTTTGCAAGAAATCTCCGATTTAATAGCAAGGTCCAGAAAAGGGAAAGTCTGATATGAAAGGACTTATAACCCCCTCTTGACGTGCACACGGTGTCAGTTATGGAAAGGAGTGAAACGCCTCGTATCCTGTGAATGCAATGATGGATTGTTTAATAGACTACCAGCTGGCCGTCAGGATAATTCAAAAAGCGAGGTCGGATAATACCGGCCGAACCGCCAAAATAACACGAATCGACCCGGCTAACAAAGCAGCGTCGGATGGGGGGCTTATGATGATACCCGACCCGAGTTGCGTCACGTGTCACCTTTAAAGTGCGTAATAAATGATTAGTCCTTAGTCTTAGGGCTTTAAGGGCTAAGGGCCCCAGAGGCGAGCGGAGGCGGATCGTCTACCCTTGGTGGGAGATCGGCAAATACTCCTCCTCGGCCGCCGAGGTCGGTCAGAGTCTAGCGAAGAGAGGCGCCCGAGTTCGACCATACGGGTCTTGAAATTTGGCGTGGGGCGCTCCGCACAACCCGGCTGTTATTCCACGTGCCTGGATAATTAAAGATAAATAAGGAAAGAATCATGAGTCATAATGACTCCAATCTTGGCAATTAATGTGTAAATAATTATCTCTAAACAAAAGGGATTAATTCGTATATATCCTTAGGGAATAATGATAAATAATAATACTTGCATAACAAGTAATAGGGGCGAGATGCCACCTATATAAACAACCCTAAGGAACTACGAAAGACTTGATTCCAATTCTACGATTGGATACGTAGGCAACTCTCAGAACTAACTTGAGAGCTCAGTCTCAAAATATAACAAAACACGTTCCACTTCTTACGAATTAGGGTTTCTTGGGGTTAAGGTCTTTATCACATAGGAGATTAACCCGACTTAATTTTCGGACGATTTCCAGCATCGTCACCTCTATTGTTTACTTGACGCATCTCACATCCTCGAGTATCTTTTGCATGTCTCGGTTCGCAGGTTCAGTTACAATAGTTTTTTGGCCTGCATTTTTACAGATTTTAGGCTATAATCTTAGTCTTAAAGTAGTAGTTTTGTTAAAGTCTAGACAGAAATGAATACATGTTTCATGGTGTGGAAGCATGTGCCATTATATGGTTTTCTCTACTTTTTGGGAGTCAAACTAAACTCACTGTATTATTGCATCTTCTTACTGTAGTATTGCCGTAGTTGATTCATGCAATTTGTGCTTTTTTCTGGGAAAATTGTATTGTACTACGTATTCATCTTTTCAGCCCGTCATCCTAGGTGGGGTGGGGTGGGGTGGGGTGGTGTAACTATTTTATGCTTTTTCTTAAAACCATTTGTTTATGTGGCACTTGAATAAAAGTATTGCAAAACCATGTATGTTTCTGATTTTTTTATTTTTTAATAATTATTTGCTTTTTGTCACGATATGGAATGTGACAATAGATTTTAACTTTTTGCCGCGGTGTGGTACCGTGGCAAAAGATTTTAACTTTTTGCTATGGTATGGTGAAAAGCGTGGCAATAACTTTTTGCCACATAGGTGCTTGTCATGGGTGACACAAAAACAATAGGCATCACAATTGGTCTTTAGTGTCAGTTTTTAGTTTTTAGTGGCACTTTTCATCCACGGCAAAAGCATGCTTTTTAGTAGTGACATACATTTGTAAAATTATATTTTGGATGGAAGAAGCAGCGTATTTTGACAATTTCTTTTGTCGATCTGAAGGAAATACCCTTTGCCCAAGTTTCATGTAATTGGGCGTCTACCCACCTGAGGAAGCTTTGCATAATCTCCATCTATTCATCTTTGGTTTAGCCATAGTTGACGTGATTCTTTGTGTTCTTACTGTTGTATCCGGAGAAGCAAGGGTATTACAATCTCCTTTAATTGGAATGATTTCGGACTCACCGAAGATGCTTGTGGATGAAGGAGAGAAACAGTGGAAAGGTGCTTAAAAGAAATGGAAAATTAGGGATAAGACACAATCAAATATTTTTAAATAACGGAGACAACTACATATTTTTATAGGAGAAGGACAACTGCATAATTTTATAGCGGAAGGACAAACGGTGAATCCGAAAATCGGTGAATCTCCTCAAAGTGAATCCCGAAATCGGTGAATTTCGACGATGAATTTCGACGGTGAATCCCGAAAATTAGTGAATTTCGGCGATGAATTTTGAAAATTAGTGAATTTCGACAATGAATTTAAGTCGATGAATTTAAATAGTGAATTTCGAACACAAGTGAATTTCGATAGTGAATAAATAGTTTTGTCCTTTATGCAAAAGTTTCAAAAAACTGTCCTTCTACTCAATTGATGAAATATTTCTGTCCTTCTCCCTCATTCCCCCTAAAAGAAATCCACTTCAAAAGATTTTTTTTTTTAACGTTTCGGAAATGACTTTTTCCTCTATTTCCCAGAATTAAAAAATTGCTTTAACCAACTTGTGTCTTACGCAAGAATTAACAATTGGACTGTAGAACAATCGCAAGTATTATTTTACAAATTTGAATCAGTTAAGCTGTCTATTTAATAAGAAAATTCTACTTATGATTAATATATGTTTGTTGGGCTCCTATTTCTCCTAATAAATAATGACATGCGTACATAACTACCCAAACACGCTGACAAAGGATGATGAAGCATTAAAAGCCGGAAATTAAACACAATAATAACTGCATATCAAAAAATTATTGAGGTAAGATATTACCACAATCTTTATGTCATAGGTTTTTTTTTTTTTTTTTTTTTTTTAGGGAATAAAAAGTTTTATTAAGCAATATCCGTCAAACAAGCAGTCAAAAACATCACTCAGGGGCGTGGAACCCCAAAGTGTCCGAGTGGAAACATATAAACCATGTCTAGCTAGAAGATGCGCTGGATATTCCCCAATCGACTAATAAACGAAAAAGAAACAGATACAAAACTAGACAAAATAGCCAAGCAATCCTGGATTAAGCAGCCTCAGACTGTGAGATCCTCTCCTGGTTGCCGAAGGCGCGAAATACACGCGCGCCAAACAATCGCTTTCCACCTCTAGCCTCTGAATCCCTAAGTGCTCCACCTCTTCCAAGGCTAGGGAAATAGCCTTAAGTTCCATATTTTCCACTGAGTCGCCTAGATCAAAGTGATACGCAAAGGAGTGGAGTACTAATCTATTTGAGTCTCGGAAAATCACCCCAATGCCCGCCCCTATCTCTGTAGCTTATGTCATAAGTTATATCGATATAAATAGGGTGATACATATATTCAAAAGAATATAATGTACATATATGCATGAAGAGATACACGTAAATTTTGAAAAGTGGGTTCTATCGGCACACCCAAAATTACTATTGACATCCATATATTGAATATTTTTTTGGACGATAAAAACGTCGGTGACACCGGCGTTCCTTGTTGAACACCACCACTGACGTTGGTGTGCAACGAGGAACGCCGGTAGAAAATCGTGGACTGAAGTTTTCTAAGTTTTAACACTTTTACAAATGGAGCGTCGGTGGCACGGTGTTCCGTGTGAGCTCAACCGATGTCGACCGCGGCGTTGGTGCTCCTGAAGGAACACCGATGGCACCGACGTTCCATTTGTAAAAAATCACCGGGTGCCGAAGTAAATTTTTGTGATGCCGGGAATAATAGTGTGCCAGTAGTAAATAGGTGTGCCAATAGAACCCCTTTTGAAAATATGATAATCAAATGTACAAAATAAGATAATAAGACTAAATAATAAATTCGCTAAATCCAAGAAGTGCATCATATGGGTAGTCCAAAGCTGGAAAAGGCGTCGAAGTCGTTCACGTCAAATATATGGGATTCGTAAAGGTAGTGAGTTATGTATACCATGGAATAGTTGATGAGGGATAGACAGAAAATGATAGATGATAATATCTGTTAATTCATTGATGGATTCAACAAGATCAGTGAGTAGGAATATAAGTACACAATCTATGACACTAGATAAGAGCTCTAGGTGTACCAATAGAACCATTACACTTGTCCTTATACTTGTACCACTTATACTATGACATGTGTCAACATTATCTTAACACCCCCTCTCAAACAGAATGTGGTGGAGTTTGAACATTCAGTTTGTCCCTGAAAGGCAAAAATTTGACTCATGTTAGAGCCTTGGTAAACACATCAGCAGGCTGGTCACATGTTGAGATGTGCTTTACATCCAGCTTTCCTTCTAGGACTTGATTTCGAACATAGTGAACATCTATCTCAATATGCTTGGTCTTGGAATGATGAACAGGGTTCTGTGCAAGAGATTCAGCTCTGTGTTGTCACAGTGAATGACATGTTTCCTTGTAATTTTGATGCCAAGTTCAGTCGGCAATGACTTCAACCAAGCAATATCAGCTGCAGCATGTGCTAAGCTCCTGTATTCTGACTCTGTACTTGATATAGATACCACCTGCTGCTTCTTTGAGTGCCATGAGACCAAGGATGACCCTAAGTAGATACAATGTCCTGCTACTGATTTTCTATCATAAGGACAGCACCCCCATCCTGCATCAGAGTACCCAATGATGTCCATACTGCCTCTAGATTTGAAGTAAAGACTGTAGTTCAGTGTCCCTTTGATATACCTGAGCAGTCTTTTAAGGGCTTGCCAGTGGACATCCCTTGGATCATGCATAAACTAGCTCAAAGAGTTTACAACATATGCAATATCTGGCCTAGTGAATGTCATGTACTGTAGTCCCCCAATGATGCTCCTGTAGATGGTAGGATTTGCCATAGGAGTCCCTTCATCTGGTTCAAAAGTTTTGCCAGTTACCATTGGAGTGAGTACAGGCTTCAGATTATTCATACCTAGCATGTCCAGAAGTTGTTGACCATAAGCCTTCTGACTGAGAAACAAACCACTGGAATCTCTGTGTGCTTGCATTCCTAGAAATTGATGAACTCCTCCCAACTCTTTGAGAGGAAATTTGGAGTGTAGAAGCTTCACAAACTTTTGTATATATTGATCAGAATTGCTAGTGATGAGAAAGTCATCAACATACACTAGAATATATAATGTGACACTGCCTTCTTTCAGGATAAATAAGGAAGTGTCTGAGACTGCTTGTCTGAATCCCCAGATTAATAGCTGAGTTCTTAATTCTTCAAACCACGCTCTAGGTGCCTGTTTGAGGCCATACAGAGCCTTGTTTAACTTGCACACATAGTTTGGTTTGGCTGCATCTACAAACCCTGTTGGTTGAGGCATGTATACACTCTCCTGTAGTTTTCCATTTAGGAAAGCGTTGTTGATATCAACCTGTTTGACAGGCCAGTTGTTAGTCACAGCAATGGCAAGAAACACTCTGATTGTTCCAGATTTAGCCATTTGGGTGAATGTTCTGCATAATCCACCCCCTCTTGCTGTGAGTAGCCCTTGGCCACAAGTCTGGCTTTGTACTTGAGAAGAGAACCATCAGGCTTGTGTTTGATCTTAAAGATCCACTTATAGCCAACCAAGTGATGATGTGGTGAAGGTGGCACTAAATCCCATGTGTGATTTTGAATAAGGGCACTATATTTTTCTGCCATAGCTTTCTGCCAATTTGGTTGAGCAAGAGCTTCTGACACAGATAGTGGTTCAGTGAGGGAATCGGATGAGCCTTTGCTCGATGGCAAGAGTGAAGATAGGTTTAGGTTTAAAAATACCATGTTTGGACCTAGTTTGCATTGCATGACCGGGGAGCGAGAGGCAGGTGGAGGCGGCTTTGTGGTGAGGATGGTGGAGTGGATGGTGGTGTAGGAATGAGTGGTGAATGTGAAGGAGATGTAGTGTCGGCGCATGAGGTGAGTGTGTGATAATATCGGATGGTGAACTAGTGGATGAGTGTGATGATGCAGGTGATGGTGAATCATGGTGTGGATTAGGACTACTTGGAGAAGATACAGCAAGTGGGGTATCATAAATACCTGTTGGTGGTGATCAGCAGCAGTAGGGGCAGGTGTTACTGGATCAGCTGGTATAGTAGTGATGATGCTGGGGTTTGGTGCACTGCTAGGATGTAGAGAGGGTGATGTAGGATGCATGGAGGGATAAGGAAACTCATGCTCATTGTAGGTAACATCTCTGCAAATGTAAAGTCATCCTGTAGCATCAAGACATTTGTGACCCTTGTGGACATGACTGAGGCCCAGGTAAATGCACTTTTGGGTATGATATTGAACTTTGTGATTAAGGTAGGGCCTACGATAAGGGAAGCAAGCACATCCAAAGGTTTTAATAAGGTGGTAAGTAGGCTTTTTGTTGTACAAAACTTGATATGGTGAGGAGTGGTGTAAGACAGGGGTAGGAAGGACATTAATAAGGGTTACAGCATGAAGAAAACTATCCCACCAGTATTTTTGTGGAAGAGAAGCTTGAGCTAAGAGGGTGAGGCATGTTTCTACTATGTGCCTATGTTTTCTTTCAGCCCTACCATTTTGAGCATGAATATGAGGACAAGGATGCCTGAACTTAATGCCACATTGAGCAAGATAGGACTCTAGATTTCTATATTCCCCTCCCAGTCAGATTGGACAGTTTTGATGGTGGTACTGAACTGATTTTCTACCAATTTCTTAAAGACTGTGAAGACATTACAAGCTTTAGATTTTAATTTTAGGGGATATATCCATATGAACCTACTGAAGTCATCAACAAAGTGGATGTAATAAAGATAACCAGATGTTGATCTGACAGGGATGGTCCTCAGAGATCAGTGTGAATCAATTCAAGAGGATGGGAGGACTTTCTGTATGAAATAGGGAAAGGGGAAGCATGAAGTTCACATATACGACAATCATCACAAAAGGCATTTGTTCATTGATAGAGACATTACAATCTTTAAGAACTTGATTTAAAACTCAATGAAGGATGCCCAAGCCTCCTATACCATACAATGGCTTCACTACTTTGATTGCTAGAAGTAATACTAAAAACAGACTTGATATGGTTAGATTGAGGGGAGCTCTGAGACTGGACATTGAGACATGGTTCAGTGAGTTTGGCTGGATGAATCTTGTAGAGCCCATTTTCCAGGGTGCCTTCCAGTAACACCTTCCCTGTTGCTTGATCCTTAATAAAACCTTTAGAAGCAGAAAACTCAATTAGAACAGGGTTATCAGCAGTTAGTTTTGAAACACTAAGAAGACTTTTATGGATTTTGGGTACATGAAGGATATTAGATAGATGAAGATTAGGGGTTAAGGTGGCAGATCCTGTGTGTGCAGTGTGCATATGATTTCCATTACCAACCACTAGAGTGTCATTACCTGTAACGCCCCGTTCCCGGACACCGAGTCCTTATCCGGAAAAGGAACGTTCGGCACGTATAAAATAAAAATATACTCACTTTATACGTAAGCCTCTACTACGTCGTATCAAAAATAAGCAAACGGAAGCAAAAGACTCGGGTATAAAAATAATTCCAATATCCAAGAATAGAAATGAAATCTAAAGAGGGAAATGTAATTTATTACATTCAAGGAAGTACGAAATCCAAAAGAAATATAACGGCACTACAAGTCTTTAAAGACCAAAAGTCTAAACAGTCTAATAAACAAATGACAAAATAATAAAAGTAAAGTCTTCAAGGAGGCGTCTTCAAACGTCATCATCGAACTACTCCTCGTAAACGTTATCTACCTGTTCGTCTTCTCATCCCCAAACACATAGAAAACATGCATTTGAGATAAGTACAACGTACTTAATAAGAAAGAGAAGCTATGACAACAATTATAATTTATAAAGTAAAGATAATTAAAAGTTTAGTAGTTTAAGTTTGACCGACTCAATCTAGGGTTCATCTCATGTCCATCAACATGAATTGACTAAACGTTTCTACTTAACTTATCTATGTTACAACCGCACTCAAGGGCACTACGCCTGATGTATATCCACCAGGAGATATCGATTGCAACATATTAGTGGATCACACCAATATCCACGGAGGCTAGACTAGGTAGGCTCCGATAGTATGCACATCTCAGCGGAGTCCCTCCGTACTTAGGGTTTTTTTGACCTACGGAGTTCTTCCACCTTCAGAGGTAGGCATACATCTCGATATAGACTGGTGCATGTCCAAGAGAGACATGTTGTTTAATCTTTTTACTAGTCAAGTACGTATTTATTAGGATGGTTAACTAGCCACCTAAGTGTTTTCAATTAATCTCCCTCACATTAACCACTCTCTCCCTAGACCACTAGACATTAACAATACCTAGCAATTACACAGACAGTGATGAATGCTAATTCATCAAAGCACAAGCCTATCATGTTCTTCCGACGGATCTGAACTTCAACTCCCTTTAAGAGTACATTCGGTGTTTTAACTGAACGAATCAGAAGCTCAATTCAGGCTTGCTTATGTTACCTAATATTACCATATCATAAATTAGGGTTTAAAACAGTTATAACATGATTATGTAACCCGAAACCAAACTAGAATGATAAACCCGTACAGCCGTGGTAAAACAGACCAAACGCCCGTTTAAAGACATGGACGCCCGTCTGGAACCTACTGGACGCCCGTCCAAAACTGGACGCCCGTCCACTTTTCCCAGACGCTCGTCCCACATTGGAAAAGTAGTAGAATGCTCACCCCCATATAAGTGTGAGACATAAAGGTCTTGTCAACTCGGGTTAGCCTTTTTAGACCAAGCGAGGACGGCGGTCTAAGCAGTTGACCGGATATTTATGACTCATTTAGTGCTACCAGGCCCGGGGTCTGGGGGCGTTACAGAATGGTATCAGAGCCGACTATCGGACGGAACTATGCGCTGTACCGTACAAGAAGACGGTGTAAGGATGGCCTCTAGTTACCTCTGGTAGGGACGATCCAGAAACAGTCTTGGTCGTCCTGGCGAGGACGCCAGTCCCTTATAAGAGGGGGAGAATGTAATGTCTCACATTGGAAAAGTAGTAGAATGCTCACCCCCATATAAGTGTGAGACATAAAGGTCTTGTCAACTCGGGTTAGCCCTTTTAGACCAAGCGAGGACGGCGGTCTAAGCAGTTGACCGGATATTTATGACACATTTAGCGCTACCAGGCCCGGGGTCTGGGGGCGTTACAGAATGGTATCAGAGCCGACTATCGGACGTATAAAATAAAAATATACTCACTTTATACGTAAGCCTCTACTACGTCGTATCAAAAATAAGCAAACGGAAGCAAAAGACTCGGGTATAAAAATAATTCCAATATCCAAGAATAGAAATGAAATCTAAAGAGGGAAATGTAATTTATTACATTCAAGGAAGTACGAAATCCAAAAGAAATGTAACGGCACTACAAGTCTTTAATGACCAAAAGTCTAAACAGTCTAATAAACAAATGACAAAATAATAAAAGTAAAGTCTTCAAGGAGGCGTCTTCAAACGTCATCATCGAACTCCTCCTCGTAAACGTTATCTACCTGTTCGTCTTCTCATCCCCAAACACATAGAAAACATGCATTTGAGGTAAGTACAACGTACTTAATAAGAAAGAGAAGCTATGACAACAATTATAATTTATAAAGTAAAGATAATTAAAAGTTTAGTAGTTTAAGTTTGACCGACTCAATTCAGTGGTTCATCTCATGTCCATCAACATGAATTGACTAAACGTTTCTACTTAACTTATCTATGTTACAACCGCGCTCTCAAGGGCACTACGCGCTGATGTATATCCACCAGGAGATATCGATTGCAACATATTAGTGGTTCACACCAATATCCACGGAGGCTAGACTAGGTAGGCTCCGATAGTACGCGACATCTCAAATGAGTCCCTCCGCATTTAGGGTTTTTTTGACCTCACGGAGTTCTTCCACCTTCAGAGAGGTAGGCATACATCGCGATATAGATCGGTGTCTCGTCCAAGAGAGACATGTTGTTTAATCTTTTACAAGTCAAGTACGTATTTATTAGGATGGTTAACTAGCCACCTAAGTGTTTTCAATTAATCTCCCTCACATTAACCACTCTCTCCCTAGACCACTAGACATTAACAATACCTAGCAATTACACAGACAGTGATGAATGCTAATTCATCAAAGCACAAGCCTATCATGCTCTTCCGACGGATCCGAACTTCAACTCCCTTTAAGAGTACATTCGGTGTTTTAAGCGAACGAATCGTAAGCTCAATTCAGCTTGCTTATGTTACCCAATATTACCATATCATAAATTAGGGTTTAAAGCGCTTATAACATGATTATGTAACCCGAAACCAAACTAGAATGATAAACCCGCACAGCCGTGATAAAAAAGCAGACCAGGACGCCCGTTTAAAGACATGGACGCCGTGCGGAACCTCTCTGGACGCCCGCCCACTTTTCCAGGAGCACTCGTCCATCCTAAGACAACTACAACCTGAATGTAAAATAACACCTCGGCGCCCGCCCGGAGAAACCAGACGCCCGTCCAAAATGTGACCAAAGCGCACGCGCCCGTCGGAGAAAGCTGGACGCCCGTCCGACTGGTTTTTCCCAAAACGCTAAGATCGTCAAACTCGATTTTCGAACCAATTCTAACCTAATTAACATCGTTTCAAAGACAAGAAAACGTAGTGAACATATCTAATCATCCCAAGAATACCGTGATCCTTGATCAATGAAAAACACATCTTTCTAGCATCTACGCATCTTAAAACATAATCTAAACCTTACGAATCGTAATCGAAATCATAGGAAGAGTTTCTTACCTAATTCTTTGCTCCAAAATAGATCCAAACAACCTCGAGAAAATCTGCAGTCCTTCCAACAAACTGATATCCACACGATGTGCTCCTCAAAACGGTTCCAATCCTCTACTCTGATCTGAAAACGGTCAAGCTTTGCTTGATTAATTGAAAAACACCTCTTGCCCCTTTTTTTCTCAAAGCCGCAGAGAAGAATGAAATGGCGAAATTCGATTTGTGTTTAGGTTATGGGATTAAAGTGTGTTAATTTTCCTTAAATACCAATTCCCAATTAAATCCTTTTTTCCCTAAACACCCTTAATTACCAAAATTCAGAATAATCCTTTAATTATATACACATATACTCAAAAATTATGTATAATTAATTAATAAAATACTTAACTCCAATAAAAGAAAAGTAATAATAATATTTCGTTTTCGCAAAATGACACGTCTGCCCTTTCCCGAAAATCGGAATATTACATTCCTCCCCCCTTAAAAGGAGTTTCGTCCTCGAAACTAGAACATACCTGGTAAATCCACGAACTCCTGGAATTCACTGATCATATCATCTTCAACTTCCCAAGTTGCCTCCTCGGGTGAATGGTTACTCCACTGAACCAAAACCAAGGGAATCATCCGTCTCTTTACCATCTTTTCCTTCCGGTCCAAAATCTTGATCGGTCTCTCATCATAAGCAAGATTATCTTGTAGGATTTCCGGATCAATTGTAGTTTCAACATCATTCCTCGTCAGACACTTCTTCAACATTGAAACGTGAAACACACTATGGACCCTTGACATCGATTCCGGTAACTTAAGCTTGTAAGCCAACGGTCCAATCCTTTCCAGAATTTCAAAAGGTCCAACATACCTCGGACTTAGTTTTCCCTTTTGTCCAAAGCGTTTCACTCCCTTCGTCGGTGAAGCTCGTAGATACACTCTATCACCGACTTCGAACTCAAGCGGTCTTCTTCTAACGTCTACCCAACTTTTCTGCCTGTCTTGAGCTGCCTTCAGATTCTTCTTAACCAACGGAACTCTTTCCTTAGCTTGTTCAACCATTTCCGGCCCGGTAATCCGTCTTTCCCCGACTTCATCCCAAAACAGTGGCGTTCTACATTTTCTTCCATACAACGCTTCAAACGGCGGCATGCCTATACTTGCATGATAACTATTATTCTTGGCAAATTCTGCTACCGGTAGGTAGTCATCCCATGATCCACCTACTTCCAAAACACAAGCTCTTAGCATGTCCTCGAGTGTTTGGATGGTCTCTCAGATTGTCCGTGCATGCGAGGATGAAAGGCCGTACTTAAGTCCAACTTGGTTCCAAAGGCTTCTTGCAAACTCTTCCAAAATCGATCGATTTAATCGGCTATCTCGATCCGAGACTATGGAGATAGGAACTCCGTGTAACTTCACTATATTATCCAAGTATAGTGTCGTCATCTTCTTCAAAGGCATATCAACCTTATACGGTAAGAAATGGGCAGATTTGGTCAATCTATCCACAATTACCCAAATCGCATCATGACCGCCTCTCGTCTTAGGTAACCCGGTGATGAAGTCCATCGTAATCTTATCCCACTTCCATTCAGGGATATCCAAGGGCTTGAGCATTCCTCCTGGTCTCCTATGCTCTGCCTTCACCTTCTGACAAATGTCACACTCTGCTACGAACTTGGCTATCTCTACCTTCATCGAAGGCCACCAAAACTTTTCCTTCAAGTCTCGATACATCTTGGTAGCACTGGATGAACTGCAAAAGCAATCCTATGTGCCTCTTCCATGACTCTTCATCTCAAGTTGCCAACATTAGGCACACACAAACGATCCACGGTACCAAAGGTTTCCATTCTTATCCAAGATGTAACCCACCGTAGGCTTCTCTCTAGCAACTCGTTTCAATTCAACCAAAGTTGGGTCTTCATCTTGCTTTTCCCGAATGTCATCCATCAACTCTGACCTTGCTAACAACGGCGCCACAAAGCGCCGTTCCTCAACTGATCAAACTCGCCGATTTCAGTCCATCTAACTTTTCTGCCACATCTTCGACGCTTGAAACTACAGACAAAGGTTTCCTGCTTAAAGCATCTGCCACTACATTGGCTTTGCCTGGATGGTACTGAATATCCAAATCATAGTCCTTCACCATCTCTAGCCACCTTCTCTGTCTCATGTTCAGATTCTCTTGTGTGAAGAAATACTTTAAACTCTTGTGGTCGGTGAAGATCCTTGCCTTAACTCCATACAAGTAGTGCCTCCAAGTCTTTAATGAAAACACTACTGCTGCCAATTCTAAGTCATGGGTCGGGTAATTCTTCTCATGCACCTTCAACTGCCTAGATGCATAAGCAATCACTTTTCCTCCTTGCATCAATACACAACCTAGACCCTGTCCCGAAGCATCTGTGTAGACATCGTAGTTATCAAAAATCTCCGGAACTGCCAGAACTGGGGCTGTAGTCAACTTCTTTTTCAACGTCTGAAAAGCCATTTCACACTCTCTAGTCCATTCAAACTTCACATTCTTCTGGGTAAGCTTAGTGAGTGGAGTAGCTATCTCGAAGAGTCTTGCACAAACTTCCTATAGTAGCCAGCCAAACCAAGAAAGCTCCTCACTTCCGAAACTTCAACTCCCTTTAAGAGTACATTCGGTGTTTTAACTGAACGAATCAGAAGCTCAATTCAGGCTTGCTTATGTTACCCAATATTACCATATCATAAATTAGGGTTTAAAATAGTTATAACATGATTATGTAACCCGAAACCAAACTAGAATGATAAACCCGTACAGCCGTGGTAAAACAGACCAGACGCCCGTTTAAAGACATGGACGCCCGTCCGGAACCTACTGGACGCCCGTCCACTTTTCCCAAACGCTCGTCCATCCTAAGACAGCTACAAACTGAATGTAAAATAACACCTCAGACGCCCGTCCAGAGAAACCAGACGCCCGTCCAAAATGTGACCAAGCAGACGCGCCCGTCGAAGCTCGACGCCCGTCCGACTGGGTTTTCCCAAAACGCTAAGATCGTCAAACTCGATTTCTGAACCAATTCTAACCTAATTAACATCGTTCTCAGCACAGTAAAACATAGTGAACATATCTAATCATCCCAAGAATACCTGTGATCCTTGATCAATGAAAAACACATCTTTCTAGCATTTACGCATCTTAAAACATAATCTAAACCTTACGAATCGTAACCGAAATCATAGGAAGAGTTTCTTACCTAATTCTTTGCTCCAAAATAGATCCAAACAAACCTCGTAAAATCTGCAAATCCTTCCAACAAAATGATATCCACACGATGTGCTCCTCACAACGGTTCCAATCCTCTACTCGATCCGAAAACGGTCAAGCTTTGCTTCGCTTAATTGAAAAACACCTCTAGCCCCTTTTTTCTCAAAGCCGCAGAGAAGGAGATGGCGAAATTCGATTTGTGTTTAGGTTATGGGATTAAAGTGTGTTAATTTTCCTTAAATACCAATTCCCAATTAAATCCTTTTCCCTAAACACCCTTAATTACCAAAATTCAGAATAATCCTTTAATTATATACACATATACTCGAAAATTGTGTATAATTAATTAATAAAATACTTAACTCCAATAAAAGAAAAGAAATAATAATATTTCGTTTTCGCAAAATGACACGTCTGCCCTTTCCCGAAAATCGGAATATTACATTACCTTCATACTCAGACCTTACTAACAGATTACCAAGATCAGAAGTAACATGATTGGAAGCTCCACTGTCAGCATACCATCCAGAATCCTGTGACATTTCAGGTGCAGCAAGATAGGCTGCCATTTGCCTTGAGTTTTGCTGATTTGCAGGATGTTGGGGTACATAATTCTCTTCATACCTGTGCCAGCATTCTATAGCAACATGTCCAGACTTTCCACAGATCTGACATGTTGGCCTGGATGCACCATTTCCAGTAGATGATGTAGAATTGTTGTTCCTACCTCCACCTCTACCTCTTGATCTACCCCTGCCATTTCCTGAGCCTCTTCCTCTGGAGGAATTTGACTGATTGTAAGGATTCTTTCCTCTTCCTTGTGCCATCAGTGCAGTAGGATGAGGCATATCCAGAGAGCCTGATGTATTGAACCTTGCAATGAGACGTTCATGAGTAGTCAGTTGGGCTTGCACTTCTGCCCAACTCATAGATTGGATTCTGGAGGTGATGTTCACAATGGCCAATTCATATTAATTAGGTAGGCCTCCTAGAGTGGCAAGGATCAAATCTGAACTGGAGATTGGATACCCAGCTGCAGCTAATCCATCAGAGTATCCCTTCATGACAGTAAGATAATCAGGCATGGATCTAGCTCCTTTAGCAGTCTTAGTTAATGCATCTTTATATTCAAGGATCTTGGATTGGGACTGACTATTAAATAAGGTTTCAAGAGTTACCCAAACTTCATGAGATGTATTGCAGCCAACAACCTCCTATAGAGCCTGTTCTGTCATTGATCCAAGGAGCCATCCGAGAAGGAGTTGATCAAAAACTTGCAATTCTTCATAAATAGGATTTGAGATGAATGGTTGCAGATGTGAAGACCCTAGACTTGGAGGTCTAAGAGCTGGTGGTACGTTGGTCCCAAACAGATGATCTTCGAGCTTGTGGCCTCAAATGATGGGAAGGATAGTATACCTCCATAGAAGATAGTTATTTCGATCCAATTTGACCGTCATAGTCTGTGATAAATTGGACCCAAATTGAGGTTTAATTTGGAAGAAGAAAATTGGGTGGAGATGGTGAGGTTTGTTGCATAGTTGCTTTTGTAGAGTAGTAGAGAGAGGTGGTGGTCTTGTATACATGGAGGATGAGGGAACCCCAGTTGCCTGAATCACTGGAAAAGATGTGTACTGGTACCGAATCGGAGTGATGATAGAGGATGAACTTATAGAGGACATGAAAGGAGAATTTGAGGTTACTGTGGTGCCGGAGGATGTAAGCCCGATTGAAGCTGTATTTACCTGACTTGTTAAAGGTGGGTATGACTCACCGGAAGGCTGGCCTGAAGTTGCCATGGCCGCCGGTGGCTCTGCTACCAAGATAGAAAATGATAGATGATAATTCTGTTAATTCATTGATGGATTCAACAGTACAGCTGGTAGGAATATAAGTACACAATCTACACTACAAAAAAAAAACACTCTATTGCTACACTAGCTTTTGCCACACTCACAAAAAAAGTGTGGCTAATAGCACTTTGTGAGACTCTTTTGCCACGCTCATGTGGCTAAAAGTAAGTATATAGCAACACTTTTTTTGTTGTGTGGCAAACAATAATAGACAGTAAAACTGCTTTTTTTCAGAATACATGACACTAGATAAGAGCTCTAGGTGTACCAATAGAACCATTACACATGTCCTTATACTTGTACCACTTATACTATGACATGTGTCAACATTATCTTAACAGGGATTGAGGGTTCGGAGGAGAGTCTTTATGTGCCTACATATATGTAAATTTTGGTGTTCGATTATTTGTATTTGATCCAATTTTGACCAAATAAGATAATAAGACGGAGGTAATAATACTTCCTTCGTCCCCTAATATAGGGTATTAAACATCATAAATAAAACAATTTCTAGTGAGATTTTTTTTGGCTCGTTTTGAGCACCTGTTCATTAATTTTTCTCTTAGTTTTTCCTCCATTTAAGCATGAATTTTATCATTTCATGTAATTGAGTTATAGATAGGCATATCCGGATCCCATACCAGACTATAAAAATAAGTAAATAATCTCCAGACATTTATCCTATGTCTGTAGTTATATATATAATATCACATATTGCAACTTATTTTCACTTAACTATGATTTAAAATGTGAATAAAGGAGTATTACAATGGTTAATGTGGAAGCTCAAGGATTTCAACATTATTTTACTTCTTCCAGTCCTTCCCATCATTAATGATAGTTAATCAACATCATGCCGATGATTGAATATGAGGATATATTCCAAGTACTACTAAGAAGAGAATGTTTAAGATAATATAATGTCCCTCTCAAAAAAATGTCGTTGGGAATTGTTAATTAGAAGATTACGTCTACATCGATTAGTATATAAACAGGCAATGCTATGACCATTATTCCACACCATTCCACACTGTATTTCAAAGAAAGTCAAGAAAAATTAAAAGCCGTAAAATAGAAAGAAAAAATAAGCAAGCAATATGGCTTCAACACGAAATCTAGTAGTCCACCACAGGTATCTTCGTTTGCTAATATTGCTATTTCTGCAGCTGCCATCATCATGTCGCATCAATGCCGCCGGAGGCCATTGGAACGTCCTTCAATTCAACATAGGCATTACAGCAATGCACATGCAACTTCTCAACAACGACAAAGTCGTCATTTTCGATCGTACTAATTTTGGCCTCTCCAACATATCTCTGCCTAACGGTCGTTGTAGAAATAATCCCAACGATCTTGCTTTCAAAGTTGACTGCTCTGCTCATTCTGTGGAATATGATGTTTCTAGAAACACCGTTCGCCCTCTCATGATTCTCACCGACACATGGTGCTCCTCCGGTTCTGTTAATTCAGCCGGAGACCTAATTCAGACTGGTGGATGGAACGATGGATCTAATGGTGTAAGAATCTTCAAACCATGCTCAGGTGGTAATTGCGACTGGCAAGAAATCAATAACGGTTTATTACGACCACGGTGGTATGCAACCAATCACAAGCTTCCAAACGGCTTGCAGATTATCATAGGTGGAAGGGGAGAATTCAACTTTGAATTTTATCCTAGAACTGCCGGCTTTACGAATTCTGTTAATTTTCCTTTTCTTCAACAGACTAATGATCCCAATGTCGAGAACAATTTGTACCCTTTTGTCTTTCTTAACCCTGATGGAAACTTATTCATTTTTGCTAATAATCGGGCTGTATTATTGGATTACACCAGGAATGTGGTCGTGAAAACATACCCTCAGATTCCTGGAGGTGATCCCAGATGCTATCCTAGCACTGGCTCCGCAGTTCTATTACCATTGACTACTCTTCGAGGAGCAGCCACCGCCGCAGAATTTCTGGTGTGCGGCGGTGCACCGAAAGGTGCCTTCGTCAGCGCTCAGAACGGTAACTTTGTTACGGCATTGAATAATTGTGCTAGAATCAAGATTACGGACCCAAATCCTCAGTGGTTTATGGAGACCATGCCTATGCCAAGAGTCATGGGTGACATGTCATTACTGCCTAATGGTAATGTTTTGATAATAAATGGGGCATCTGCTGGAGTTGCGGGATGGGAGTTAGGCCGAAACCCGGTTCAAACCCCTGTGATATACAAACCAAATAACCGGGCTGGGTCAAGGTTTGAGGTACAAACTGCTTCTACTATACCAAGGATGTATCACTCAACTGCTGTTTTATTAAGAGATGGTAGGGTTTTAGTTGGAGGAAGCAACCCTCATGCAGGATATGTTTTTACTAATGCGCTTTATCCAACCGAGTTGAGATTAGAAGCCTTTTCTCCTTCCTATTTGGATCCTGGATTCAACAATTTGCGCCCAAATATCCTCTGGTCATCTTCTCAATCTCAGATTAAATATAACCAACGGTTACATGTCCAATTTACAGCCTCAGGGCCGGTAAAAGGAAATTTGGTTATGGTAACATTAGTGTCTCCATCTTTTAGTACACACTCATTTTCTATGAACCAAAGACTAATAGTGCTTGGCGGTTGGAGTGTGAAAAATGTTGCCCAATCGACCTATGAAGTGGCTGTGTCAGCACCTACTATAAGCAATCTTGCACCATCAGGATATTATCTATTATTCGTGGTGCACCAAGATATTCCAAGCACAGGGGTTTGGGTACATCTGGCTTAAGATGTTTTGAACTCTCACCCCCTCTCTATATATATATATATATATATATATTATTTTTTTCTTGTTGGACATTTGATTCACAACTTTCCTTCCCTCATTGATTGTCTCCAATTATTTTCCGTTTACGAGAGGTGATGTAGTATTCCGTTATTGGTTAGACGGAGCTACAAACATGTTGATTTTTTAGTGAATTATAGTATTTAAATTGCACGTTTGCATTAATTCTCTAGACAAACAAATGTATATGTTGAACAATTTTACTGGATTATAAAGTTGTGTAAGCAAGACTTTTCCTTTAATATTTTTAGAAATGATATTGCCAATGATATTTTTAAAACCGTTGAACATTTGAAGTATCGGTCATTTGACAAATGTCTCGATTTCACTCAATTGATGTGGTGTTTAAAATTGACAGATAATACTTAGGGAGGTCATCGGTAGCTTGACTTAAATGGTAAATGACTTGAGAATGCTTAGAGAGGTCACATGTTCGATTCTCCTTTGAGGTGCCATGTTGAACGAGCTCGTGGCCAGACCTTAACCCTGAGTAAGAAGTCGACTCCATGAAGACGACCTGAGATCGAACTCACGATTAGTCGGATGAGTTGGTTTTGGATACCGGGGGTTTTAAGCAAAAAATAATAATAAAAAATGACAGTTAATTGGAATTAAAAAGACTTAAATGAGGGTGGATTTATGTATCGTCGAAGATGATTGAATGGATCAGAAAGCAAAAATTTCCCTTAGCATGCATTTCAAAAATGTGATTTGTAAGCGGCTTTATGATACGAAAGATATTACTTCTTACACAAGTAGAATGTGGGTCCACAAATGTTTTTTAAACGAATAATGATAAAAAGCGATGATGATTGCAAGACAACGAAGAATACAACAACCATCTACACCGTTGATTATAATGAGTTTAAATTGATAATGATGTAAATCTAACATGATTAACAATACAGATGGTCGTTGTGTCACTCATTGTTATCATTACTATTTTTAAACTGATCGAAGGCCTCCTGATCCGTGTAATTTGTTTTTTTTTTTTGATCCACTTAATCGTAAACTCCACTTATCCTTTGATTTTTTTAATGTCTAATTGGGGTTTGGATTACTGGTTAGACAAACCTCCGGACCAAGAAATTATGGACTTAAGTCTCATTTAATTAATTTGAATAAAAAAAATCCTTAACAAACTGAAAATGGCTCATTTGAATCGTAATTTAATTAGAAAAAAAAGAGATTGAGAGAGAGAGTAGAATGAATAACGTTTCCTTAACAAACTGAAAATGGCTAGAAATGAACAAAATGCTTGGGGGTTGTTGGGGAAGATAGGCAATTCCTAATTTAGTATTTTGAATGTTTGGTACTATGTTGTACTCAAGAATCAAGATAAGTAGCAACCAAAGTAATGAATGAAAATATGTGTAGACTTTATTTTGTTAGGTTACAAAAAATTGTGAGAAGTTTGTTTATTTTTGTTTTTTTGAACCCATGCATATGTACGATCATCTTCAACCCACCATTATGTGCGATTTAATTTACGGCATAACCTCGATAAATAAATATTCGATAAATTAATAACTTGTCAAATGAATAATTTTTGGCGGTCCCGACTTAGGTAAAATGGCTAAATGAATGACCTCACTAAATGCATTAATGAATAAAAAAAATTGAGTCCTTAATATCCCAATATAAAATGAAAGAATAGTCCTTAAATTCCACATATATAAATGAAAATATTACATCCAATCAACAATATTCATATAACAAGTTATTTCGTGAGACTGTGCATAGCTTATGGTATTGGAGGAATCAGTTGATTCACCAGAGATGTCGAGAAAGACCCCAAATTTATGTGTTTGTTTCCACTATGTATAATAGGGTGAATAATTTAAAAGTAGCTTTGAGATTGTAAGTAAGGATCCTTGCCTATCTTGATGTAATTCTGTTTTTGTGGCAATAAAAGTGGATCGTTTTATTTAAAAAAATGTATCTCATCCTTAATTTTATGGGGTAAAGGTCCAAAATGACACAAAATAGACTTATTTTGGCAAATAGGACACTAATGAATCATATTTGGTTATAATGACACAAATTAGATAGATAGACTCAAATATCCTTAATGAAGAAAGAATAAAATAAAAGGAAATTAAAAAACTGCGCATGAGCATTGGTAATGTTTTATTATTATTATTTTTAAAAAGGCGCTGAAATTTTTTTTTTTTTTTTAATTTTAATGCAAGCGCTGAAAGTTCAGGATTTTTTTTATTATAATTTTTTAAAATTTTTAAAACCGATGTATTGATCATCGCGATATAATGACCACCCCAATACATTGACCACAACGATTCAGGGACCACCGCAACGCATTGATCACCCCGATGCATTGACCACCGAAGTCCATTGACCACCGCGACGAATTGACCATCGCGACGCACGGCACATTGATCACCGTGATGCATTGACCGCCGCGATGCAGTGCTCACCCCTATGCATTGACCACCGTGATGCATTGACAACCGTGATGAAGTGACAGCGTAATGCAGAGACACCGTCATGAAGTGACACCGCGATGCGATGACCATCCCCGATCTGAGACACAGCGGTGCAAAGACACCGCAATCACGATGACCACCCGATTCTGCGAGAGATAACACACGATCGGTGACTACCCTCGATGCGAGAGACACGCGGTGCAAAGACACCGCGATGCGATTACACCCACGATCTGAGAGACGCTCGATGAGGACTTTTGAAAGTGTCTTCACTGATATAAAATTAATACACATAAAAATGTCTCCACAGGTTTATATAGAAGACTTTTTAAAATGTCTCTACAAGTATAACAAAATTAAGACATAGTATGCAATTAATACACATGAAAGTGTCTCCACATGTTTATATAGAAGACACTTTAAAGTGTCTCCACAAGTATATTATAATTGAGACATAGTAAAGTGTCTTCACAGGGTCTCACACAATTGCACCCTACTTTGCTGTGGATCGTTTTTATATGAGTGACTTTTTAGTGGCATTTTTTGACAAATGCATTTACATGTGTGTCTCTATAGGTGTTTTTTGTTGTAGTGGACGTACCTTGCACATAACCCAGTTTTCCATGCCCGCACATTGAGATTGACTTTCACCATGTTCGTGAATTAATTGCTTCCAATAAGCTCACCGTCTCCTTCCTTAGCTCGAAGGACCAAGTTGCCGATCTATTGACCAAGCCATTGGGCATCCACGGTTTCAAACACTCAAGACCAATCTCCGTGTACACTCACTTCCCACGGAATTGCGGGGGCGTGTCGAAGATATTGTAGAATCAACCCATTAATATTTATTTATTGTATTAATTACCGGCTTGTTGCCCAAGTTATACTCTCTATAAATACCATTGTATCATTATACCAAATCAATGAAATACACTTTACACTTTATCAATTGTAATAAAAACATATCCATACTCTGAAGTAGTTATTCAAGTAGATAAACAATTGATCACAAAATCAATCCAAATAAAACATAGTGAATTCAACATTCAGAAACCTTACTGAACTCAACGTTGAAATGAATCAAAATTACTGAATCAAACAAACAAGCAGATGATTAAAAGAAAACTTACGAATTCAACATTGAGCAAAAGCCTGTAATTATGAAGGGAGAAAATTTGATTTATGCACAACAGCCTCAAAAGCCTATTGAATGAGATCCTAAGACAACAGAAATGAAACAATCCAATACAGTTGTCCCTCCATGGAAGTCAATACCAATTCAAAACAGCAGTAACCGATCACTTGAAGAAAATAAATCAAAAAATCGTTTCATTCAAACGTTTTGCAGCAAATCCAGAATCGAAGTGTGAAACTTCGTGAACCTCATTAGCAATTTGAACAGCAGAAATCGATCGAAGAAATAATACTGGAATCACATGATTTGAAGAAAAAGGCTGAAAAAATCGTTTGATTCAGACGCTTTACAGAAAAACTTTATACAATAGGATCGATCGGAAATTCTGATTCACAATTCCATGAAATACGCAAAGACAGTGGGGAATCGATTGAAGATTCAAAGATTTTTGACGCAAAAAACGCAGAAAAAGAGGCAGATTCTGAGCAGATTTTCAGGAAACTAGATTGAATAAAAAAGATAATGAAAATGGATAATCCGGTCAAATTAAGGGGTGTTTTATTTACACCCCATCTATTCTACCCATACACCCCATTGCTTTAAGAAATAAAAACCTTTTTGATACACCACACCATTTATGATTTGGGTCCCGCATTCTACCTATACACCCCATTTAGATTATGGAATTAAAAAAGAACACTTTTACTAATGAAATTTTACTACTACCAAGTTTTATAAATTATACTTACACCCCGAAGCTATTTTCAACTGATTCCAAACACCCCCCCTCCCCCCAAAAAAAACCTTCATGATCGACTCTTCCCCACTTTCCCCTCTTTTGTTTCTTTTTCAACCTCTTCAACTCTATAAGGTAAAAGTTGTCCACATTCGCCTTGTTGTATTTTGGATTAATGTCAATGGATTTGCTCTCTGCTATTATTTGGAACCAACTAATGTGATGTGTGGCAGATTTTCAAGCTTCTTGGCACACCAAATGAAAATATCTACCTAGGTTTGTCAAATCTTCCAAAGCAAAATTTGTTATCCATCGGTGAGTATTTTTGATAACCCACTTAATCCAATGGGGGGTTTGTGATGATAGAAGACAATATTATTCAAATAAATAATATTAACAATATACACACATTAATTACAGAATATATAATTATTCTGTAATTAATACGTAATAATTACAGAATATATAATTATTCTGTAATTAATACGTAATATCTACAATTAATGTGTGAATATTGCTAATAAATAATAGTATCAGGTTTCTCTCATATATAAAGGAGTAGCATTATATCAATTGATTAAATCAGAAAAACAATTTCAGTCTTATTATATTTCTATATATTGTTTTGATTCTCTTCATGGTATCAGAGACAGGGGCGAGGGTTCGAAAGCCTTAGCAATGGTGAACCCTCGCCCGATCCTTCTTCCGCTCTTAAACAATTTTCCCGATCACTCTTCTGTTTTTATCCATTTTTTTTCGTCCACTTGTTTTTCAATCTCCAGCAAATTCATTACATGCACATAGCCAACATCAATTCATCAAACGAATACTGCATGAACCAAAAAAAAAAAAAAAAAAAAAAAAAAAAATTCACACAGCACCTCTATTGCGTTTTTTTTCTTCCATCATGCATCCCAAAAATAAAATAAAATAAATAAATCCTGCTGCTGCTGTTGCCTTGTTACGAGTCACAAACATTCTCCTTGCATCTAGGAGTTTGGAATTTTATTTAGATTTAGATATCATTTACGAATAAAAATCTTACATACAACGTCTTTTTTATTTTTTATTTTGGTATCCATTATATATCTCCTTTTCAGATGCAAGCACAAAACAGATCCGATGCAACAAGCACAATTGGATGCAACCAAACAAATTCTCAAAACAAACACTAATGGACTTCGGAAGAACCTCCGGAGTGGAGATGCCCTGCAACACATCACAACTATGGACTCCGACAGAACCGCCGGAGTGAAGATGCCCTCCAAAATCACAACTATGGACTCCGGAAGAGCCGAAAAAGACGTGCGCCGGAGTGGAGATGCCCTCCACAAATATCACACCTATGAACTCCGAAAGAACCGTCGGAGTGGAGATGCCCTCCAAATTATGCCAAGACAAACTCAGCCTCCAAACCCGGCCTCGTTTGAGGGAGGGTGATAGAAGACAATATTATTCAAATAAATAATATTAACAATATACACACATTAATTACAGAATATATAATTATTCTGTAATTAATACGTAATAATTACAGAATATATAATTATTCTGTAATTAATACGTAATATCTACAATTAATGTGTGAATATTGCTAATAAATAATAGTATCGAGTTTTCTCATATATAAAGGAGTAGCATTATATCAATTGATTAAATCGGAAAACAATTTGATCTTATTATATTTCTATATATTGTTTTGATTCTCTTCATGTGACTCAATTGATTACTCCATGATGCTTGCCCAACTATGTGAACATTCGAATTTCATGGGAAGAAGATCGTCTTAAGGTTTCAAGAGGATGAATATGATGAAAGGTTTTGAGAATGAGAATTGCCTTTATTAAAAATTTGAGGGTTTTAGATATATTAATGAGATGAAGATGATGAAAATTAGGAAGATGAAACAAGAGTAAGAGTTTGAGAATGACGGAGTTTAAAGATGTGGTGTGAAGGGTATAGTGATGATGAAGATGTAGGGTTTGATGAATGAAGGAATGATAATGAAAAAATTAATAGATGAATTTGATGAAGAAGATAATATGAAACGAGGATGAAGTAAATATGATATAAAAAGATTGGGACCTTTTTGTAATATATTTTCGGGGTGGAAATTCAATGAAAATGGGGTGTGTAAGTAGGTGTAGCAAAATTGTAATTAAGCATGTGGTGCAAATAAATAAATAAATATGTTGCAATTTAAGTGTGGTGTAAAAGTATATTTGATTTATTAGGTGTGGTGTAATGTTTATAGTGGTGTGTGGGTAGATTAGGTGGGGTGTAAATAATAACTCCCCAAATTAATACCTAGGGGTATTTTAGGTACTTAATTTCTCACATGTCCCTAATGCCTTATGAAAAAATAAGCTGGACTATTATTTGAATCAAAATGTCTTTATTGACATTTAACTCCGCTTCGGAAATGACTTTTCCTCTATTTCCCAGAATTAAAAAATTGCTTTAACGAACTTGTGTCTTACACTCTTACGCAAGAAGTAGCAATTGGACTGGCTCAAAATAAAAAGATAGGTAGAACAATCGCAAGTATTATTTTTTTTTTTTTTTTTGAGAAGACGCAAGTATTATTTTTAACGAACTTGTATCTTACACTCATACGCAAGAAATAGCAATTGGACAGGCTCAAAAATAAAAATATAGGTAGAACAATCGCAAGTATTATTTTACAAATTTGTATCAGTTAAGCTGTCTATTTAATAAGAAAACTCCACTTATGATTAATATATGTTTGTTGGGCTCCTATTTCTCCTAATAAATAATGACATGCTTATACAACTACCCAAACACGCCGACAACGGATGATAAAGCAGCGGCAATCAAACACAATAATAACTGCATATCAAAAAATTATCGAGGTCAGATATTACCACAATATTTTTTCAAAAAAACAAAAGATATTACCACAATATTTATGTCGTAAGGCATATTGATATAAATAGTTTGATACATATATTCGAAAGAATGTACATGCATGAAGAGATACACGTAAAATTTGAAAATATTATATTCATATGTACAAAATAAGATAATAAGACCAAATAATATATTCCTTAAATCCAAGAAGTGCATCATACGGGTAGTCGAAGGCCCTTAGAAGGCCCTTGTAAGGTTAGTGAGCTGTGTATACCATGGAATAGTTGATGAGGGTTCGGAGGAGAGTCTTTAAGTGTATATTTTTGTTTTGTTGTTTTGCCTACATTTATGTAAATTTTGGTGTTCGATTATTTATATTTGATCCACTTTTGAACATATATATAAGATGATAAGACAGAGGTAATAATACATATATATCCCGTAATATAGGGTATTAAAAATCATACATAAAATAATTTCTAGTGAGTTTTTTTCCTCTCGTTTTGAGCACCCTTCATTCATTTTTCTCTTAGTTTTTTCTCGATTTATGCATGAATTTTCATTTAATGTAATTGAATTACAGATAGGCATATCTGGATCTCATACCAGACTTTAAAAATATGTAAATAATAATCTCCGGACATAGACATTTATCCTATGTCTACAGTTATATATAATAATATCACATATTGCAACTTATTTTCAATTATCAATGATTTAAAATGTGAATAAAGGATCACTAAAAAATTAAATAGACTCCCAAGTGTTACAAATATTGAATATGATTAAACATTTATCGTCAGCTTTTGTAGGTTTAAATACCATTACGAAAAAGATAATTGATATTGACCATACATCTTTACGTATAAAGAGAACCTGACAAACAAGGAACATCTTAAATTTTTTATTTTTCATAAAGTTCTACATACAATTTTGCCTATACATTAATAGAATTATGTTAGTATTTGTTATGCAAAATTACCGATTTCGGTCATCTAAAACTAATTACCCCAAGTTTAATATAAAAAAAATTATGACCCCATGATTAATGGTAGTTAATCAACATCATGCCGATGATTGAATATGAGGATATATTCCAAGTAATACTAAGAAGACCATGTTTGAGATAATATAATGTCCCCCTCAAACAAAAATGTCGTTGGGAATTGTTTTAATTAGAAGAGTTCATATTTTCATTTGGCTTTTCTAATGAGTTTTGATTACGTCTACAATGATTAGTATTAGTATATAAACAGGCAATGCTATCACCATTATTCCACACCATTCCACACTGTATTTTCAAAGAAAGTCAAGAAAAATAGAAAGAAAAAAATAAGCAAGCAATATGGCTTCAACACGAAATCTAGTAGTCCACCACAGGTATCTTCGTTTGCTAATATTGCTATTTCTGCAGCTGCCATCATCATGTCGCATCAATGCCGCCGGAGGCCATTGGAACGTCCTTCAATTCAACATAGGCATTACAGCAATGCACATGCAACTTCTCAACAACGACAAAGTCGTCATTTTCGATCGTACTAATTTCGGCCTCTCCAACATATCTCTGCCTAACGGTCTTTGTAGAAATAATCCCGACGATCTTGCTTTCAAAGTTGACTGCTCTGCTCATTCTGTGGAATACGATGTTTCCGGAAACACCGTTCGCCCTCTCATGATTCTCACCGACACATGGTGCTCCTCCGGTTCTGTTAATTCAGCCGGAGACTTAAATTGACCTGGTGGATGGAGCGATGGATCTAATGGTGTAAGGATCTTCAAACCATGCTCAGGTGGTAATTGCGATGGCAAGAAATCAATAACGGTTTATTACGACCACGGTGGTATGCAACCAATCACAAGCTTCCAAACGGCTTGCAGATTATCATAGGTGGAAGGGAGAATTCAACTATGAATTCTATCCTAGAGAATCTGCTGGTTTTAATTAATTGTCAATTTCCCTTTTCTTCAATGAGACTAATGATCCCAATATCGAAAACAATTTGTACCCTTTTGTCTTTCTAAACCCTGATGGAAACTTATTCGTTTCGCTAATAATCGGGTCTGTATTATTGGATTATACCAGGAATGTGGTCGGAAAACGCACCCTCAAATTCCAGGTGGTGATCCGAGATGCTATCCTAATCTTTGGATCCGCGGTTCTATTACCATTGACTACTCTTCAAGGAGCAGCCACCGACGCAAATTTACGGTGTGCGTGGTGGCGCGCGATCGAAGGTGCCTTCGGCGCTTCGTAAGCGGTAACTTTGTTACGGCATTAAATAATTGTGCTAGAATCAAGATTACGGACCCAAATCCACAATGGTTTATGGAGACCATGCCTATGCCAAGAGTCATGGGCGACATGTCATTACTGCCTAATGGTGATGTTTTGATAATAAATGGGGCATCAGCTGGAGTTGCTGGATGGGAATTAGGCCGAGACCCGGTTCAAACCCCTGTGATATACAAACCGAATAACCCGGCTGGGTCAAGGTTTGAGGTACAAACTGCTTCTACTATACCAAGGATGTATCACTCAACTGCTGTTTTATTAAGAGATGGTAGGGTTTTAGTTGGAGGAAGCAACCCTCATGCAGGATATGTTTTTACTAATGTGCTTTATCCAACCGAGTTGAGATTAGAAGCCTTTTCTCCTTCCTATTTGGATCCTGGATTCAACAATTTGCGCCCAAATATCCTCTGGTCACCTTCTCAATCTCAGATTAAATATAACCAACTGTTAAATGTCCAATTTACGGCCTTAGGGCGGTAGAAGAAATTTGGTTATGGTAACATTAGTGTCGCCATCATTTAGTACACACTCATTTTCTATGAACCAAAGACTAATAGTGCTTGGCGGTTGGAGTGTGAAAAATGTTGCCCAATCGACTATGAAGTGGGCGTGTCAGCACCTACTATAAGCAATCTTGCACCGACAGGATATTATCTACTATTCGTGGTGCACCAAGATATTCCAAGTACCGGGGTTTGGGTACATCTGGGTTAAGAGTGTTGAACTTATATATAGGGGTGAACAAAATAACCAGAAACCAAACAAACCGGTTTAATCAAACCGGTACAAACCGAAAAAGCGTAAACCATGGTTTGTTGGTTGGTTTTTGTATTGTAAGAAACCAAACCGTGAAAAACAATTTGGTTTTGGTGTTTTAAAATAAAAACCGGACCAAACCGGATATATATATATATATATATATATATATATATGTGTGTGTGTGTGTGTGTGTGTGTGATGTCATGTGTGTGTCCGTGTGTTTTAATATTTACATGTGTGTGTATGTATGTATATGTCTATGTATATTACTGTTGATTATGGGGTGATCGCGTGTAAGTCACTAACGTCGATATTACTAGCAAGAATACTAGATACATCGTAGTATAGTAAATGCGAGTCAAGGTCAATCCCACAGAGACAATGCAACTTTAACTATAAACGATTTTAACCTAATTAAGAAGCAACATAAAGGCGGTCATTGACCAACAATAAACATAAAGAAACTTGGTATTTCTCCTTCTCTTCTCACCGATCTACTAACTTGGACTAGTTAATCGTTATGTTTACTTCCCACATAATTTCCTTAAATTAATCAGGCGGCGTTTGATTTAATTATCATCACCACGGGTGCAACTCCTAGCCCTATCTACTCCGACAATGGTAGTAGACAATCTATACGCAAGCTACCCACCTTAATTGGTCCGTAATAGCCCATACGCATGAAGAACTAGAATAGCCGATATCGAGTGCTAACTCATACCGCTAACCCGCCTAGACAGCTGTCGACACTGATCAGCACGTTCCTAGGGTCCATCGGACTATGTCGAAACTAACACTTCACCTTGCAAGTTCTTCGCGTTAATTTACGAATACAATAAGCAGATTGGTCAGATCTAACCTACTATTAATTAAACCTGTCGATCAACGTAGTTGTAGTGAATCTTGAATACCGATTTTAGGTTTTTAAATAATGCCTCGGTAAACCGGAATAGACCGCTTGATTTACGGGTCGCTTTTCTCTATTCCTGGATCTACATTGCTCACATACGATTAAAATAAGTAAATCATGGGTTCTTTAAACATGCAGATTAATTAAAACACATAAACTCGAACAGATCTACCATATTGAAGACAAAAAGAAACGTTCAAAGCTTCATACTTTCAACAATGGAGATCTAGCTCGATCTACTCAAGCTATAGATGGTAGAGAAAGGGAGAAAACTAGAATTAACTCTTCAAAAGCTTGGAATAACTTTATTTCATCAAATTATAATGTATTGAAGAGATTTGATAATAATAATACAAAGCTTATACAATAATCTGTAATTACGGCCTTATATAGATACAATGACCGACTTATGACTCTCTAAAACCCTAACCGACCTAGATAATGCGGCAGAATCAATTTCGTGTCCAACAAGTCATCGGTTTACCGGCCCTAGCCCTCGGTCAACCGGGCCGACTTTTCCTCTTTTTTCTTCAGCAGACTTCTTATTGGGCTTTAATCACTTGGCCCAATATACTTCTTCTGGTCCAAATCCATTCTTCAATGCTCCAGGTCTGATACATCCTATAAAACATGCAAAATGAGACCAAACAGTACCAAAACCTCGGGAAAATAGCATAGATGCAGAAGTACGATCCTTGGAACACGCACATAGCATTTAACACATATTCCACACAATAACGAGCCTATTTATCCTCTCTTGAGCATAATTCAGGGTGAATATAGGTATAATTAATTGTACCATTTAGAGCGTTATCAACTACCCCCCACTTAGCTTTTGATCGTCCCGAGCAAAAAGGCGAAAAGAAAACAACACTCTGATCAGTATACAAGTTAATTAAAAACAACTGTGCCTCACAATGTCAAGATCAAGATCATGCCACTCATATCCATCAGTGATGCATTAAACACTATTCTTGTTATAAGCCAATATGTGTGTGCAATAACTTTCACAACCGTTTAGTAATGCAGACAACCTCACATGACGTCAACCCGTAGTCGAACTAACCAGTCTTGAACATGTTATTTATAAGTCAAATTAGCTGGCAAGGTGGATCGAGAACCAAGTATGTATTTCTCTTAGGCTCACGTTTATCTATGCAAAAGTCGTGCGTTTTACGCTCCATCGACTCAAATTTTGCCAAAGAGATTACAGATGTACATATTTCAATGCACTTCTCTTTCTTGGCGGGTGAACTCTCATTGATTTATCTATCCTCACGGCCCCACTCATGACAAACTACCGAATCTGAAATTCCTTTGCCTTCATAAGCGTAGGTGAAACATGATTCGTGATGAAGCCAGGGTCAACTCTAGTCAAAGCAATATGCTATCGACTACACACCAAGGAAAGTGAGTTATACGTGCTTAAAATGGTGGCTCATAACAGAATAAGCGCTTAATACACCACTACTTCAGAAGTGGGCACTTACTCTTGTGCATCGTGAAACAAAGATGAAGTCAATTAACTCGAAAAGATAAAAAAAAAATATCATATTTTTTTCGAAATTCTGTCGAAATGAATCAAAGTCTAAATTGTGAACAGTGAGTCAAAGAGAATCAAGATAATCACGCAATTCATGGAATATAATGCTAAGAAGCTAAGTGACGTCCCTTACCCCCCCCCCCCCTCACTTAAAGGAAACATTGTCCCCAATGTGGAAGGTGAAAAATGAAAAACGAAAAGGAACTTAGCATCGGTTAAGGGTAGAACCAAAGAAGAATCGGATCGATGTATAAATCATCGGGCGCATGGAAGTAGTCCATGAATAATCTTCGTAAGTAACTCAAACAAACCAAGAAGAATAGTGGTGACAAGAAACCGTATAACAAAAGTGCGGCAGTAAGAGAGAAAATAATTAACTCCAAACAATTTAAGCCGTCAAAATCATTACATTAATAAAATTCAGCAACATCAACTAGATAGGAAATAAAATAAAAAATAAAATAAAAAGAAAATGGAAAAGAACAATAATGAAAATAAAGAAAAACTAGTCCTCCTCATAATAATTCTCCAGTAGTCTCTAGTCTCGAAACCGGGAGGTGGTGCAGAACTGGAGGCAGCAGTGGCTGAAGATGAGGCTCGGTGATGTGGGGCAGTCCTAGGTGGTGGGGTCACAGGAGGAATGCCAAAGAAGTCTATAATCCTATCCATCTTGTGATGCAGACTCGCAATCTCTCTCGAGTGCTCCTCTAGCATAGCTCTCTGAGTCCGGGGTGCTCTGAGGACCAGAGTACGCTCCCTCTCAGCTCTCCGCCCGACCTGTCTTGGTACGTGTTGAACCGACTGCGAACTGATCATCGGCTCAGGGTCTTCCCAATCATCACTGACGAGAATTTTCACCTCGTCCTCCAAAGCAAACATGTCAATCATCGGTCCGTAAGGCAACTGCTCACGCTCAGATGTGGCGGCAAGCTCATGAATACGGATGTGCATCAGTAGACCGATGTTGATTAGAGATCCCTGCTCCAGATAAAACATCAACTCCGCCCTCTTGGTTGTGACAGATACTGTGTGCTTGGTCGGTAGAAGGCGGGCACATACAAATCTATTGACCATCTTCCGATCTCATGAAAATTCACTTTCTAGGAAGATGGTGGGGGCTCCCATAGGGTTGCGCTTCCATTGCACCCCAAAGTAATCAGCAATCATGTTCATCCTCTCAAGATCTTCAATATTGCTTGAGAATGTATACTCGTCTGGGCCCACAGGTGGATTTCGAACCCCAAAATGAGCATTGATCTGCTCAATATAAAAATCAATCTTAACACCACGGACCATTGCAAATGTGGCTCCTGGGTTGTGCGAAACATAAGCGTAGGATTCTCTTACCACCGTGGCGTTGAACCGTGTTAGTGCCTCAGCCATATCCAATATATCCTGCATTTGTAGGGCTCAGGGCAAGATTTCTCCGCAATCGTCCAGTTCTACGCCCCGTTCTCGAGCAACAGGTCTTACGTTCCAATGCCCTCGGAACGATTCGTAGATTTCCAATGAATGAAATTGCTCAACCCCATCTATCATGGGGTTAGCATCTCCGTATATGCTCTGATAACCACTAGGACGAAGGGTGGTTCTGCTATGCTTTGGACCCATCCAGGATGATAACAAGAACTGATACTGATGCTGATTCTGAAAAAGGTCCCACGATAAACCGGCAAGTACTTCCGATTTACCGGCCTAAATTTTTCTGATTTCTTTCTGGGACAGTGCTCTGCTGATGAAAGAAGAATTGCAGCACCTCATCTCAGAGATACTGCAAATCAGCAACAGGGTGAGAAAATGGTTTTTTGGGTTGGTAAAAATGGAAAAATGGTTTGGTTTTGATGGAGGTATTGTAGTGATAGTGGTGGTGATTGTGGTCGGATTTTTTGGAAGAAGGAGAAATGGAAGAATGTTTGGTGATTTGAGGAGATGATGGTAGATGAGAATGATGATAATGGTGGTGAAATGGTGGTTTAAATTGGAAAAATGATGGAAGGTGGAAGGATTTGGTGGGATAGTGGGTAGAGAAGTAATTAAGGTGAGGGATTTGAGGGGGTGATTGATGGGATTGAAGTGGAGTTATAGTGGAGTGTGGGAAAGGATGAAAGGTTTGAAAAAAAGGGGAAACGGGATGGCTTTTGCTGACTGGCAGTCTCTGATACAACGTGTGTCCTCCACGTGTCTCTAAAAATTCAGCTTTATAAACTGACACTCAGAAATTTGAAACCATGCTCGGTAACCCGGAGGTAACCCAGGGTTTACCGGGACTGCTTTTTCCGAGATTTCTCTGTCTTCCTTCACTGCACACTTTGCTCAACCTCTCTGCTCAATTCTGACCTCAAATTGACTAGCCACTTACTCCTTTTGGTTTTATCTCCGACTCGATCCTAACCTATTTGAAGAGAGTTTGAGAATGTGTTAACACAAGAGTAAACTTCAACTTAGTTTATTCATTGATATGAGAGGTGTATAAATAGATACAATTGAGAGAGACTAGCACTAGCTTGGGGCGGCCTTGAGTATGTAGATGTGGGCGGCAAGCATGCAAAAGTAAAAGTAAAAGCTATGTCTATGACATATTAATTGTGTCTATGACATAAAGTAAACTAGAGTTTGACATATTAATTGTTTATATGTATCACAATTAATATGTCTTTTATAATTAAATAAAGTGTACAAAATATCTGATGCAATTTACGAAATTTCTTTGGGCACCTCTTTGAACTTCAATGAGACTCATCAATCTCTTGAAGGAAAGGCTGTAATATTTCCACACCCCCTCAAACTAAATTTGTATATGTTGATGCGACCAAGTTTGCTACTAAGTCTCTTGAACATAAGAGGGAATAGCCTTGGTAAGAATATCGACGATTTCGATCCTTTGAGGAACATCTTGGAGTTGAATAATCCTGGCATCAATCTTTTCCTTCGAAAGTGTCGTCAATATCCACATGCTTGGTTTTATCATGATGGGATGGATCTTGACCATGCATAAGGTGAATTATTATCACAAGACATAGTGTGATAGGTTCTTTGAGGAGGAGTCTTTGAAGTTCGATCAAGACTTTTTAGCCATAGAGCTTCACAAATGCCAAGTACAAGTGCCCTAAGTTCAAATTTTCAAAGATCGCTTCTTGACACTGATGAGGTTGTTTCTTGCTTCTCCAAGTAACCAGGTTCCCAGTACATATGAGCAATAGCCTGTGGTAGATCTTACTGTCAATGTGACATCCAGCCCAATCGACATCGGTGTAGACCTTGATTGATCTATCGGTAGACTTGGTGAAGTGCAGGCCTTGGCCAGGAGTGGACTTTAAATATCTCGGTATCTATTCACAAGATCCCAATGTTGCTCAAGAGAGGGCGGTGCATGAACCGACCGACTGACTAACCCCATATGCAATATCAGGCCTTGTGTGAGAAAGGTAGATGAGTTTACCTACAAGCCTTTGATATTGTTCTTTTCGACAAACAATGTCACCATGCGATGAAGGTGTTCTCTGGGTCTACTGGGGATACAAAGAGTTTGCATCCCAAAGATGCCGTTTCCTTCAAACAGATCTAGTACATACTTCCTTTGAGAGATTGAAATGCCTTTACCGTTTCTAGCTATTTCCATACCAAGAAAGTATTTTAGGGAGCCCAGATCTTTAACTTGGAATACCTTTGCCAAGAGAGAGTCTTTAAATGTTGAATCTCGGTAGAGTCATCTCCAAGAAGGATGATATCATCCACATATACAATAAGAATAGACCTTCTCGGTTGGTTGTCTTGATGAACATAGTGTGATCTCGAGTTGCATTGATGATATCCCAGCAGGCTTTGACCACGGTAGTAAGTTTCCCAAACCAGGCTCTTGGGATTGCTTCAGGCCATATAGAGATTTCACGAGTTTGCATACCTTGCCCTACGAGTGTGGGGATTGACAAAACCAGGAGGTACATTCATATAGACCTCCTCAGTGAGATCACCATTGAGAAAAGCATTTTTGATATCCAATTGGTGTAGAGGCCAGTCCAGTTGGACAGCTAGAGAGATCAGAACCCTGACAGTGTTGAGCTTTGCCACTGGTGCAAAAGTTTCCGTATAGTCAATACCATAAGTTTGAGTGAATCCCCTTGCTACCAATCTGGCTTTGTACTTGTCAATTGTACCATCAGCATTGTATTTGATAGTGAATAACCATCTGCAGCTAACTGTCTTCTTGCCTTTGGGAAGAGTTGTGAGGTCCCAAGTATGATTATCCGGGAGGAGGCGATCATCTCGCTTTAATAAAGACCTTCCACTTATCATTTTGAAGGGCCTCTCTGAATATTTCTAGGGATAGAGTGAGAGTCCAGTCCTGTGTAAACATGGCAAAGGCAGGAGACAAGCGATCATAAGATAAATAAGTATGAATAGAATGATCGGTGCATGATCTTTTCCTTTCCTTAGAGCAATAGTGCATCATCAATGTCGATGATCTGCCGAGGATCTGCAGATTCTTTGAGTGTCGATGGGCTCGTGGATCGGCCAGGCTCTCGAGTCGGTTAGTTCTTTGAGGATCAGTGAGGTCTTTGTGAGTCAAGAGGTATCTTGGGGTTCGATCTCTTGAGGATCGATGGAGTTCTTTGAGGTTAGAGTTTCTTTGAAGGAAGGGTTTAGGTCAATTTCTATCGAGTTTCCATCAGTGATCGCCTCGGTGGACTTGTTTGTAGTAGGAGTCCTTTCAAAAAATTTTACATCCATAGAATTGTAAAATCTCTTTTTCGAAGGAGAGTAGCACTTGTAACCTTTCTCCGCCCTTTGCATATCCTAGGAAAATGCACTTGTGAGCTTTGGGATCAAGTTTGCTTACGTGTTGGGCATGGATATAGACAAACACAAGTACAACCAAAGATTTTTGGAGGTAGCGGGAAATAAGATGGGGGCAGAGTGTGTGTCAGTGAGGGTTTTGATAGGAGTTTTGAAGCCTAGCACCTGCCGGGAAGTCTGTTGATTAAGTATGTGGAAGTCAATATGGCTTCACCCCACATATATTTTGGAACATTTGTGGTAAACATAATAGACCTAGCCATTTCAAGCGGATGCTCTGTTCTTTCTCTCAAGAACCCCATTTTCTTTGAGGGTTTCAACACAACTACCGATATGGACAATCCCTTTATCCATCAAGAAATTGCGAGATGAGACTCATAATATTCAAGAGCATTGTCGGGTCTTCAAGCTTTTGATCTTAGTGTCAAACCGAGTGGAGACCATGTTGTAAAATTCTTGAAAGATGGGTCCAACTTGAGACTTATCCTTCATTAAAAATAACCAAGTGGTTACGGTGTGGTCATCTATGAAGGTAACAAACCACCTCTTTCTGTTATGCTTTTTACTCTTGAGGTCCCCATACGTCACTTTGTGAATTAAGGTGAATGGTGTGGATGGTAAGTAAGGTAATTTTGCATACACAGATTTGGTGAGTTTAGCAAACCGACAAATATCACATTGAAGATCATTCAAATTACAACCTTTAAACAATTCGGGATCTATAGACTTTAAATAACTAAAACTCGGGATGTCTAGTCTATAATGCCATAACATGATATTGTCTAGGTTTTGAGTCTGTGTGCTTGAGGCGATTCAGTCTTGATCTTACTGTCTTGGCGAGGTTGACCACAAGCAGACTGAGCAAGGTTTAGCAGTCCCAATCAACGCCTTTGAGGAATGATCTGGAATGTGTGCGATTCTCATTAAAAACAATGAGTCAGTTCAAATCTTTAGTAAGTTTCTTGTGGATATGAGATTGCAATCTAATTTTGGAACAAATAGGACATTCTCGAGGCATATCTTATTAGTAAGTCGCACGACCAAAACCTTTTGCACTAGAGATAGATCCATCGTGATCTTAATATTGTGAATTTGGGGACATGGTTTAAGTTGAGTAATGAGATTTTTATTACCAGTCATATGGGATGAGGCCCAGAGTCAACAATCCAGGTTTCATTACTAATAGATGAGTAGAATTTACTGTCTTGGCATGAGAGGCTATGTCGGTAGAGTGACTACCTCCCTTTTGTTGAGTTAGGAAGGCTTTGAATGCGACAAAGTGAGCATTCAAACTGTTGTCATCTTCTTCCTCACTTATATATCCGCCTGACTTTCCTTGGGTGTCCGGAGGTCTTGGAGGAGTTAGGCTTGCCATGTAGCTTCCAGCAAGTGTCCTTGGTGTGATTAGTGCGTTTGCAGTGGTCACAGAACAGCTTCCCAGTTTTATCAGCAGGCTTCCTGTAAGCCTCAGTAGCCTCAGCAGGGTTCCTGACAGTCAGCAGGGTGGCACTTTCAGTAGGGTTGTCAGCAGGGGGGTTCAGCAGCATCACTTTCCTCCTGCTTTCCTCATGTTTGACCTCAGCAAACATGGATTTGAGATTTGGAAGAGGTTTAGTAGCAAGAATTCTACCTCTAACATCATCAAGAGTAGGATTCGATCCGAAGAAGGAATTTGAATACTCTCTTTCTCGATAATGTCTTTAAAGAGTCAAAACATCTTTAACATCATTCCAGGGTGAGTTTCCAACATATCTAGGTGTTGCCATGCCTTAGATAGTTGATTAAAGTATTGAGTTCTGAGACATATCCCCTTATCGCAATTTTGAATCTGAGCTTGAGTTCATAGACTTGAGATGTATTGTCCTTTTTGAGTAAAGGTCTCCGGCATTATCCTGATTTCCTTAGCGATTGTCATACATCATAAAGTTCTCATCTGATCTCTTTTGTCATAGACCTCGTGAGGATGGTCATGACTTGGTTATTTTCTCGTGTCCCATGCTTCAAACTTGGGGTCGGGCCAAGCAGTAAGGAGTTTGGAACGCAGGCGGATATCCCATCTTGCCCTGGCCAGAGATATACATTTTCATAGACCTTGACCATAGCAAATAATTGTTACCATCAAGTTTATGATTTGTAAAGAAGAGTGTTGATTATCCGATCTCTTTGAGGCAAATTGTGAGTCATCAAGAAGATGAAACTTCAGATAATGTTGACATTTTTCCTAAAAAGAGCCGAGTTTTGCAAATGGATTTTAGAACTCAGTGAAGTCTCTCGATACCATGAATAGAGTTTGAGAATGTGTTAACACAAGAGTAAACTTCAACTTAGTTTATTCATTGATATGAGAGGTGTATAAATAGATACAATTGAGAGAGACTAGCACTAGCTTGGCGGCCACTTGAGTATGTAGATGTGGGCTGCAAGCATGCAAAAGTAAAAGTAAAAGCTATGTCTATGACATATTAATTGTGTCTATGACATAAAGTAAACTAGAGTTTGACATATTAATTGTTTATATGTATCACAATTAATATGTCTTTTATTATTAAATAAAGTGTACAAAATATCTCAGACAATTTACGAGGTCTTTGGGCACCTCTTTGAACTTCAATGAGACTCATCAATCAATTTGAAGGAAAGCTGTAATATTTCCACACTATTTCACTAGAATCCACGAGTAAAAAAAACCTTCCCAACATCTATCAGTTTCAAGCCTAAGGGTGCGGTAGGATGGTAAAAAGCTTGTCCCTTCATCCAGCTACTTTTATTCATTCCTAATCTACCTAAAGGTTTAAAGAAATAGTTCTGAGTTTATAGTCACCAGCTCGACTTTCTTCAGATTTCCGATCATTCAGAGGTTGAAGCTTTAACTTGCCAAACTTGTGCTCCAGAGGGTTGTATCCTTATAGAAACTTTTTGAGCTCTCTTCCTAGCATGCCTCTCCCTCTTAGCTTGCGTACTAGGTCTGCCTCTACGTCGAGATTTAGACTTTACACCCAAGGACTCCACATTTCCCGATGTAGGCTCAATTCCATCACTACGCAATACGGAAGGACTAGCTTCTGTGAGCGTCTTGTTGTGGTCCTTATCTTCTCTCTCTCTAAGCATTAGTCTCATGAATTCATGCTCAACGGTTTCTACTACAACCTCTCGATGCTTATGCCCCTCATTCTCTATCTCCATAATTTCTACCTTTCCGGAATCATAAACCATCTTGTAACTTTCCAGCCTATTATCTAGGGGCTCTAAGATTTTGAAAGATACTGCATCATTATTCAACCTCAAACTGATCTCCCAATTATCAAAATCCATGACTGCTTTGCTCGTTGCTAAGAAAGGTCTTCCTAACAAAACCGGGGCATTTGGGTCCTCTCGTACGTCTATAACCGTGAAATCAATTGTAAAAGTGAACCCTCCTTCCTTAATCGTGCACTTCCTAAGCATACCGGCAGGCATATCTCTAGTTCTATCAACAAAAGTCATGGTTTTGGTTTGATTCATAATGACCGGAAGCTTAATCTTTTGGCAGAGGGAAAAAGGTAGAAGGGTGTAACTCGAGCCAGAGTCGCAGAGACATAATCCTACTAATATACCATTAATAGAAATTGGAAGTCAGAACGTGCCAGGGTCTCCTAACTTCACAACGGTGTCTGAGTCTGGGTAATCCTCAGGCTCAGAGAACATCGTGTCAGGATCCTTTTCAGGATCATCGGAATCATAATCCGAAGATGATATGTCAATTAACTCGATAGGGAACTCACCTGGACGATACGTATTATACTCCCATAAGTTCTCTTCAGGCTCTCGCTTGATTACTTCGTTCTCTTTCTCCACCCGCTTCTTAATAGATTCATAATTCTCTCTGGCTTCTGATCCAGGGTACATGGAAATTGGAGCGATGTTCAATATTGTCCGAGGCATATTGCTTGACTCATTTGCTCTTTTTCAACTCTGGTTTGATCGAATCTCTGTAGTGTTACGATCTTCCGCAAAAGAAACAAAACAAAACAAAGAAAAGGGTTAGCAACTTCCGCTTGGCTTGGGCATGATCCCACTGTTGCGGACCTACTAACTAAAATCAACAGGAATAACTCGTAATAACAAAGATCGCTCGAATTCAATTTTCTAGGTCTCGGTAATCCGAGGGTAAACCACCGTAAACCGGACCTAAAATTTCTTATCCTGTGATTAACACGCAGGTGTTTGATCTAGAAGCGACTCAAGACTCAAAATAAAATAAAAGCGACTTCTTAATCGAATTAAAACGTTCATCTTTAAAATTGGCCATTGTCCCGGAAACGATTGCCAAAAATCTTGATCGCGTGTAAGTCACTAACATCGATATTACTAGCAAGAATACTAGACACATCGTAGTATAGTAAATGCGAGTCAAGGTCGATCCCATCTGCTGAACAATGCAACTTTAACTATAAACGATTCTAACCTAATTAAGAAGCAACATAAAGGCGGTCATTGATCAACAATAAACATAAAGAAACTTGGTATTTCTCCCCCTCTTCTCACCGATCTACTAACTTGAACTAGTTAATCGTTACGTTTACTTCCCCACATAATTTCCTTAAATTATCGAGCGAGCGTTTGATTTAATTATCATCAGCTACGGGTGCAACTCCTAACTCTATCTACTCCAACAATGGTAGTAGACAATCTATATGCAAGCTACCCTCCTTAATTGGTCCGTAATAGCCCCTACGTATAAAGAACTACAATTGCCGATATCGAGCGCTAACTTATACCGTTAACCTGCCTAGACAGCTATCGACAATGATCAGCACGTTCCTAGGGTCCATCGGACTATGTCCAAACTAACACTTCACCTTGTAAGTTCTTCGCGTTAATTCACGAATACAATAAGCAGATTGGCCAGATCTAACCTACTGTTAATTAAACATGTCGATCAACATAGCTGTGGTGAATCCCAGTTTTAGGTTTCTAAATAATGCCTCGGTAAACCGGCATAGACCGCCGGTTTACCGGGGTCATCTTTTCCTATTCCTGGATCTACTTTGCTTACATACGATTAAAATAAGTAAATCATGGGGTCTTTAAACATGCAGATTAACTAAAACATATAAATACGAACAGATCTACCATATTGAAAACAAAAAGGATCGTTCAAAGCTTCATGCCTCAAACAATGGAGATCTACATCGATCTACTCAAGCTAGAGATGGTAGAGAAAGGGAGAAAACCAGAATTAACTCCTCAAAAGCTTGGAATAACTTTATTTCATCAAATTATAATGTATTGAAGAGATTTGATAATAATAATATGAAAGCTTATACAATAATCTGTAATTACGGCCTTATATAGATACAATGACCGACTTATGACTCTCTAAAACCCTAACCGACCTAGATAATGCAGCAGAATCAATTTCGTGTCCAACAAGTCCTCGGTTTACCAGCCCTTGCCCTCGGTAAACCGGGCCGACTTTTCTTCCTTTTTCTTCAGCAGACTTCTTAGGCTTTAATCACTTGGCCCAATATACTTTTTCTGGTCCAGATCCGTTCTTCAATGCTCCAGGTCTGATACATCCTATAAAACATGCAAAACGAGACCAAACAGTACCAAAACCTCGGGGAAATAGGATAGATGCAGAATTACGATCCTTGAAACATTCACATAGCATTTAACACATATTCCACACAATAACGAGCCTATCTATCCTCTCTTGACCGAATTCTGGTGAGTATAGGTATAATTAATGGTACCATTTTAGGCGTTATCGAGGGCCTTTAATCAAAGTCGGTTCTCACATTGAACCCACAAAAAGTCGGTTCTACTATAGTGCACATGTAGAGTGTTGCGCGAGTAGATTAGGTGTGGTGGAAATAAAATCCCCCTTAATCATCACCACAGGTAAATAAGTAACATCTCAGACCATTATCTATTAATACTTCAAACAACTACCTCACACACGTAGGTTTTCACCCCAGCCTAAGAGCACTTGCATCAGTGTCTCTTAATAGAATCTCTATTTTACAGACTCAAATACCATTTTTTTCTATTTTACAGAGTCTCTATGAATGGTCAATTTGAGCAGCATCTCTACTTACAGATTCTCTATCCAGGACATATTGCATCAGGATCTCTATCTATAGATTCTCTATAAATTTTCTCAATTATTATCATTAAATTGGTGGAATATCTAAAGTAACGTGGATACAAATCAGAAAATGAAAGTTTGAGAAAAGTAGTAAAAAAAATAGCCATTAAAACCCATGATAATCACCAAAAAAAGCAAGATCAAGTAAGCATCATTCAACAACATACCAAAAGCCATAGATCTTTCATTTAAAGATGGCTTATATTCTTGTAATCCAAAAGCCACAGAACAACACAAGCATTCAGAGGTTTTCTAACCATCAGGATAATATTATGCTTAGGAGAACAAACATCAAAGCAACAAAAGTACAAATCGAACTGGAAAGGAGAACATTTGAAAGAAAATGGTACTTTGAATGTTTTCCAAGGTTACACTTACATAAGTGACCAAGCTAAGTAAAAAAAATTCAAAAGTAAATATGATGAAGCTGAAGAGTTACATGACATGGTTACATCAAATACATTTTTTGATGATATGGTATCTGGATTTTTATATTTCTCAACAAGGTTCTTTGTCTAAAGCCCTTCGATCTACTGTTTCATCAATCAGTAGTCGCAACAAAGCAGAACCTAAATTCAATCTCCAAAAATCCTCTACAATGCCAAGCTCCTTAACATCATTACCACCACGAGAAAACGACACAGGAAAATATTGCAAGTATACGAAAAGATTAAGCTTTCCAGAAGTAACAAAAAGATTGTTTGACCGATTCACGACTCTAGAATTTAAAGGGAGTTGCAAACACTAATACTTTAAAGAACTCAAGTGTGCAACAAGTAATTTTAGCACTGATATGTTGATTAGAGAAGGTGGACATAGTAACGTTTATCGAGCTGGTTTCGCCGACCTGGTGCAGTGAAAGTACTCGATGTTTCACAGTATTCTAAAGATGATCTGTTCCAGGAAGTGGAAATACTGAATGGTTTGAAACATGAAAATAGTTCAGCTTCTTGACTTTTGTTACTGCATGAACATACAAGCTGTTGTATATTAACTCAAACAGCTTAAGTGGTGTGAAAGGATGTGACTTGCTATTGGTGTGGCAAAGGCTTAACAAACAAGAAAACTTAATTGGAACCATTGCTAGTGTTGGAGGTGCCATGATCATAATAACATTAGTAACTTTGGCCAATTCTTATGCTGCCATGTAAAAAGAATGCTTCGACCCATTAACATCAAAGCAATGAAATAGATTTACAGCAGTATGTCAAGGGCATTCGATCGATTACAACTCCCAATTTAAGGCACACTAGAGCAAATAAAACAGATATATCAATTTTCGCCTTAAATTGAAAATTTATGGAACAAGTTTAGCAAGTTACCTGGATTTAAAAATCTTGACTATCCAATTCACGTCCCACAAGAACTAGCAAATAGTGAATCACGAGAATATGCTCCATCTAGCATAATTCTTGATAAAGGAGTTTTTTCTATATTTAAAAAACGAGATCGTAACTCTTGAAAAATTATTTTGCTATTCTATCCTGTAATTTTGTTCGGCAAATATTTAAAGACAAAGATATAGTACAAAAATATGAAAAAAAGAGGGTGAGAGAAATAGTTGAAGAGGAAGAAAGGCGGGAAGAGGGCATTAGATGGATATGGAGTTTTGTTCCATTTTTTATGTAAATATACGGTATTGGCTTAAGAATCGATATTTTCTGATTGGTCCGAAAGACAACGATGCGTGTGTTTTTTTTTTTTTAATAGATTTGTGGTGTTCGAATCTCTAAAATTCAAATTTAACATCATTTACTGATTCTACTGCGAGTGCTCTAATAGGACTTATGACAAGATGAAACAAAATAGTTTACATTGTTTTATATGATCATCCTAATTGGAATGTATGACAATATCATGTTGTGTGTATGTATACACACACACACACACACACACACACACACACACACACACACACACACACACACATATATATATATATAAAACAAAAATGACTCTCGGCAACGGATATCTCGGCTCTCGCATCGATGAAGAACGTAGCGAACTGCGATACTTTGTGTGAATTACAGAATCCCGTGAACCATCGAATCTTTGAACGCAAGTTGAACCCGAAGCCATTAGGCCGAGGGCACGTCTGCCTGGGCGTCACGCATCCCGTCGCCCCCCCAACACCGTGCATGAAACATTTCCGGTTGTCGGAGGGGCGGATATTGGCTTCCCTTGCTTCGGTGCGGCTGGCCTAAATGCAAGTCCCTTGCGACGGACACGACGACAAGTGGTGGTTGATTGCCTCAACTAAGGTGCTGTCGCGTGTTGCCCCGTCGGATGAGAAGACTTCATTGACCCTAATGCAAGCGTCGTCACGACGCCTGACCCGCTGAGTTTAAGCATATCAATAAGCGGAGGAAAAGAAACTAACAAGGATTCCCCTAGTAACGGCGAGCAAACCGGGAACATCCCAAGCTTAAAATCGCCGACTTTGTCGTCTGCGAATTGTAACTGAGAAGCGTCCTCGGCCGGACGGGCCCAAGTCCCTTGGAACAGGGCGCCGAAGAGGGTGACAGTCCCGTTGTGCCCGGACCCTGTCGCCTCACGAGGCGCTGTCGACGAGTTGGGTTGTTTGGGAATGTAACCCAATAAGGGCGGTAGATTCCGTCCAAGGCTAAATATTGTCGAGAGACCGATAGCAAACAAGTACCGCGAGGGAAAGATGAAAAGGACTTTGAAAAGAGAGTCAAAGAGTGCTTGAAATTGTCGGGAGGGAAGCGGATGGGGCCGGCGATGCGCCCCTGTCGGATGTGTAACGGTGACAAGCCGGTCCGCCGATCGACTCGGGGCATGGACCAGCGCGGATGGAGCGGCGGCCAAAGGCCAGGCTGTAGATATGCCTGTGGAGACGCCGTCGCCTCGATCGTGGCGGATAAAGACGCGCTTCGGCGGCGTAACCCGCATCTGCGTGCTCCGTAAAAAATGGATCGAATGAAAAGAATAGAGAAGACAAAAAAAACCGGGAAAAACCGGAACAAAGCTGATCAAACCGGACTGAATAAAATGATTTTATTTAGTTATGGTTCGATTTTGGTTTGTAAACCGTAAAAAATGATTTAGTCTTAAAAGAGGAAAAAAAAAAAGCGAAAAAACCGAACCATATGCATCCATACGTATATATATTATTTTTTTCTTATTGGACATTTGATTCACAACTTTCTTTCCCTCATTAATTGTCTCCAATTATTTTCCGTTTACGAGAGGTGATGTAGTATTTCGTTATTGGTTAGACGGAGCTACATACATCATGTTGAAATTTTAGTGAATTATTGTATTTAGATTGCACATTTGCATTAATTCTCTAGACAAACATATGTAAGTGTTGAACAATTTTACTGGATTATAAAGTCGTGTAAGCCAGACTTTCCTTTAATATTTTTAAATAGATGTTTGTTCAGAAGGATAAAATTATCAAAAAAAAATCGGATAGAAAGACACTGTAATTTAATAAAGACAAAAATAACAATTATGAATTAACAAATATGGAATAGAGTAAATATGAAGTAACAATTGTGAAACACAAAATAACATTAACACGTGAAGTAACAATTTTAAAGTAACAATTGTGATTTTTGTCCTTTATAATCGTGAAAATATTCTTTCTTGTCTTCCGCACTCCATTTATTTATATTTTTGTCTCATGCGCTTCTTTTCTCATTTTTAAAAATGATATTGCCAATGCTATTTTTAAAACCATTGAACATTTGAAGTATCAGTCATTTGACAAATGTCTCAATCTCACTCAATATGTAATTTTTTTTAGGGGGTGGGAAATACGAAAGTGTTATTAACACAGTTATTCAAAGTTAACATAACAATGCCTTCTTTTTTTCTTTTTCTTTTTCCTTCTTTTTTTACGGATACGAAAGATATATGTGATTTTGTCACTTGTTGGGACTGTTCTGTAAACTCGGGTTTAACAATGCTTTTATTGAAATATTACTGCTATCAATTCTTTCTTGAAGAGGTCTCCTTTCTCTCTTGAGTCACTCTCATCCTCTCAAACCCTAATTGATTAGGGGACCATTATTTAAAAGGAGATTGAGGAAAAGAAAGAAAAAAAAGATTATAAAATGAATAAATATAATAAACTCATTTTTTAGTTGCAAAAGCGACAAACAATTTCGCATTTTGATGAAAAAATACTCATTTAATAAAAGGAACGCGCATACCATATTGCCATTCCTCCGCTTCCAGGTTCCAGCTTAGGTTTGTTTGTTTTTTTTTTTCAAACATTCGTAATTTTTGATTTATAACTCCGATTATCAAAATTTTTTCACCAAAATTCTTTTTCTTTTTTGCTCTTTAATTTGAGCCCAAATACGATACCCTTCCGACGTAAATTTTGAAAGCCGAAAAAAAATTTGCATTAACCGGATCGTTTTTCTTATAAACGACCTTAACTTTTGATTTAGAACACCGATCATCAAAATTATTTCACCAAAGTTCATATTTTTTTTATCTTCAAATGAGACCTCATTTGATGCCTTTTTGACGTAGTATTTGAAAGCCGAATTTAATCGTAGCATTTACACTAATCTGATGATCAAGTATCGTGATCGATCTCATTTAGCGCGCTTAATTCAAGTGCATTACTTGGCCACACACATATCCGCTCATATAAAAGGCTAATTTAAGGCTTAATTCGAGGGACACAATATCATATCGGCTCATATAAGGCTCATATAAGGCATACAATATCACTAACGAGATCATATAAGGCATACTGATATTAGTATCGATGATCGATATGATATTAGTAACAATATCGATGTATCGATGAATGTATCGATAGAATTTATCGATGTCGATATGATGTCGAGGCTCATTTAAGCGCTTAAATCAGCCGACTACTTCAAGACACATATCCTGGCTCATTTATTTTAATTCAAGTGACACAATATCATATGCAACGAAGAGAAGAAGATGAGAATGCTCATTTTGTAAATGACTTTGTTAACAAACAACACAGTACTAATTCAAGTCTCTTATTGATTAAGGCAAAACCAAACAACAGAGAGATGTGCATATACAATCAGAATGTCAATTTCCATGTTCAGGCTCAAGTTAAAGAAAGACAGTCAATCAGCCTGCAAAAAAAAGTTACATAAAAACAATTACTTTCCTTTTGTTCTTTATCAAGAAAAAAGTTTGCTTCAAAACAAGACACTTCACTTCAGGAAAAAGAATAGCAAGCCCTCATACCCAACTTGGTACTTGTCGCAAATTAAATGAACAATTGAATCAGTACCGGGACTAACAGATAGAAACATGGAAAATCCAACTTTTTTCAAACTTAAATTTACTTTAGAAACCCATAGGAATAAGCTCCTCTCACGCTGACTTGTAAGGCTGTGGGGATGCCAATTGCCAAGAAAACTAAAAATATAATAAATGCAGAGCTAACTATTTTGTCCATTGACTACCGTCCGTCAAATGAGTCCATAGAAGAAAACCCAGAGCATTTACAATTCTTTAACAGAATCCAGTATTAATTAGCTCTTCTTAATTGTCTTAGGTTGCCAATTAGCTCTTCTATCCATTCCACCAAATATCTCCGGTAATTCTTCATCTCCGGTAATTGCTGCCATACCTCAAACAATTTATTCGAATTCCCCTGGTACATCTTCAACACAAAATCAAGCCCATAGTAGGTTAAAACTGGGGAAAATAACAGGGATTGTAGTCGGTGATTTAGTCGGCGTTGCTGTTCTTGCAATCATCTCATTGTATGTGAACCAACTGAAGAAGATGGAAGGGCGACGGGGAAAAGGTAAAAAAAGAAAACGCAGCAGTTGCAGTAACACCACCGCCGCTGCCGTCAGTAGATCAAGTTCAGTTTCCTAAAAGCATTGCAAAAGAATCGGAAATTTCAGCTTCAAAAGGTCCGACTATGTTTCCGGTTACGGTATGCTTCTTGTCCCCTTTCTTTCTTTCGCTATAACATTTCAACAGGTAGGGGAATAGAGGTATATTCGTCCGGTGGAATTTATTTGTCCTTTAATGCAACTAAAAAATTAAAACTGGATTAGCACTTAATTAAGGGAGGGAAATGGACTATAAACTAATTTTTCTTATTTAAAACTCTATTTTGCATTCCTTCACTTAATTGTTCTGAATCCACTGCAACAATTAGATGTCAATAAACTTTTGTATATGTTTTAACATCGATTTACTCCGAGTCTGAGCTTAACTGCGTGATTTAACGAATGAATCATGAGTGAAATGGCTGTTAAATACTACCTCTGTCCCACAAAAAGTGTCCATAACGGAAAAATGAATTGTCCCATAAAAAGCGTCCATTTAAATTTCTAATACATCATTAAATATATTTTTTCCAATCATACCCCTATTTTAACATTTAATTTTCCATAATCCTTTCATATTCCAAAACAAGCATTTATGATTAGTTAAGGGTATATTTACCTATTCATTCTTAAAATACAACATATTAATTATTTCTTTAATCTCCGTGTACAACAAAAAGTGGACGTTTTTTTATAGAACGGAGGTAGTAGATTTGAAATGTTTAATGTTCACGTGCGGGAAAAGGTATGAGGTTTTTTCGTGTATTTGTCCATACTTTGCGTGTGGTGTTTTAAATTGACAGATAATTAGAAAAAGACTTAAATGGAGATGGATTTATGTATCGTCTAAGATGATTGAATGGATCACAAAGCAAAAATTGAACCCACCATTATGTTCAATTTAATGTAAATTGGTTATTAGGTTTTTTTTTTATATATATTTGACTTTTCCTAATAATAAATATAAAAGATATTAACCTTACAATGACAAATTACAAAATGATAATGATAGAGCTAATGAGAAATTAGAAACCATGATGATAGGGTTACTCTCCAAAATCTACATCATGTCTACTCCCATATCTTGTAGTTGTGAATGTTTTTAATTTTTTTATAAAAAAAAAAAATACAAATGAAAAAGATGTGCTGAGATGCTACTGTTATAGAATGTGAAAAACTTAGTAATTATTCATTATTAATAAAAATAAATAAATAAATAAATAAATAAAAAAATAAAAAAATAAAAAAAAAACACAATAGTCATGGATATATTGTTTTTTTTTTTTTTTTTTTTTGTCAAAAGGATATGTTGTTACATACCGAGTATTTGTCTCCGAACCTCAAAACCAAAAGCCAAAAAAAATATTGGCATGCATCATCATACATGTGACACTTAGATATGGACGTGGACGATTACAAAACTTTTTATAGCTAAAAGTTTCCTGACGCGTGGATTAATTTGTCATAATTTTCATTTCATTAATGAAGTAAAATAACAAGACATTATTTACGTCGTCAAACGATGTGTGAAATCGTTTGGGTTGCGATTGAGTTGATATTCGGGTAAATAGAACTTTGAATGTTGATCTAAGTAGCTTTTTGAGTGGATTTGAGAGTAGGCCTGTAAAACAAACAAAATTGCAAGGGGTCCCGGAGCTTGCCTCCGGGGGGGTACTCCGACGCTCAAGTCGGTGATTTGATAGAGAAAATTCTATAAGACAGTAAAAGAATGTATAATAGATCTACACTGAACATATCTTATAAATGAGAATGATGATTATTTATATAGTCTGTTGAGGGGAGTGAGTTATGATGTATTGAAGTCGTGGTCAAGGAAGTTTACCATGTATTGATGTAATAGATCATTATCGAGTAGATATAGCTAAGGATATGGGTTGAGCGGGACTCATCCACTCTCTTTCATAATCTGAGCAGCATGACTCGATTTAATACAAGGAAAAATTCATATATGAAATAATTTTAGTATCATTATATTAGCAGGACCAGTCAAAATCTTAATGGACTGATCAACCATTCGAGCTAAAGAACTTACAGAATAAATGACCTGAAGGTTTAGATCCAAATTCCTAGGAAAGATAACTCACCTAGAGAAGAAGAGACCCGTAGGTCGAGGATCTGTTAGAGAGATTGAGGTTTGGAAAACAACAACAATGTCAAAACCGCAGGAAAACTAAAACGCGAGAAAATGGTTTGCTTGATATGAACGTAGAATCATGTAAACACTTTCCTACAAAAGTTATTTGCCCTTCATCAATGCCTAGGGTGACACAAATACTTTTGTGAGATAAGACTACGTTTTTTCCTTCAAATTTAGGCACAAAAGATGAAGATTACTCTTGGAGATAGTTTAAGGTGTTTTTACTTCCAAAGATGAATGTGCTTATCTTTTTTTTCTCTATTTTTAAAGCACTCAAAAGGATCTTGTATATTGATGGAAAAACCGACGTCTTATATATGCAACCTTTGGAAATAAGTTATATACATAAACAGTTGAAAAGGACTGAAAAGACACACCATTTCAGAATTTCGGACCGCATCCGTACGGATTAAGTTATCATCCGTACGGATATATCACAGTATCAAAGTTTTCACCGTTTCAGCCTTTCATCCGTACGGATAGCTATCATCCGTACGGATAGATTCTTATCCGTACGGATAACTATCTGTTTCTCCAAATTCTGAATTTTGGTCCTTTAAGTGGATTTTCAGTCCTTTAAGTGATTTTCCCGAACTATACTTGATCATTTAAATCCGTAAACTCGTAGATACTTATATGAGTGTACACTCCGTACCTCCAAACTCATATTATAGCATTCCGAGTTCACCCATCTTTATACCAAACCCCGATTACATAAATGAACATGGTAACACTTAAATTACCAACAATCCTCCCCCATTTAAGTGTAATCCTTGGTTTAGCTGAATAACAGTCAAAACATAGCAACTCATGCATCAATGATAATGTCACGAAGATTGAATTATCACCTAGTAATATTACACATTTCAAATATTCGAGTATTGGGGTGTGTCTAAGCATTGAACCCCTTTACACGTTTTGAATACATGAAGATAACATACACATGAGTTAATATAACTCCAAAAGCTTATTCTTGACACTAATTATTCAGGCCTTGTGTCCATATCCATTCATGAGCATACAGAAAGCCAACTGTGGAACTTCCTTGAAGCGGCCAAACTTCATACTCATATAGGTGAGCCTTTATATAATCGTGCACCTGCAATTGCACTTTGTCAAAGCCTCATTAAGAAGAATCCCTTCAACCTTAACTTACAGGTAATAGCACATACCTCGGGATAATATCATGTGCTCAAATCTAGATAATAGGCCTTCCACATTGAATTCTGCCTCTAACATTGTATTAGAAGGGAATTGGGTATCCTATCACCAAGATTCAAATGAGTTGTAAACCCATCCCGATAACCGACTTTTGTACCAAGTCTCTAGCCAATCCTTTGGTTAAGTGATCAGCTAAATTATGTTGAGATCTCACAAAACAACCGAAATCACCCCATGAGTAATCAACTCACGTACCGCGCTATGTCTAACGCCCAGGTGTCGCGACTTACCATTATACACTTGACTATATATATGCTTTAGACAAGGTAGATGCACTATCACAATGGATAGAAATGGGTGATATTGGTTTTGGCCACAATGGAATTTCATAAATCAAATTCCTAAGCCACTCAGCCTCTTTTCCGGCTGCAGCTAAGGCAACAAACTCGGACTCCATAGTCGAGCTAGTAATACATGTTTGCTTTTTGGAAGCACACGAAATGGCACCTCCTCCAAGTAAAAACACCCAACCACTTGTAGAAGAATGATCTTCCACATTGGATATCCAACTAGCATCCGAGTATCCTTCTATTACAGAAGGGTGTCCAACATAAGTCAAGCCAAAATCCTTGGTAGACTTAAGGTATCTTAGCACACGAGTTACAGCACGCCAATGATGGCTGCTTGGATTACTCAGAATCGCTTTAGCTTTCCAACCGCATAAACAATATCTGGATGTGTGCTAGTCATAGCATACATCAAACATCCTATCACCCGAGAATACTCAAGTTGTAATATCGGATTTCCCGTATTAGGCATGAGTTTTCACAATTGAACTTCTTCAACACTTTCTCAATGTAATGAGATTGTGTCAAAGAGAACCCTTTGTCACTCCGTTTTATCTTGATTCCTAGAATCACATCCGCCTCCCCCATGTCTTTCATAGAAAAGCTTGATGACAAAAATGCTTTGCAAAGATCAACTTGATCTTGGTTAGTTCCAAAGATCAACATGTCATCAACATATAATGATTATCACACCATTACCGGTATCGTCAAATTTGCTATATATACACTTGCATCGATTGATTAATCATAAATCCATGAGACAAGATAACTTCATCAAATTTATGATGCCATTGTTTAGGTGCTTGTTTAAGCCCGTACAATGATTTAACAAGCTTACACACCTTATGCTCATTACCAGACACAACAAATCCCTCCGGTTGTTTCATACGGAAGATAACCTTTCAACACTACGAAAAGGTTGTCTCACAATTTTATTTAACATACAAGTATTACACTTATTCTTATTCATGTCAAAAGATGGAATTAACTCATTTTTAGACATTACCAACATACGTTTATAATGAACATGTCCCAACCGAGCATGCCACAAAACAGAACTATTAACATCATGATTTGTGATAACAATATTTACAACATTACCAGAGATAATTCTTCATTTTTGTGCTTTAACATGTGTTTAAAATCTTTCCATGATGGTGGTAACTTATCTATAATGCTTGACACCGAAATAGACTCATCCATTTCCATTTTATGTTGTGCAAATTGACCCAAAATGCGCAGTAATTCATTATATTGTTCCATTACCGACCTTGAATCTACCATGTTATATTTCATGAAATTACCAACCAAGAACTTTTTACTAGATGCATCTTCACCCATGTATTTTGATTCTAAAGAATCCCAAAGTTCTTTGGCAGATTCAACATTCTGGTAAATATCGAACAGAGCATCAGACATACCGTTTAGAATGTGGCCTCTACAAATGTAGTCATCATTCTCCCACTTGTTCTTCTTCCTCAACTCTTCCAGAGGTCCGTCCTCCAACACTTCTGGCATCGGTGTACTTAGTACATACACCACCTTCAAAGTTGTCAACAGAAAATGCATCTTTCTCTGCCATCTTGAAAATTGACTCCATCGAACTTTTCCAACTTCCCAAAATTTGCAGTCATCTCCTTGACACTTGACATTGTTAAACTAATAACTTTTGTAGATTGTTAGAGAGATTGAGGTTTGGAAAACAACAACAATGTCAAAACCGCAGGAAAACTAAAACGCAGAAAATGGTTTGCTTGATATGAACGTAGAATCATGTAAACACTTTCCTACAAAAGTTATTTGCCCCTTACTGAATGCCTAGGGTGACACAAATACTTTTGTGAGATAAGACTACGTTTTTCCTTCAAATTTAGGCACAAAAGATGAAGATTACTCTTGGAGATAGTTTAAGGTGTTTTTACTTCCAAAGATGAATGTGCTTATCTTTTTTTTCTCTATGTTTAAAGAACTCAAAAGGATCTTGTATATTGATGGAAAAACCGACTTCTTATATATGCAACCTTTGGAAATAAGTTATATATATAAACAGTTGAAAAGGACTGAAAATACACACCATTTCAGAATTTCGGACCGCATCCGTACGGATGAAGTTATCATCCGGACGGATATATCACAGTATCAAAGTTTTCACCGTTTCAGCCTTTCATCCGTACGGATAGATTCTTATCCGTACGGATAGCTATCATCCATACGGATAACTATCTGTTTCTCCAAATTCTGAATTTTGGTCCTTTAAGTGGATTTTCAGTCCTTTAAGTGATTTTCCCGAACTATACTTGATCATTTAAATCCGTAAACTCGTAGATACTTATATGAGTGTACACTCCGTACCTCCAAACTCATATTATAGCATTCCGAGTTCACCCATCTTTGTACCAAACCCCGATTACATAAATGAACATGGTAACACTTAAATTACCAACAGGATCCGCAAGTCGAATATATCCCATACAATCTACAACAAGTCACAAGACAATGATGTGAAAAGAATAAAACCGGTGGCCTGAGGCCCGCAGGTCGGGTACAAATTATCTAAATAAAAAACGCAGGACTGGGCTAAGTATCCTTGAAATTTCACTAGAAACTTTCAAGCATACTTGGGGGCTTACACATTTTATGCAATAAAGACATAAGTCTTCATCTAGTTTTCCGCAAGTCGGACGGACTCATCTTTATAAGCCAAATATGGCTGCTTATCAATATTTTCCCGCAGGTCTGGCAGAAGACATCATCTTATCAAGTCAAGTATTGCTGGTTATTTATTCTCTCACAGATCGGACGAAGTTATCTTATTAAAGTCAAAGTATGGCTGATCAATTAATTCTTGCAGGTCAAACGAAGCTATCTTATCAAGCCTAATGAGGCTATATATTGCCAACTTCCTGCAGGTCAGACCGGAATTATTTTTAGTGAGCCAAATAAAAGCAAAATGCACGCCCGGTGCCCGTAGGTCAGAATCATATTAAGTCATGTACGGATGGTTATTTGCTTTCCCTAAAGGACATGTTAGACTTACCTTCTTGGATGACAAACTCAGTATACGTATGTAGACTCAGAAGTTTGACTAAGTACTCAGGGGCATACATACATGGGAAATTCATGACATACAACATACAAGCAGTACAAAAGTAAAAAAAGAAGATTAAAAAGCCACACAAGTGTCGAAAAAAAGTCTTTCACTAAATTTTCTCGAGGATATTACCATTAATGAGAAGCAAGAGCTTCACCGGAAGCCATAGGTTGAGAAGGTTCTAGAGCAGGCTCATATAAAGTAAAAACTTCATCAGAGGCCACAGGCGGAGAGGGTATGATCCAAGAATCCTCAACAGTAAGATACTTGGACACGACGTCCACGTCAGATTGGAGCTAGGCTAAACGACTGTTGTAAACTAACACTAGACCATGTTTGCAAAAACCTGAAAGACGGTGATGATTTGGGTCCATAGTTGAACACACTTTTTGGGCCTCATCAAAGGCCATGGTATAGCATTCTTGAGAGCATGCTTCATAAGAACTTACAACTTTTTACAAAAGAGATCAGAGTTCTTATACCTCTGGACTGCTCAGGCATCCATGAACTCGAGCGCCTTTGCATGCTCATCAGCCTCAACCTTCTGCTTCGCCTCGTACTTTGTGGTCTAAGCTTACATTTCGTCAGCATAGGAGGCCACCAACCTAGTGACGATGCCAAGAATTGTATCTACCTACATGGCACCTTTTTTGTGGCTCAACATTAAGTATGTAAAGAAGTAGTATTTGGTGTTCCTGTGGCCGGACTAGAATAGCCCGGCCACTCGCCCCTTTCCCCGTCAAGACGGCCATTGCTCTGGATCACAAAGCAAAAATTGAACCCGCCATTATGTTCAATTTAATGTAAATTGGTTATTAGGTTTTTTTTTTATATATATTTGACTTTTCCTAATAATAAATATAAAAGATATTAACTTTACAATGACAAATTACAAAATGATAATGATAGAGCTAATGAGAAATTAGAAACCATGATGATAGGGTTACTCTCCAAAATCTACATCATATCTACTCCCATATCTTGTAGTTGTGAATGTTTTTAATTTTTTTATTAAAAAAAAAAATACAAATGAAAAAGATGCTACTGTTATAGAATGTGAAAAACTTAGTAATTATTCATTATTAATAAAAATATAAAAGAAAAAACCAAAAAAAAAAAAAAAAACACACAATAGTCATGGATATATTGTTTGTTTTTTTTTTTGTCAAAAGGATATGTTGTTACATACCGAGTATTTGTCTCCGAACCTCAAAACCAAAAGCCAAAAAAAATATTGAATTGCATCATCATACATGTGACACTTAGATATGGATGTAGACGATTACAAAACTTTTTATAGCTAAAATTTTCCTGATGCGCGGATTAATTTGTCATAATTTTCATTTCATTAATGAAGTAAAATAACAAGACATTGTTTACGTCGTCAAACGATGTGTGAAATCGTTTGGATCGCAATTGAGTTGATATTCGGATAAATAGAACTTTGAATGTTGATCTAAGTAGCACTTTGAGTGGATTTGAGAGTAGGCCTGCAAAACAAACAAAATTGCGAGGGGTCCCGGAGCTTGCCTCCGGGGGTACTCCGATCGACGCTCAAGTCGGTGATTTGATAGAGAAAATTCTATAAGACAGTAAAAGAATGTATAATAGATCTACACTGGACATACCTTATAAATGAGAATGATGATCATTTATATAGTCCTGTTGAGGGGGAGTGAGGTATGATGTATTGAAGTCGTGGTCAAGGAAGTTTACCATGTATTGATATAATAGAGACTGTTATCGAGCAGATATAGCTAAGGATATGGGTTGAGCAGGACTCATCCACTCTCTTTCATAATACGAGCATGACTCAGTTTAATACAACGAAAAATTCATATATGAAATAATTTTAGTATCATTATATTAGCAGGACTAGTCAAAATCTCAATGGACTGATTAACCATTCGAGCTAAAGAACTTACAGAATAAATCACCTAAAGGTTGAGATTCAAATTCCTAGGAAAGATAACTCACCTAGAGAAGAAGAGACCCGTAGGTCAGGATCCGCAAGTCGGATATATCCCATACAATCTACAACAAGTCACAAGACCGCAAGTCGGATATATCCCATACAATCTACAACAAGTCACAAGACAATGATGTGAAAAGATTAAGACCGGCAGGCTGGGGCCCGCAGGTCGGGTACAAATTATCTAAATAAAAAAACGCATGACTGGGCTAAGTATCCTTGAAATTTCACTAGAAACTTTTCAAGCATACTTGGGGGCTTACACTTTTTATGCAATAAAGACATAAGTCTTCATCTAGTTTTCCGCATGTCGGACGGACTCATCTTTATAAGCCGAATATGGTTGCTTATCAATATTTTCCCGCAGGTCTGGCAGAAGATATTATCTTATCAAGTCAAGTATTGCTGGTTATTTATTCTCTCACAGATCGGACGAAGTTTTCGGGAAATTCTTAGGTGAGGACTCACTACGGTGAAGACCCTGCTAGATTTGCGCCATGTGTGCTCTATTTTTGTCCTCTTGTACACATGGCGCAAATCTACCGGGGCCTTTACCGTAGGAGTCCTCACCTAAGAATTTCGAAGTTTTCTTTTAAAGTCAAAGTATGGTGATCAATTAATTCTTGCAGTCAAGCGAAGCTATCTTATCAAGGCTAATGAGGCTATATATTGCCAACTTCCCGCAGTCGACCGAATTATTTTTATTGAGCCAAATAAAAGCAAAATGCACGCCCGGTGCCCGTAGTCGAATCATATTAAGTCATATACGGATGGTTATCCGCTTTCCTAAAGGACATGTTAGACTTACCTTCTTGGATGACGAACTCGATATCGTATGTAAACTCGAAGTTTGGCTAAGTATCAATGTTCTAAAATCGCTCTGGCGGCCGCCAGCGCCGCTTTAGGCCCCTAGCGCACCCAGGCGCTCTCGCCTTGGCTCTGGCGACCTGGCTGGGGCGACAGGGGGTCTTTGGGTGATTTTCGGGCGCTTGGGGCCCTCTAGCGCTCTAGGCCTTCTCAGGCGCTCCTAGGCCCTTCTAGGCGCTCCTAGGCCCTTCTAGGCCCTCTTAGGTCCTTCTAGGCAATTAGGGTTTCATGACTTTCATCCGGGCGAACATCTAAGTTTTCCCAAGTGTTAGACAAGAAAGAGGCATAAAACCAAAACCCCCTTAAAACCCTAAAAACCCCGTAAAACCCTAAAACCCCCGTAAAAACCTAAAACCCCCTTAAAACCCTAAAACCCCTAAAAACCCTAAAGCGCCTGGCGCCGAGGCGCCCTGGCCCTAGCGCGCCTCACATGGCAAGCGTCGTCTTCGCTAGCGATTTTTAGAACATTGCTAAGTATACTCGAGGGGCATACATACATGGGAAATTCATGACATTAAATACTCATTGTCTGTTGAAATAGTGTCCTAAACCCTATCGGGTTGGACCGAATCCGACCGGATCGAATCATTTCTACTATTTCATTATGTTTATATATATATGAAATGGCTTTTATGTTATTATATATTTGTTCATTTAACGAACCAATTACGATATTGTTATATGATAACGTCCTTAGTGTCAAACTGTGAAAGAGAAATCATAATGGTGACTATGGTTGATGAGATATCAACTCACTTTAAAAGGTTTGGTACTTAAATGTCTCTAGTCGTATGTACTATCAAACGGGACATTGATGGTACGATTAGACTAGCACGTATTGGATGTCTTCTATCTTATTGAAGGTAGGGATAGATCTCGTCTATCAAAGTGTAGGGACATGATGGCCATTTTACAGCATAGCCAACTCTAACCGGCAGAGTAGCGAATCGGTTGTTGTTGGAAATAAAATTTATGTTTTGATGATGATTCATCACTTAATCAGTTAACCATCCCCATTGATGAAGTGTCATAACTAGCTGTTATAGTGCAAAGCAAGAAGATGTCTAGATATCAATGTATAGGATTTATTAGAGTCTGATATTTGTATAAGTTAAATCAGACAAGCACTGTAATAGTTCTAGGCTGGAACTGAGAAAGCAAGAAACCGAGATTTAAAGAAACTGAACAATAGAGCACACCCACGTAAAACCAGAAGAAGATAAGTTGGCCGAGAGATTCTGACTCGGTTGGCTTATCTAAGAAGATCAAGAAGCGAGGGACACAGACTCGATTATTGAAGATTGAAGAAGCGAGGTTCAAACTCGATTATGAAGACTAAGTCGAGATCAGAAAGTTAGATTTGTGCAAGATTGTGGTGACTGAATCGACTTTATGGATCTTGTATGAAGACCTAAGAATCATAAGGACAATGAATTCTTAGATGATAATGAGTCATGGTGTACTCTGATTAAGTCAATTATAATCGGATGAAAAGCTGAGATAATCGATATTTGAAGAAGAGTAAAATCTCATCGGTCAAGAAATTGACAAGTGATAAACTCAAAGATAAAGGCGATAAGAAACTCGATTTTATATGTCGGTCATCCATTAAAGCGATCGTGCGATCGAGCGTTACAAAGGAAGTGATTTTATTGGATGAACTCATCGACAAATCGTAAGCGGTCATAAAATATAGCCGTTGCAAGATTCAAGCAGGATGAACGTTGAATGAACCCCTATAAATAGACTACCTCTACAACGTCAAAAGAGAGAGTGTGGTGAAAAAGTAGAAGGAATTAAAAAGAATCTATCTAGTCAAGAAAAGGTTTAATTAAGGGGGAAAGCCATTTTCAGAAAGAATTCCTGCTAAGTGTTAAATTGCAAGATCAAGAAAATTTCTTCAAGTATCCAAGCACATTCAAGCAAATTCAAGATCTATCATTTTGAAGAAATACAAAGCCGAGCATAATTTATTTATCTAGAAGAAAGATCTAATCACAATTGAATCATAGTTATTGATTCAAGTCTCAACTTTGATTTTATCAAAGGTTTAGACTGTGAAACCCCAAGAAGGTGTGAAGGATAGTTGAGTGCAATCGGGAAAATTTGTGATTGTGATAAGTGGTGAAGAGGCAATCCTACCCTCCAAGAACCGGTGTTTCAAACAGTTGAAGAGCAGCAATCCTACCTGTTCTACAAGTGTTTAGATAGTGAAGCTAGGGATTAGTCAAGGACTATCAGTTTAGGACTCTTTGTAACCGGGCCATCTCAAAGAAGTTCTAGTGGAATTTTTCTCCGCATCACAGGGGAAGAGAGGACGTACATGATTACACCACCAGGAACCTCTATAATTCTTGTTTATTTACTTTACGCATTCATTTACGTTATTATAGTTATATGTATCTGGTTTTCACTCTGAAACTAAGTCAACTAGTTGTTAAAGGCTAATTTATATCCGCTGCCAGTTAACAAGACCAAATATAAGTCAGTATTGACTTATACTCAGTTAAGTTAGCTGAACTCCGCACAAGTTAAAGGGCAGGAACAAAAGCGAAAGGTGAGTATCGATTTTGAGTTTGGCAAAAACACAGTTCCTGGGGCTTTTCCAGTTTGGTAAAAGTTTTTGGTGACAAGTTTATTCACCCCCCCTCTAAACTTGTGTTAGCCTTTCCAAGGAACCAACAGTTGTACTATAAATGGCGAGCAAGGTGTTAAGGGCCAAATTATAGTGATTTTTATATATATTTTATGAATCAATTTCCCCCATATATGGATTATTTTCATAGATATCGGGCCTTATAGTCAAATATTGAGTAAATGAGGTTTTTAATGATTAAATATGAAAACGTATCGATTTTTATGTTTATTTGATGTTTTTATATTATTTTGGAATTGTATTACGTTTTGGTATGTTTTTGATATTTGTAGATACCCAATTAATGATGGAAAAGATGATCCTAAAAGGCTAAATTCGAGATGGAAGAGGATCAATTAAAGATATGGAAGAATAAAAGAGATAAGGAAAGAAATCAATCAAGATAAAGATGGAAATATCAAGAAATCCGTTACGCATCAATCACGGACGGCGTCCATGGGGCGTTCATAGCGAGCGGGCGGTCATTCAAGTGAGCAGCGTCGAGGAGTCGAAACTAATACAGAGAGTTCAGACGCTAGGTGAACTGGCGTCCATCCTCCGTCCAAGCATTATGGACGGGCGTCCATGTATTCAAACGAGCGTCCGCCGCCGCCTTTGCCTAAACCGACTTAATCTTCTATTTAAACAGCCGTCGCCCCAACCCTAAGGGCATCCATATTTTCTTCACATCAAAAGAAGCACGGCCGCATCTTGGAGAGTTGAAGGCCGGTCACCCGAGCCTTGTGCTCGGGTGAACCGAGGTTAGATTAGGAGTCTTTTCGTTTCGTTTTTCTTTTCAAGGATCAACCTTTGTACACAACCATGTGAGTTCTTTTAGATTTATTCAATCCCAGTTCTTCTTCATGATTTCAATTTATTTGTATCTTCTCTATGCGGTTTGTATGGCTATGTGAATAAATTGAGGAATTAGTTCACGATAGATGTTTATAATACGGAAGTTGCGTAAACGTTAGATCACCATAGAAAGATAGGATTTTTTAATCGTTAATGATGACAAGTTAATCGATTAATTATCTAGGTTGTTAGATTCTAAAATACGAGAGTTAACCTGAATCTACACCGAGTTTTGTATTGAAAATCAGTTTCAACTTACGAGAGAGTAGAGATTGATGAATTGGATTTACTAAGGAATTAGGAATCCGTAGCTTGAGAATAAATTCACTAAGGAATTAGGGGTTTATGTCTCGTGAAAAGGTGAAACCACAAATCGAATTAGAATCATGAGATTAACTAGGATTGAGATCACATAGGTTTGTATATTGGTTGTTTGATCCCATGTCTTTAGATTAGATTGTTTATTTTATTCCTTAGGTTAGATTATTTGAATTATTTTCTGTTTTTACGTTTTGTCTTCCGTTTCTTGAGTAGCAATTGAGAGAATTAGTGAGATTAGATCCTTCATCCCTTTTCCCTGTGGATCGACCCTGTACTTACCCTACTATGCTATCAACTACCCGATATTTGGTCGGTTAGGAGTTAGTTTGCATGTTAAGTATAGGTTTATAAATTTTCTTTTGTTTTTATGATGCAAAATCCTCCCAACAAAAGTGGCGCCGTTGCCGGGGACTAGGTGTCATGTTGAATCTAGTTTTGTTAGTTCTCGATTTTGTTACGTTTTATTTTTGTTTTTAATAAAAGTAGCGTATACCAAGTTGAGAGTTTTTATTTTGCCGTGTTTCGATGACCGTTAGGTTAAGAATGTGCAAAAGTTTTTTACTCAACTTGTTTTACGTGAAGTTTATATGTTTATGTGTTACCTAGTCTAACCCCTGTGCTTAATTTGATAAATTTGTTTGTTCTTTGTGATGTGTTCTTTGTGTTGTGTTCATAAGTATTTAGGGTTTTGCTTTGTTTTTCCTGCTTATCTGTGTGCATTCTTGTTGTATGGGCGGCGTGCGCTTACATTGGGCGCCCGCCCGATTCTTCATCTGCAGTGAAGCAGCGTTAGGAAGTATTGGACGCTCGTCCGTTCAAATATTTTCAATCTGTTACGATTTAGAGGACCAGGCGAGCGTCTATACTTTACGAACGCCCGTCGGTCGGTTTCAAAGCGCAGGCAGCGTCACGCAAGGTGGAACGCCCGTCGATTACGAGCGCTAAGTGAGCGTTCGTCCGGGGTTGATCCAGGTTCTAAATTTCTTGATTTTATTTTCAATGCTTTTATTTGATTTGGATTTTTCATTCGAGCTTACGTGGCTAATTGATTTTTACATAGATGCCCACGAACTTATATGTTTTTACCTTTCCATCTATGAATCCATGTTAGATAATTGATCAATTCCTTATATATGATTCATCTAGGCATGTTATAGTATTTTATCGGTTCTCGTAAGCTATAAATCGTTCTTATGGTTAATTAGTAGCTAATGTCGGTTCCGTATGCTACATACCGCTCCGATGAATCTTTTAAGCTTTTAAGACTTACGTGCTTCCTTTGTTTTTATAGTTCATATGGGTAGCTCTTGTCGGTTTTCCGTATGCTACGTCTTAGGCCATATGAGTTATATACATTTAGTATAGCTAATTGTTGGTTTCCATAATGCTATCACCTTTGATTGAGTCTTAAAGCGTCTGCTTGCATGTAATGAAGCGATCGCATCGTTTATCGTAACTTTGTCATTATTTGGTGAGCGTTTATTTTATACATGTCGTGTTGCAAATGAGTGAGCTAGTTTTCTTTCTTTTATTTTCTTTTATTTTTGCATATCATTTAGATGCATATCATTTAGTGCATGTCATCTAGTTGCATTGTTTCTATTTTTATTTTTATTTATTTTTTATTATTTTTCTTGGCGTAGTTAGCAATCGGTTTCCGTAATACTACCTCGTTTTCCGTAAATTTACTTTATTTTTAGGATTTTTCATATAGTTTGCATTGTATTGCATTCTCGTGTAGTTGCACCTAGCCTACGAGTTTGTGATATTTTCATGTATATGTAGTCCATCTTTATGCGAGCATAATTTGAAATATCTCTATATCTCCTTTTCCATGTGCTTTATATATGTAATCTTTTCTTTTTCCCCGAAGACTCTTTTTGCGATCAAGTATGCAGGATACTTTCTTCCTAGCTATTGTGCACTTTCACGATGTATTCGGTTGTCTGTGATGCTCTCACGATCTCTCATGAGCTATGCAAGCAATCCTGGTTCTTGTTGGTTCCTCCAGAATTGCCAGCATCCAATCAGCTAAGTTCTCTATTTTTTTTTTATTTTCTGTATAACATGATGACAAGTTGCAATCTAAGTGTGGGGGAAGGGATAGATGATTTATGTGTCTACTTTCGTTTGCTCATATTTTTAGTATTTCTATGAAAAGTGCTTAATTTTTAAAAATTTTGTTATATCCCGAGTAGACAAAGGCATATCTTTGCTTGAGTTTATATCATTTTTGCTATATTCTGTATATTTAGTAATTTTAGTTGTTTCACCCGACACTCTTTTCACATGCCATAGTAAATGATGAGCTAAATGTTGAAAGCCTACCCCATTTTAGTTGGAGATTTTTGATGATTATAGCATGTTTCTTGGCTTATGTACAATTCTTGAAAAGTTTAGTAGTTTGTATTCTAGAATTAAAGTATGACATCTGTGAATATCTGTAAGTTTGAATGTGATAAGTGAAAGCGTGATTAAGTCTTTGCAATAGTAATAAATTGTTTACTTGAGGTGTTATGCTCGGTGAGTCATGTGCTACTAGAAAATAATCTTTTCCTTTGCCCACCGTAAATCTCTAAGTAAACATAATTGTAATTGTGTGTGTCGGAAGTGGTTTATGATTTGGGTGAGGTAGGGTGTACCACGTATGTCCTATTCCACTATGATGACCAAAGCTCACGACGGTCGGTTTATATTTGCCTTATGATTGGGGTAAGGTAGGGATTATCTTGAAATGTCCTATTCGCTGCTATGAGGCAAAAGCTTATTACGATGTGTGTTAGAAAAGTGTGAAAAAGTGAAAATATTGGAATATATTATTATGAATAAGTACGACTTAGTTATCGTCGATCTTATCCCCAGTATAAATGAAGGATATGTTGTAGGGATTATCCTCTGAGTGCATCGAGGAAATGTTTTAGATATTCTCTACTATTTCTTTTCGGAATATGTATGTTTTGTAAAGTGCCTGTTATAGTTTTTGAATATTTCTAACTTAGATGGGAAACCGGGCTAGTTTTGGTTTGAATAACTTTCAAATTGTGGAACTTAGTGGAAGTTTATTATGGCTATGCACACACTCACTTGGGTGAACTTCTAAGTTAACAAATATGCTTCATATTTGCATAGATGTTTATTTATCTCGAGTTGATTATGTTTTGTTTTGCTCGGGGACGAGCAAAAAGATAAGTGTGGGGTGTTGTTAAGGGCCAAATTATAGTGGTTTTTATATATATTTTATGAATCAATTTCCCCCATATATGGATTATTTTCATAGATATCGGGCCTTATAGTCAAATATTGAGTAAATGAGGTTTTTAATGATTAAATATGAAAACGTATCGATTTTTATGTTTATTTGATGTTTTAATATTATTTTGGAATTGTATTACGTTTTGGTATGTTTTGATATTTGTAGATACCCAATTAATGATGGAAAAGATGATCCTAAAAGGCTAAATTCGAGATGGAAGAGGATCAATTAAAGATATGGAAGAATAAAAGAGATAAGGAAAGAAATCAATCAAGATAAAGATGGAAATATCAAGAAATCCGTTTCTGCATCAATGCGACGCGGCGTCCATGGAGCGTTCATAGCGAACAGGCGGTCATTCAAGTGAGCAGCGTCGAGGAGTCGAAACTAATACTGAGAGTTCGAGACGCTAGGTGAAGCTGGCGTACATCCTCCGTCAAGCATTATGGACGGGCGTCCATGTATTCAAGCGGCGTCCGCCGCCGCGCTTTGCCTAAACCGACTTAATCTTCTATTTAAGCGACCGTCGCCCCAACCCTAAGGGCATCCATATTTTCTTCACATCAAAAAAGAGAGCACAGCCGCATCTTGGAGAAGTTGAAGGCGGTCACCCGAGCCTTGTGCTCGGGTGAACCGAGGTTAGATTAGGAGTCTTTTCGTTTCGTTTTTCTTTTCAAGGATCAACCTTTGTACACAACCATGTGAGTTCTTTTAGATTTATTCAATCCCAGTTCTTCTTCATGATTTCAATTTATTTGTATCTTCTCTATGCGGTTTGTATGGTTATGTGAATAAATTGAGGAATTAGTTCACGATAGATGTTTATAATACGGAAGTTGCGTAAACGTTAGATCACCATAGAAAGATAGGATTTTTAATCGTTAATGATGACAAGTTAATCGATTAATTATCTAGGTTGTTAGATTCTAAAATACGAGAGTTAACCTGAATCTACACCGAGTTTTGTATTGAAAATCAGTTTCAACTTACGAGAGAGTAGAGATTGATGAATTGGATTTACTAAGGAATTAGGAATCCGTAGCTTGAGAATAAATTCACTAAGGAATTAGGGGTTTATGTCTCGTGAAAAGGTGAAACCACAAATCGAATTAGAATCATGAGATTAACTAGGATTGAGATCACATAGGTTTGTATATTGGTTGTTTGATCCCATGTCTTTAGATTAGATTGTTTATTTTATTCCTTAGGTTAGATTATTTGAATTATTTTCTGTTTTTACGTTTTGTCTTCCGTTTCTTGAGTAGCAATTGAGAGAATTAGTGAGATTAGATCCTTCATCCCTTTTCCCTGTGGATCGACCCTGTACTTACCCTACTATGCTATCAACTACCCGATATTTGGTCGGTTAGGAGTTAGTTTGCATGTTAAGTATAGGTTTATAAATTTTCTTTTGTTTTTATGATGCAAAATCCTCCCAACACAAGGTCGTATCCCATAGGGAATCTGGTTAAGTATCAAAGCCGGTCTCGATCTTAGTTTAGGTCAACACAGTCTTTGAAAAGGGTGATTTGTCAGATCACCGATTCTAACAACTAAATATACACAAAAGAAAGAGTTTAAACTATGAAAAAGGAGATAGCCGAGCTATGATCCAATCTAGTACTCACAAACCCTAACTGAACCCGGAAGTGTTTTTGACTTACCTAAACGTTCTCGATGTCACTCGAAGGGTGTCATTTCTTAATTCCGAGAATAGACATTATTTCAATAATCTACCCTCATATGTCAGGTTCAACAGCCCGCTGACCGGATTTAACTGACCTAACACGGTCTACGATCAATGAAACGCTCAAAAGGTTGATACAAACCTCACACACAAAACCGAATCTAAACAACTTTGTCGGTTTTCCATGGTGATCCTAGAACCCCGGTTCCCGTACCCTGTCGCAAAATACACATATAAAGAAGATACGTGTAATACGATTATCGAGAGATCAATTCAACAAACATGGTTAAGAATAAGTTCTAGAACTACGATAACATCAAAAATCAACAAATCAAAACACATCAAAAACACCACATGAACAAACCAGGGTTCGATTTTGAAGATTATCGCATAACTCGGCTATAAAACGATTAGCTACTCATTTTGTTGGTCCCTTGGAAAGGTTGACACAAGTTTAGAGGGGGTGAATAAACTTGTCACCAAAAACTAGATCTAATATGATTAAGGTGCAGTTTTAAACTTGTGTGGAGTTAAGTTGACTAAGCTGAGTCTAAGTCAAATTGACTTATAACAAAACTTAGTCAACCGGTAGCTGATTTAAGTTTTAGTCTTTATCTGGATCTTGTTGTTTCTAATAAAAAGCTGAGTATGCTAAACTGAATTCTGGTGAATGTCAGTTTTGTTAGGTGTGATGCCCGAAAGACAATTTTTGTAATTGTTTTATTTAATAAATGAATTGACGTTATTATTCATATTTATTATTCTCATAATCACCGATGTGACAATAGTATTTACACTACAGAAAACCCTAAGTATATCGTTTATGTAATCACTTAACTCAGTGTATGGTATATACACGGGAGGATTGAGTTAGTGAAGATGTACTTAAAATACAATTAGCCCGTAGTGAAGTTAATCGAGAGTATCGGGTCTCTCCTTTAACGTGCTATTAATGCGCCCCTAACACGGTTGGTGTGATTGTCTTATCCGGACTTTCGGTTAAAGAGAACCTAATGGGGCATTTATATATGATAGATATATCATATATAAATTTGGACCGATTTGATTAGAGTTCACGATATAATTCCGTAATCGAGAAGTCTTATCGAATCAATGGATGATCATATTTATGGATATATCTTAATCTCGAGGTGATCACGATCAACCGCTTGAATCGGTATGAAGTTTGACTTGACGGTTAAGGATTACACCGAGTCTGTGGTCCGAATTACCCCATCTTGGCATTGTCTTGGATTGAGTGAGTAGTCCGTGTTATCACAGATACGGAATCCATTCCTTCCATTTATGGAAGTAGATGGACGATTCCCTTATTTGTTAATCCTAGAAACCGATCGATCCATGGAGTTCATATCACAATCGATTGATCACCCGGTGAGTTGTATGAATTAATTGATCACTAGGGGTTAATGGTAAATAAGGATAAGAGGTTCTAAAAAGGGTTAACGGTAACTTCCCGATTTAGAATGAGCGATCTATGGAGGATTAATCCATATGTAATGATTATATCAATGGGACGCTTATTATTATTCTCGTGAGGAGATAAATATAATCTCATAATCGGAGGAGTGCGATCACGGGATTATGGTGGCATATTCTGTGATTGATTTATCGAATATAATTATTCTATAATTATTTATTTGATTTATCGGAGTCATTGATTATTAGTCCATGGTCCCCGACGTGCCTCCTAATATAGCATAGCTATTCTCGGACGTCGAATCTCGATAATATTAATTTAGTTCTTGTTGGACTTTATTAAAACGATATGTGAATTAATTGTTTGGTGGACTATTAAATTAGTTGGGCTAAATAATTAAATATGTGGAAAAGACATTTTCCATAATCTTGCCAAATTATGTAGTGGCAAAATTAATATCGACTAGGTCAATATTTGAAAGTGGCGCCCATATGTCTAATTTTGGCAAGGAATTAGTTTTCTTTGTGATTAATAAGGATGTGTATAAAATATTTATTGGATAAATATTTATGGTAAGAAATAAAGATAAAGATTATTCTAGATTTGTTCTAGAATATTTTGAGATTATCTTTTATTTAATAGGATTATCATAATTGATTTTGTATTAATTATAAAATCCTTGGGGCTTAAGTTTTTACTCTCCTATATAAAGAGTTCTCCTGCCCAAACAACACACATAAATTTCGACTTCACCTCTTAGAGAGGAGAAGGAAAATTTCGCCAAGGGAGTCAAGGGAAAATCTTGGAGATTTTTCGGGTAGCATATCGGAAGGGTTCGAGTCGAGAATTTCCTTCCACCGGGAGTTGCTTGGATCACACGTCACGGAAGATCGTGGTGCTCTTCACGCTTTCCTTCGTTCATCCTATTGCGGTTCTTCAACTTGGATTTTGAGATCCAAGAGGTATGATCTACAACCCCTTGTAGATATAGATCTAGTTATTTTATTACGTGTAGTTTATAGATCTAGATCCATAAATCGTTTCATTGCGGATGGTATTACTAACGATTGGTATCGAGCCGCCATGGTGATCTATATTTATACGTATAAAATATTAGATCAGGAGTGGTAAAACATGTAGATTTTGTCCCAAATTTTTTTTTTTTTTTGGGGCGATGCATATGTTTAATTTTTATGCTTATGAATGTCGTGGTTGAAGAGATGGATTGGGGTTGGCATCTGTTTACCCGTTAGATCTATTGTAAACTCATATAAGCGATGAAAATTCGTCCATATGAGTATAGGAAATTATGTAATTCTTTTTATTGCAATTTTAATTTCCAGAAAATAGATCTGTTTAGTAGCTGTTTAGTTATTTCGTGTTTCCCGTTGATCGAACCGTTGAAACGAAGATCCCTCCGGTCAGAATCAAGATTAGAAGATGATGATCAACTCCAAAAATTTTGGCGTCGATCAGAGTCCGTTTCGATATCCGTTTGATGCTGCGAAGAGGCTGCTGTAACAGAAAAACGCAGGATTCACAGAAACACTATCTGTGACTTCCTCGATTTTCTGGGAGAGTTTGGACCGTTGAAAATCAAATCCGACCGTTCAGATTGCTCAACTTGGAGTTTTGGACGTACCATAAAAATTTTAGGTCGATCGGGATTCATCTCGATTCCCGATCTGCCTCAGGAAGTCCTTGATGCAGTGCAGTCAAAGTCAGATTCAGCAGCTAGTTTGGCGGTTTACTGGAGAAAATTGGTAAGTCAAAGCACCGATCCAACCGTCCATATTGAAGTTCAAGGAGTGAAGATAAGATCTGGAAGGTTTCGTCCCGATCCGAGTTCGTTTAGTATGCCGATCGTCAAAGAGTTCGAACAGCTGCAGATTTAGTTAGAAAGTAGTAAACCCTAGTTAGGGTTTTGGTTTTATTTTCTAATAGATTAGATACGAGAGCCAACGATCCATCTCGGTGTTTAAATTTTCCGCAATTTATTTTTTATGTGTTTGATCATAAAATAGATATAAAATCGGAATTGCCATGACATGCATCATATCATAAATCCACTCCATGCATACATGTAGAATTTTAATTTTGGTAATTAAAATAGACATGTATACAAACTCGTGTAATTAGTTGAAATTTAATTAATACGTGGTAATTAATTAATTTAGTAACTAATTAAAGATCCGAGGACGGGTTATGAAATCGTTAAGCCTTTCGGTGTGTGTTCTCGGTGAACCGCCTTAAAGCACAAAGCGAGATCACGTTTTCAATTCGTAGTGTCTACGAGATTGAATGATGGTAAAAGAACAATAAATCTTGGATAAAAGCGGTTCGCTTTAGGTTGGGTGGTCAAGCGAGCTTCGCTCAAGCGACTTAACCCTCCTAGTGTGATGTATGCGGGGTCGGCAAGACTAAGCCAAACCGAGAGCGGAGGGGTGATTCTTTCTAATCTCAATAGGGCTCTCTTGACCCGATTTCATCCATTGTCACATATGTTCCAACGAATAGGACGGGTAGGCTTGCCTACGTTACCGACACCATTCGAATCCTTGATTTGATGTGCTTTTATGTTAACATCAAAAAGGCGTGGTTAGTTAACCTACCACCACTTCCAAAATATTGAGTGGGAGCGGGGAGGCGACACCAACCCACGGCCTCTACTATAGATACAAGTAAGTGAGAGAAGGGTGACGCCGAGGCGCTTTGATTTCGTCCCCTAAGGATGGTGTTCGCCCTATCAACATTCATGGCTTGGTCTCCGAAAGGATAGGATTTCTGGGTACTCGTCGGGTCACTAACCTATCCTAAGACGGCATACTCGGGGCGTACCTAAGAGATCCGATATAGTAGGTCACACTCATCATGGGTATTTTTTTGATAATATCTAGGCTAAAAAAGGAAGGTAGTCAATGAATAAAGGGATGTTCGATTCTCGTGGGATGTTCGATTCTCACAAGTTATTCATTGATGAGATTGTCTCGATTTAACCGTCATCTCTTTGACCTACCCTAAGGCGGCACTGAGATGCGAGGTTAAAACCTTGGAATGGTAGAGTAGACTTAATTTTAGTTTACAATTCCTAAAATAAAATATAGTAGTGTTAAACTTGAATTAATACATGTCATTTTATTTCTGACATTATATCCCTTACTAAATTGCTTAAAATTTAATTGACTAGTAATGACTTTGTTAAAAAGTGGAAAGTAACTAGGACGTTGAACTAGTTAATCGATAATGCAATTATTTTTGAAAGAGATATTTTCTCTTAAGCCTTTTAAAAACCAGAGACATATAGGTATGTCACTAGTGTCATTCGTGTCAAACGGAAGACAAACTTAGTTTGACCAAAGGTGATCTCGGACTTTGAAATTCTTCTAGTGAATTTTGAGTATGTAGTAATTACACGAGTAATTTTCTAATTGAAAAATTGGAAAATCATGAAGTGTTACTAGTTGGACGATATTTGGAATCGATGAACTAGTGGGAGCTTTATGATTTGTTGTTTTTCTAGAACATTAGAAAAGTGTAGCGACTACACACGTAATCGTTATAATTGAAAAACCGGAAAGTCATGAAATGTTGCTAGTTAGGCGATATTTGGAATCGATGAACTAGTGGGAGTTTCTATGATTCGTTGTTTTTCTGGAAACAATAGAACTATGTGCGAAAGATTTTCTAATCGAAAAAATCGGAAATTCATAAAAATAAAGCATTGCTCGTTAGGCGGTATTTGGAACCGATAAACTAGTGGGAGCTTTAATGTTATGATTTGTTATTTTTCTAGTATATTAGAAAATCCGAGAAGTCCGACAAGTAACACTCGAAATAGACATCCCACGGTTCAAGAGTAGTGTCTACTCACACGAATCGCTAGTTCAAAATCTGTTTCCATTTACGGAAAGTCAAGAATGGGAGAGTATGTCTAAGAGTGTTAGTCATCTAAAAGCGAGTTGATTTTAAGGCTAAACCGAAAATTAATAAAGCGAAAATCATAGGATAAGGATAGTGATTTGGATCACCAACCTATGAATCTTGGCGATTTTCTTGAGCTAAGTTCTTTGGAAGAACAAAGCAAGAAGATGCATTTAACGATTAAAAAAGAGTAAACAACGGGCGATTAATTTTAGCTAGAATAGTGGGAGTGATATGAGGAAATGAATCTCGGATTCAATCCTTGGATATCGCAGAAGATTTATTTTTACATTTAAGATTCGTTGGAGCGAATGGATTTACCTTCATTCGATAATTTGTTTGTCGTATAGAAAGTGAATATACCATTTGTAAGTACGAATCCTAGACTCGGACTTTTGTTTGATAAAGTCAAAACCACTTACAAGCTCTTTGAAATATGTATATAAAACACATCTTAAAGAACCATTAAAAGCAATTGGTTTCTATATTTAGATAAACGCTTCTTCATATTCCATAGTTAGTGCATAGTCCCTAAAAGACAAGACACAAGGCGGCTCGGGGTGATTCCTTTCTCCGATCTGGTTATATTGTCTCAAAGGTTCAATGACTAAAGTTTCCTTTCAATCGGGAAAGGATAATGGTTATAAAGAAGTAACATAGCTTATTTATGACGACCTTTCGGGTCTCGATGAAAGATACAAGCTAGTAGGAACTTCCGAGTAGTGAGTGACTTTTGTCCGATAACTATTCAAACACTCCGGTAAGTTTATCCAAAATATTTTGAGGTTTCTCTGTTTTCCATGAGAGATAGAGTATTCTATACTCAGAAATGGGCCATCACATAGTCCTGGGGTGATGCTCGGCCTGCCTCATAGTGAAATGTTTTCACTAAGTGAGAAACCGTTAAATTGCCTTATATAGTTTTTTTAGGCGTGCTACAATACCTACGCTTAACTCAATAAAGATATTGGAAGTGAAATAACGGTTTACGGTGAAATGTAAGACCGAGAAGTCTACCAGAATATGCTTTAGAATTTACGGATAAGTGTGGACTCGGTTCACCCCACTTCCGTAAATATAAGCATTTAGCACACGGTGCTTGAAGGTAGGTCCGAAATTTCGCGAACACGTTCGGTCAGTGACCAATCGTTCTATATCTTGTAGCATTGAGAAAAAGGTTTGTTATAAGATTCATGAAATCGGGAAGGGACAGTTATACTGTTGCGTCCTTTCTGATAGAGTCTATGAACAGTAAAACCTTAAACCTTGCAGTACGTTTACTCAAGGTAGTTACTAACTGATTAAAATCAGACCACATCCAACATCGGTTGTTGGTGATAACACTAAATACTACTAAACTAGATCAGAATTTCGATCCACCCAGAATGTAGTGGGAGTATGGTTTATCCATTACCCATTACGGGTTCGGCGGACTTTGTAGTCTGAGGATCGATTGATGACCTATGGCTCTTTTGTGAGCAGTATAGGATTCTGATAATAGAGGTTGGTTTTAATAGCCATAACCCCCGTGAATGGAGTTCGGTACTCCACCCTGTTCATACTCTTGTAGAACCACACAGCGTCTTAGGCCCAGTGGGAGTAATTGGATCTACATGGAAAAGAGTAGAATGAGTTCGGTATTGCATGATTTCGTTCAAAAGCAGAAAATAGGGGTGATTCCCTGAGACTTTCTTGCCAAACAAACGGAGTGTGGATTCATTCGAAACAGAAGGGTATTGACTTATGAACTCATGATAGGATGACTGTCAAGGCTTATGTCCTTTGTGGATAAAAAGCAAACCTCTCGGTCATTGGAAGTCATATATTTCTACAATATGTGGATTTGACCAGAATATTGATAAGTCTTTTGTAGACTGGATATCAATTTTAGTACAGTAGTGAATATATAAATTAGTGTTTGTGAAGGCTAACACTTTGCACGATTGGAATCAACATGGGTGTGTTATCTCAAGTCGAGAATCGACAATACCACAATTCTCTGCAGCAGAGATTTGGACAACATTCTTAAGAGTTTGACTCGGTCGAATTCATTAGAATCGATCCTTTGGTTTCCCATCCATCTTATTGGTTAAGATGATGCATCTGTGTATGCAACATTCAACGAGGAAGTTCTACCCTATGCCTCGGGAATGACTCTCAAATCTTCGGATCAAGAGAAATGGGATAGATTCTCTTTCTAGTAAGAGATGGTCGAGGTTATTGAGCGTCAACTTTGATCGAATCTTAGATTCGGCGGTCAACAAAGCAAGTTTAGTATGTCCTTTAGTATCTTGAAGAGAACGAGGAACAATATGCGGACATATTCATGTGTGAACTTGGATATGTGTGATACACTGATTTTGACTTTAAGTCAGATTGAGGATGATCGTTAAGTCGATCTCGGGCTCAGTGTTTACTCAGTACCACATGATTTGATGGACCGGTAACGTTTCGATTCTACGGATCGTCTCGAGCCGACAACCCGACTAATCATTAAGACCCATGACATTTAGATGTAGGTACTCCCGAGTCAGCGACCTATCCTACGACGGCATACTCGGGGGTGTATTTTGGAATCGAAATGGTTATGACATGCTTAGTGGGTACTAGAATATGGGATGAGTCTCCATTGCTTTAGAGCAAGTGGGAGATGTAGTTTGTTGTATTTTAAATAATAGGGTGTGCTCTAAAACAATTAATCACATGCTTTCGTGCAAGTGGGAGATTGTTAGGTGTGATGCCGAAAGACAATTTTTGTAATTGTTTTATTTAATAAATGAATTGCGTTATTATTCATATTTATTATTCTCATAATCACCGATGTGACAATAGTATTTACACTACGTAGAAAACCCTAAGTATATCGTTTATGTAATCACTTAACTCGGTGTATGGTATATACACGGGAGGATTGAGTTAGTGAAGATGTACTTAAAATACAATTAGCCCGTAGTGAAGTTAATCGAGAGTATCGGGTCTCTCCTTTAACGTGCTATTAATGCGCCTGAATACAGTTGGTGTGATTGTCTTATCCGGACTTTCGGTTAAGAGAACCTAATGGGGCATTTATATATGATAGATATATCGTATGTAAATTTGGACCGATTTGATTAGAGTTCACGATATAATTCCGTGTAATCGAAGTCTTATCGAATCAATGGATGATCATATTTATGGATATATCTTAATCCCGAGGTGATCACGAGTCAAGCGCTTGAATCGGTATGAAGTTTGACTTGACGGTTAAGGATTACACAGCGAGTGCGTGGTCCGAATTACCCCATCTTGGCATTGTTTGGATTGAGTGAGTAGTACGTGTTATCACAGATACGGAATCCATTCCTTCCATTTATGGAAGTAGATGGACGATTCCACTTATTTGTTAATCCTAGAAAGCGATCGATCCATGGAGTTCATATCACACCGATTGATCACGGTGAGTTGTATGAATTAATTGATCACTAGGGGTTAATGGTAAATAAGGATAAGAGGTTCTAAAAAGGGTTAACGGTAACTTCCCGATTTAGAATGAAGCGATCTATGGAGGATTAATCCATATGTAATGATTATATCAATGGACGCTTATTATTATTCTCGTGAGGAGATAAATATAATCTCATAATCGGAGGAGTGCGATCACGGGATTATGGTGGCATATTCTGTGATTGATTTATCGAATATAATTATTCTATAATTATTTATTTGATTTATCGGAGTCACGATTATTAGTCCATTGTCCCCGACGTGCCTCACAATATAGCATAGCTATTCTCGGACGTCGAATCTCGATAATATTAATTTAGTTCTTGTTGGACTTTATTAAAACGATATGTGAATTAATTGTTTAGTGGACTATTAAATTAGTTGGGCTAAATAATTAAATATGTGGAAAAGACATTTTCCATAATCTTGGCCCAAATTATTGTGTAGTGGCAAAATTAATATTGACTAGGTCAATATTTGAAAGTGGCGCCCCATATGTCTAATTTTGGCAAGGAATTAGTTTTCTTGTGATTAATAAGACATGTGTATAAAATATTTATTGGATAAATATTTATGGTAAGAAATAAAGATAAAGATTATTCTAGATTTGTTCTAGAATATTTTGAGATTATCTTTTATTTAATAGGATTATCATAATTGATTTTGTATTAATTATAAAATCCTTGGGGCTTAAGTTTTACTCTCCTATATAAAGAGAGTTCTCCCAAGCCAAACAACACACATAAATTCGACTTCACCTCTTAGAGAGAGAAGGAAAATTTCGCCAAGAGGAGTCAAGGGAAAATCTTGGAGATTTTTCCGGGTAGCATATCGGAAGGGTTCGAGTCGAGAATTTCCTTCCACGGGAGTTGCTTGGATCACACGTCACGGAAGATCGTGGTGCTCTTCACGCTTTCCTTCGTTCATCCTATTGCGGTTCTTCAACTTGGATTTTGAGATCCAAGAGGTATGATCTACAACCCCCTTGTAGATATAGATCTAGTTATTTTATTACGTGTAGTTTATAGATCTAGATCCATAAATCGTTTCCGCTGCGGATGGTATTACTAATAAGTTTGTGAACTGTGAGTGAGTAAAACAATCAGTTTCAGTACGATGTATAAACAATAATAAATGCTGAATAAATAAATAACATAATGTAAATGCGTAAAGTAAATAGAGCAAGAATTATAATGGTTCCAGATGGTGTAATCATGTCAGTCCACTCTTCCCTGTGATCTAGGAGGAAAATTCCACTAGAACTCTTTGAGGTAATCTGTTACAAAAAGTCATAAACGATAGTCCCTGACTAATCCCTAGCTTCACTATCTAAACAATCAAAGAACGGGTAGGATTGCTACTCTCCAACTGCTTGAGCCACTGGTCCTTGGAGAGTTGTGTTGCCTCTTCACCAGCTACCACCACAAACACAGTCTACCCGACTGCTACAACAACTGTCCTTGGCAGATCTATGACCGGATTGCTTCACAGTCTAAACCTTCGATAAAAATCAAAGTTGGGCTGAGAATCAATAAATTGATTCTTGCTTGTGGTTCTTCTAAGTGTCGAAATCTAGATTTGATCGATGTAGCTTGAACACTTGAAGAAATCTAGATATGATCTTGTTGAGCGCAAAGAGTGATAGCAATTCAGATGAACAAGACTTGGGCACAAAACTACTTCTTAATTCGCATTTTTTGGTGTTTGATCCTTGATGCCAAGTCCTCTATTTATCGTGTGAGGTCCAATGTTCATCTTGCTTGAATTTGAATTGTATCAACGTCTATATTTTCAGATGTCAGGTGTCAGTGACCGTTCTGACATGTCAGTTCGTCATCTAATAAAGCTCCTTGATTTATAACGTTTGAATGTACTTTCAGTTGCTTGGATGGCTAACTATAAAACTGAGTATCTGTTAAGGGTGAAAATCTATGTTTTATTATGATATATTTTACGGTATTTTCCCTCTTAATTGGATTAATTGCATAATAAACGGCCCTTATATGGAAATATTGAGCATACTAGGTTTTTAAGGACTTATTCGCAATATTGAATAAATTATGTGTTTTCATCGTGAATTATAATTAATTGGACTTTATTACAGTTTGCGATGTTTTCCATGTGTTATAGGTATGATTATTGTGCTCAAATGATAATCAAAAGAGATAAATTTCGAGCTACAAAGGTTTAAGGAAGAGATAATGATCGAGTGGAGAGAAGAAAAGAGATAAAGATGCAAAAATCGCATTCAAGTCTCGATGAACGTTCGTCCATGCGTCCATTTCGAACGAAGGCGTCACGAAATACCGAACAGGCGTCCATGGAAACAATCTTGATCTGAGAGAGTTTGAACGGAGTTTGAACAGCGGTGAGGAGTTCAGGAATATCGAACGAAGGCCCACTCAATTGAACAGCGTCCGAATGCCGACTTAGTGAAACCGCCTCAAATCTCTATAAATACTGTCTATTTTCACACATTGAGAGGCGAGTTTTTACAATCTTAAAACCCTAAACCACAAGGCGGCTTTGGCTGCGATTTTACACTTTTATTTCGCTTTTATGCAACTTTAAATTCAATCAAAGTAGGCTAGTTTTATCTTTGTTTTATACATTCTTGAAGTTCTTGAGGATGTTCAGAGGCTAAAACCTCCATCAAACGAGAGTTGTGAAGCCATCAACGTGAATTGATCTGTTTATCTCGATTATTATTGTGAGTACTTATTTATGGTTGTTTCTTATTCATGCTTTACTCATGTTTTTAGTGCATTATATCGGAAGATTGCATGTTTTCGATTGTGTTTATGCTTGACGGGAGTCATGTTAAACCTTTAGATCACCTCGAATAGGAATAGTCTTTGAATCTATAGTAACGGAAGTTAATAGGTTCGATCACTAGGTTAAACATAAAAGTTGACATTTGGTCTTTTAAACGCGTTAAACTAGCATTGGAAGATACTAGGTTAATAGACGAAATACCTAAGGAATTAGGATTTCATGTTTGGAGAAGGTGAATCACAACCTAAGTAAATACCACGTAAAATCGAGATAGGAGATCAATGCATGTTGATAGGTGGATCAATCCTCGTTTGTCTTTTATAAACTTGATTTACAATCCTCATAGCTTAGTTTAGATTAGTTAATTTACTTTCCTACACTTTTAGTTTATCTTTATCGCTTTCAATCTCTCCTAGCATTGGATTGATCTCCTCTGTCTAGTTATTTTCTGCATATTTGTTTAGTTAGTTATTCGTTAGGTTAGTACTCGTGACAATAGTTAGTTAAAACAAAATCTAGGGTTAACATTCGTCTAGTTCCCCGTAAGATCGACCCGGCATAGCCTCTGTACTACGATCCTTGCACTTGAGGTTAACCGGTTTTATTACTTGTTTATTTTGTATTAATAAAATCCGTGACAGTATCCTGATCAGTTTTATACTGAGTATGTCAGTTATCAGTTTGTTAACTGACTTAGAGCGTTAACTGAGTTTTTACTCAACTTCAAAACTTAGTACTTTATTCTTTTGATTTTATATGACTTAATCAGAGTACACCATTTCTTTAACTAAATCATCTAAGATATCATTGTCCTTAAGATTCTTAGGTCTTCTTTCAAGATCCATAAAGTCAGTTCAGGCCATCACATACTTTCCGAATTCTAACTTTATAGTCTCGGCTTTAATCTTCATAACTGAGTTGAACCCTCAGTTCTTCAATCTTTTCTACAACTGAGTCTGTGTCCCTTAATTCTTCATTTACTGAGTTTTTTCCCTCAGCCTTCAGTTCTAAATAAGTCAACCGAGTCTGTGTCCCTCAGCGAACTTACCTTCTTCAGTTCTGAGTAAACTACAGTTCTTGGTTCTGAGTGACATATTCAGTTTTATGTCATGTTCCAGTTTCTTAGATGATTTCCAGTTTTCAGTTTTACGACACTTCTATGTATTACAGTGCTTGTCTGATATAACCTATATAATTATCCTACTCTAGTAAAACATATACATTCAGTTCTAGACATCTTTAGCTTTTCACTATAACAACTAGTTTCAGTACTTCATCAATGGGGTGTAAACAAACAAGTAACTAAATAAGATGAATCATCATCAAAACTAAAATTTTATTTCCAACAATTTCTCCTTTTTGATGATGCCAAAACCCTCCTTAAAAGAAAAGCTTAAAGATAAAAACAATGCAAAACAAGGTAAAACTGGAAACTGGATTTCATTAAGAATGCAAAAACTGGAACTAGTTACACAGTTGATTAAAACTGAAATAAAAGCTAAGTAGCTCTTTGTGTAACTAAGATAAACTTACTTTCCTTATCATGAAGACGATAATCATTTTCTAACTCTGAGTCTTCTTTGTGGAATGTTCTAAGACAGTCCACTTGGCTTGATAGCTTCCACTTTCTCCACAGAAATAACTTTGGAAGGTTAGTTTCATCCTTGTAATAGTCTTCAAATTCTACAACATCAGCCTTCATCTATTCTCTCTTATCTCTGATTTGAATTTTCTCTTCAATCCTCTTACTTTCTTGTAGTTGGCCATCTTCTGATTATGATAAAGACTAGACAAGAAGTAGACAATAAATTCTTCATAAGTTTTGTCTCTATACTTTGCTTTGACATTATTGTGATCTTTGACAAACTTCATCCACAGATCTTGTGTAGTAACTCTTCTTTCTCCAGGTTGACTATACTTCAAAATGAGCTGCTCTTCTGTTCGTTGTTTCACATCCCTAACATAAGGATCTGCTGCTGATTTTCATTTCTTCAGTTCTGCTTCAAGCTTCAGCTATTCTTCTTGTAATCTCAGCTTTTCTTCTTCAACTTCCCATTTTTTGGCATCATACAACTGATTGAGTAACTGATGAGTTGCTTTTTGGTCTGCTGAAATGCCTTTTTGAGAGGTAAGAACTTCTTTGAGCTGATTTTCTACTCCATAGATTCACTGATTGAGGTGTCATGCTGCTTGAGCGTGAATTTCTCGATCTTCCATTGTTGTAGTTTCAAGTTTCTCCTTTAGACTGAGAATTTCTGAAACTGAATTTGAAGTGGATTTCTTGATAATATCCAGCTTAGTATGAACTGAAACGTCTGTCTTCTTCCTGTAATCCAAGTATACGGAGATGTGTGACAAAAGACCATTGTAACCTTCCTTTTGGTTAAGCTTAATCTTCAAATTTTCTTGTACTTTGCTCAATTCTTCTTTTGTTAGCTTCTCAAATGGATCTTCTTCTTCTTCTTCTTGGATTTTAGACTGATTATCATCTAAATTTAGGTGGCTCGGTTTCTTGTGCCACAACCAACTGAGTTCTGACTTGGTATGCACAATTAAACAAGTTTTTGAAATCTGCGGTAGATTTAATCTACAACATACATATTCTCTTTCCCTCTTCCAGCAAGAACTACTTGGAATGTTGTTTCATTAACAACAATGCAGAATTCCTTATCAAATGTGACTTTGTATCCCATGTCACAAAATTGACTGGTGTTGAGGAGATTGTAGTGCAGTCCTTCCACATAAGATACATTCTTGATAGTAAGTCCATTTCTGATCAAGGTTCCATAACCTTTTGTAAATCCTGGTCTGTCCTTGCTTCCAAAATTTACTCTTGGTCCATCTTTGGCTACAAAATTAGTGAGACTGTCCTTGATCCTTGAGCATCCACTGTCAAAATACCAAATATCCTGCAAGACAAATTAAAAAAATTTAGGTACCCAACTCTGTTTGGGTCCATAGGGGTCAGTTGTCAGTACAACTTGGGGAATATTTCAATAAGGTCTTCTCTGGAAATTGTTGCACATATTTTCATAAATGTAAGCCACACTCCCATAGTATCTATTTTTGGATTGTGCCTTACTTATATGTTCTCTCAAGTCTTTTGGCTGAAACTGATTTTCAAAATGCCTTTTGTTATTAAAGCTGATTAATAACCATCATTCATCTTGTACTGAGGTCTTGACTGACTTCTCTACTGAGACTTTTGCTGAGAACTGGGATAAGTTCTCTGTTGAGTCTTGGATTGAGACTTTTGATAAGTCTTTTGTCTTGAATGATTGTTCCTATCAGTTTTAATAATAGGTTCAGTAAAATTCCAATCATCAGTGGAAAATAATCTGCCTTTCCCCCTAACTGTGTGAATCTTTGAATGATTAACATTCTTAGATTTACACTGATTAAAATTTATCTGGTTCTTAACATGATCAACTTTTATAGATCTGGCAGTTGATCTACTCTTCATGTTTCCTTGATGTGCAGCTGATTTACCTTTAGATCTGCTTTTGTTATTGAACGCAGCTGACTTCATGGAAAACTGATGTTGAGACTGAGTTGATTCACGTAGAATTGGTTTTACTGGTTCAGCAATCTTCTCATTTTGAGGAAATTGCTCGGCTACGAACTTAACGCCAGTTTTGACATTAGGTTCAGCGGCTTTGCTGGTTCATTTCTTTGAAGTTTGTTGTGTATCAAATCCCAAGCCAGATATGTCTCCATATGGCTTTCCGGATTTGAATCCAGTAGCTGAACTTGATTGAGCAAAAGATTCAGTTGATGCTGCTGATGCAGTAGGCTGATACTGACTCATTCTCTTGCCAGTTCTGGTGATTTTCAGCGTGTTCAATTCAGTTTTCAATCGTTCAACTTCTAGAATTAGAGATTCTTTTTCAGCTTTTATTGACTCATAACCAGCTTGTATAGTCACTAGTTGATTCATCAATTTGTCAAGAGTTTCTTCTAATTCTGGATTTCTTGGATTGGAGTCAGCAGTTGAAGAACAAGCATTTTGCATGGAATCTGTGTTGAGCTATACCTAGAGTTAAATTCACATACTTCATTTGGATCTTCCATGTGAGCCATTAGAGCTGTATCATCTGATAATTTTTCTGTACTAGCTTCATAGTCTGACTCATCTCCAGCTAGGAGAGCTCTTCTGCCAGGTCTTCATTGCTGAGTCTTTTTACCATTCAGCTCTGGACATTCATCTGTGTACTGTCTAGGCTTCTTGTAGTTAAAGAAGAGATATTCATCATCTTTTCTCTTTTCAAGAGTCTTCTTGATGTACTTCTGAGTGACTGGGTGTCCACTCTTCATTTTTCGAATTCTGTTCATCATTAGAGCCATCTGCTCTTCCATCTCATCTAACTGTTGGAGATTGCTTGAGGAAGTTTCTTGAATGTCATTAGATGTTGCTGCAAGGGCTGTTGTCTTGAGTTCCTCCAAAGCTTTGATTATTGCTGCTATGCTTGTGAAATCTTCACTAAATTCATAAGCTTTTAGATCTGAGGAGATTTTGAAGGAATCTTATATATATCTAGTCTTCTTGACTCTTCCATTGCTGGAACTTTCATCTTCCAGCACATATATAGGTAAAGCCTTCAAGATTCTTGTGTTGATTTCTTTCTTGGTATATTCGATCTTGAGTATTGCTAGTTCGTCCATGATAGCGTTGAATCTTGTTTCCATCTGATCGATGTTTTCACCCGACTTCATCTTGAAATTCTTAAACTTATGTTTGGCAACTGAGATCTTGTTCTCTTTGATGGAGTCAGTTCCTTCACAAACCAGCTGAAGTTTCTCCCATATTTCTTTTGCAGTAGTGCAATCCTTGACCACTATTGATGTTTCCCATAGCCATGGGGCGATCATGTGGTAGTGATTGGGTGTGATACTGAAGCATGCGTAAGATTCATGTTGCTCGTCCGGAATTCGCGTATCTTATGAATATGAGTAAATATCCGAAAGGGCCTTCTTATAATGATTATCTAGCTCTTGTGAATCTTTGCAAAGTGGAGTAAATGAGTTACTTCGAGAGAGCATGATATCCAGATTATGAGATACGATCGTATGGATATTATTACAACGATATGATTCTATTTACACGGTAACCGTTTCACATGAAAGGTAGTAGTCATTGCATTTGACTCTTCCGATGATTGAGGTCACAGAGTGTTGCTAGACGCTATTCCGCGATCGTTAGGTATGAAGGGCATTTTTGTAATTTGCACTTTGTGCCTAAGACCAACATATTCGGAAGCCTATTGGGTCACACACATAAGAACATCTATCCGGATTAAAATGCGGTTATAGTGATAACCAAATAAAGAAAGTTTTATCTCGACTATAAAGTGTTATAGTGATAAATTAATATGGTAATATTTATTTATTATGAATAAATTAAATACAAGATATTAATTATGTTGATTAATTAAATATACATATTTGATGTATATATCGAAATATATATGTATATATGATATACATGTATTTTGTGAATTAATTAGTCATAGTATTATATTAATTAAGAATAATCCGGATGCCAATATTATGGCATATGGGGCGCAGGTTTTAAGTGTATAAGATTAACTTGGATTGTGCAATTTAATTAATGGTATTATCATATATTAATATTAGATATATAGATTTGTATAAATTGATTTATGGTAATAAGATAAAGATAGTCAATATTAGATATTGACAATATCTTAGATTTATTTAATATGAGATATTAAATTAAATGAGATAAATCTAGAATATTTATTTTCCTTAATTTACTAGTAAAAGATTTTCTTTCTCATTAATCTACACGGAAGCTTTACCTATTGGAAATAGGACATATGGGGGGCAGGTCACAACTATAAATATAGTGGTGTCTTGAAACTTTTGAATCATCACAATTAGAAAAGTTCTAATTTACAAAATAAACTAAGAGCTTCTTAGAGAGAGTTTGAGAGAGAGAAAATGTCGGTCTAGAATATGTTAATCTTTCTCGGGGTTAGGCTTGAACTTGGGCCAATAGGGCCATGAGAATCACAAATATAATTTTAGCATATAGGACACAAATATAATTTTTCTTAACTATAATTTTTTTTAGGAAGAATGAAACTTATATAAACTATAATTAAAAGGTTTAAATAGTTTCTTACATAAATGTATATTACATCTGTTTGTTTGGATATGATGTATGGCAATATTTTATGACATTGTTCCGCAAATTATTGGATCTACACAATGATCCATCAATACAACATAAGCAAACAGCAAAGGCAATCCACTCCTCTCTCCTCCATCGCTAAACATCCAGATCCAATTTCTTCAATACGCAGATCAAATCTTGCAATGTCTTCAACCTTCAGCGGGGATGAAACGGCGCCATTTTTCGGTTTCCTCGGCGCGGCGGCTGCCTTAGTCTTCTCCTGTACCGAGACATTTGATCATAAAGCTCTTCCTTTGATGTTCAATACAATCGTTAAACAACATTCCTAATTAATTTGTTTTGATCGTTTACAGGTATGGGAGCAGCATACGGGACGGCGAAGAGCGGCGTAGGGGTGGCGTCGATGGGAGTGATGAGGCCAGAGCTGGTGATGAAGTCGATAGTACCGGTGGTTATGGCTGGTGTTTTAGGTATTTATGGTTTAATTATTGCTGTGATTATCAGTACTGGAATCAACCCAAAGACAAAGGCCTATTATCTGTTTGATGGATATGCTCATCTTTCTTCTGGTCTTGCTTGTGGCCTTGCTGGCCTTTCTGCTGGTATGGCTATTGGAATCGTTGGTGATGCCGGTGTTAGGTAGCTTATCAATCTTGATTTTTTTTTGAATAAATCTGCTTTTCCTTGGTCCGCGATTAAGTTTGATTCACTTGATTATCAAATAATGTGTGTTTAAAGTTCCTTCTTTTCTTCCTTGTAAATTCTTATTCTTGTTGATTTTAACTGTCCATCATTGTTGTTGTGTTCGATTGTATTTAATATACCAGGATAGTGTGTTGCAATAATATGATTTTAAGTATCCATTGATGTCATTCCAAAATCCATCTAAATCATTGAATAATGGGTTGAATATGAAGGTTGTACTGTGGAAGAGGGTGAAAGTTGCTTACATCAACCGTCGTTAATTTTGATTTAGGTGGTTAGATATTGCTGAGGACACAAACCTATGCATTATGGGATTTGAGTTTTCAATTTAATTGACCATTGCCTCCCTTTTGATAGCATTTCCATGTTTAAATTATCGGTTCTATCATGCAGATTGGTTTGCACTTTATGTTGATTACCTTGCTCTTTCATACCCAGGCCAATGTGAATCAGATTAGCTTTCCATGGCTTGGTTTTGTTGTGTTTAGGTCAATGTTCTAAAGACATTGGATGCCTAGCGCCTAGACATCTTAATTATATTTTGCTAACCATCTTAATTACAAATTGTGTATCTTATTTTCTATTATAATGTTTATAATATCGTAAGTTGAATTTATGTATTTCATTTTAGTTTTTCAAATGGGAAAGGTGAGGGCTTACTACCTCAATTATTTTACTTATTCCGTAAACCGAAAGCAGGGTAGGTATATGCTCCCCTCTTTTTAGACCCAAGGCTGCATGCCTCGGCCCCCTGAATTATTTTTTGGACATATATAGACCTAGATAACACATATATGAAAAGTGCTTAAGGTAATTAACTATCAGTCTTCCATCCAAGAGATGCTATATAAATCACCCAAACAGGTATCATATTCATGAGGAGGGGGTGGGGTAATCCCCAGGGCAATATGTTCCCCAGCTGTTTTCTGTTGCATTTCCAGCCATGGTTGCATATATGTTTAATCCTTTTGGTAATAGCCCTTCAAATACTTCGGTACTTCCTGACTCACATGATTCCAAGTACTCAAGTAGAACACCTGCCATTAATTGTAGGAAATTATTAAGCTTCAGATCAAAGATGTATATGCAACTTTTAATCTTGTTGGCGGTGAGCGGGCAGTGCCTAGATGGCGCCTAGGTTTCTTTTTAGAAGTAGTATGGATTCAACAAGTAAGCCGTCAAATGAAGTGGAGTATCAATACGCCCCTTTCCTTTGTTATCCACTATGTCAAGTATAGGTTTATACTTGTCCTCCTTATTCTTCAAAGCCTATTTGATTTCATTCTTTGCCTTAACAGGACCGCCTAGACCCGCCTGACCTGTCCATGACCCTACCCGCCTAGCCAAGCCCACCTAGGGTATATTGTGGACGCCTGATACCCGCCTAGCGCCTAGGCGCCGCCTAGACCGGTTGTTAGAACACTGGTTTTAGTGCTTTAGGAGATTCTTTTCTTATAAGTTGACAGGTGTTTCTTTTCAAAAAAAAAAAAAAAAATCCGGGCCTTTTAGGAAAGAATATTACTCATACCACTCCTGCGAACACATGAGTGCATGGTTCTGTTTGTCATACTCAATAAAATCACATTCACACAGAAAAGACAGTCCTCAGTGTCACCAGGGGAAACATTAGAAAATGATGGTTTTTGTTATATACAGTATTAGGAAAAACACAGGGATGCAGTGCAAGCATGTATGGCTTTTAAACGTTGTATGCATATGGATTGTGTATATCTGAATGAAGGGAAAATTCCTCGTCATGATTTCTGTTGGGGTTCAGTTGAGAAAAGATCTCTATTAGTTATCTTCCTTGTCCTGGCTTTGAATCTTTAGGTTGACATTGTTATGTTGACCTTTTACTTGGTATATAAATGGAAATAGAAGAAGGTATCCCAAACACGAAAAAGCTTATTTTTATTTTTATTTTTATAACTTGTGGTGTAAATGTACTTGCAGAGCTTATAACAGAGTAAGTTGGTCTACAATTGATGTTCTCATGTTCCAAGATGTGACCCATGTACTCAACAAAGCGGTCCAACAAAGTGTCAAAACACACTTTCACACCATTGATCGTTATGGGACAAATAGAAATCAATGTTCTTCTTTGGAATACCTTCTTCTAGTTCCATTTATATATTAGGAAAAATGGAGCTCACATCTTGTCAAATGTCAACAAAGCTATCAACTTTACTGTGTATTGATGAAATGTATGTTATGGTGAAGCTGTTATTGTTGTTTATTTTGACTGTATTCTTGGTGATTTTTCAGAGCCAACGCGCAACAACCGAAGCTGTTTGTTGGTATGATTCTTATTCTGATTTTCGCTGAAGCATTGGCTCTTTACGGCCTTATTGTGGGCATCATCCTCTCTTCCCGAGCTGGACAATCAAGAGCAGACTAAAATGCTTTAGGGTATTTGTGTAAAACTGTGATTTTCTTATTCATTGTTTACAAGAAATTTTCCATTTGGGGAAAGTTGCTGCTGTTTTAGGATGGATGTCCGTTGGAAGGATTGCTTTGATATTGAGAGTTTTAGAATAATAAATCTTAATAAATTCCATGCATTATCTAATAGTGTTGCATTATCGTGTGAATTGCATATTGGATATCTAACTTTTTCGTTTCTTTTATTAATAACATACGAATTTTATATCTTTTCATTATTTTTTTTTTTTCAAATCTAGATTAGTGAAATGAGTTTCCCCTATTTATTATGGAATTTTATAATCAATTGTTTAAAGAGTATACAATAGGCTGAATTTTAAAAACACTTAACCTTCTCTCTCTATCCTTTCGACCCCTCCCACCGAAAAAAAAAACTTCTGCCGCCGGTGGCCTCCGGCTGCCGGCCTCTCACCCTTTTCGTTTATATATTTTAATCTTTATCTTTTATTTTGGAGAAGGAATCTTGGGAAAGGTTGGTTTTTCTCAATTTTGGTGGTTTTGTTTGTTAGTTTTTCCTTCTCCGGCTACCTTCAAATATTGCGATGGTAGCGGCGGTGTTTTTCGTTTTGGATGGGGATCTTTGGATCTAGATCTACTCCGATCTGTTGTTTAGATCTTGAGATCTCGTCGTTCGTGGCAATCGGGAGCCGGACTTTTGGTTGAGCGGCATGACTGTCTCCTTTACCGGCTGGAGGTGCAATCCATTGCAGCGTGGCTTACATAATTCCGTTAAGGCTTTGGGCTTTTAATTGGCGGTTATGGCAGTCGTTCTTTTGACGGAGGAGTTAGTCATCTCTTACGGGCTTCTCTCTCCGCCCGGAGGCGGCGGTCGGTGGCGGTGGCGGTGGTTTCCGGTGGCGTCCATTATGGTTTATGGTTTCAGCTTTGCTGCTTTCATTTTGTTCTCCGGCGGCGCTGCTTCTGTTGATATTATGCATTAGTTTGTTTGTTTTTTTCTTGTCTTTCTCTGTAAATGTTGTTCTAGTCCTATATACGTATGCTGTCCGAATAATAGATTGCGCAGAGGATCCACGTGTACGAACGTCTTATTTCGGAAAAATTATTTTTTTCCTTACATTCAAAGCACCTCGACCCGATCTATTATTCGGCTTTGTTGTAATGCTTGTTGTTTGTTGTGCGCCCCTAGGTTGCGTTGTAGTGCGGTTTTGACCGTGATGTAGTGCGGTTTTAACCGCGTTGTAAGTTCGGTTTATTCTATATTAATAAAGTTTTCGTCTTTCGGGGAGAGGAAAAAAAAAAAAAAAAAAAGTATACAATAGGCTTGAATAAAAAAACCATTTGGAAAGAAAGAAAAAAGAAGATCACTAGGATTCGACTTTAAATCTACAAACGGTAGAAAATAAACTCCATAACTTAGAAAATAAATGTACCTTAGACAAATTAAACTACATCCTGTTGATTAAGCAGTAGAGATCACAGCATAAATTAAACTACATCCTATTGATTAAGCAGTAGAAATCAGAGCATAAGGGATTTTAGTTGTAAATTTCTTTCGACCAGACCATTGATTGATGTATGCCTAAATGTGCATGTACCATCAATTTGGCTTAAAATCCCACACCATATTTCACGTACGACGTAAGTCATTTGATTTCTCAAACGTCAAAACCGATCCAACTCATGATTTATTGAAATTGGAAGAGGGTAGCAAATAGGAGAAGTGATTTCAGGAGAAAAGAGGAGGGGAGAAAATCCGTCATGATCATCTTACAGTAAAACCTCTATAAATTAATACTCTTTAAATTAATAACCTCTCTAAAATAATATTTTTATCTCCATTCCGACTTGAGTTCGAAAAATGACCAATTTCGATAAGATAATAAGATAATAATTTTAGAAAATTCTCAGATATAGATATCTGATCCAATAATATCATAAATTAATAATTCTCCATAATCACAAAAATATATATGTTACAATTTTGTAAAATATGATTCTATTGTTGTCTGTTTTTTCTTAAAGTTTAAATCTGCTTGAAGCTCATCTCTAATCTTCCTCATCTCTAATCACTATATATTATACACTGAATATTTTTGTCGTAAAAATACAATGAATCAAATTAATGTATGTACACTGAATCTTGTATGTACAGTATATTGAATTTGTAACTAATATATATTGAATTAAGTATAATATATAAATTAGTACAGTTCATTCTATTTAAATTTATATAATTAAAATTTAATTTTGTTTGATATCAAAAACTCTCTTTAAATTAATAATTATTAATTTATCGATAAATTAATACCTCTCTAAATTAATAAAATCTTCCGGTCCCAACTATATTAATTTAGAGAGGTTTTATTGTATTTGTTTATTCGAATAACTCATACAAATTTGTATCAAATATAAAATTGAATGGAATCTAGGGTGGTGTGGGATTGTTTAACGAAGGAACTTTTCTGATTTTTTGTCCATCGTAAGAGCAAAGACGTTGGCCATTTAAGTCGTGGAGTGGTGACTGACACCATTGTAATACTTTTTTTTGTTTTTCTTTGCAATAAAAAGAATGTCGCATTACCCCGTTGTTTATTTATTTATTTATTTTATTTTTTTTTTTTTCCAAAATGTGAGAGGGATTACCTTGTGAGAATTATGTTGATTAAAAAGAGTAAATTATTCGCAAAATATCTTAAATTTTGTGCATGGAGGGTGGAGGTGGGGAAGGACAATACTCTTTCCACGTTGACGTAAGCATCTACGCTGTCTAAAATAAAACCAGAGCATTTGCTTGAAAATGTTGTGCTACAGAGAGAAACGGAATACAAAGGTTATGTTGGTCCTGAGATAAGGCTTGAAACAAGTTCAGAGAGGGGTGAATGAACTTGTTCAATTTTAAAACTTCTTAAAATACTTTTAACTTGGTTAAGCCTTTAAAAACAGTTTTCAAAGTATGCTAGATGAATTCTAAGTTGCAATGCTGAAAGTAAATGCAAAAAGTAAAAAAAGCACAAAATTTATAATGGTTCAAGGTGCTTTAATCCCTTGGTCCACTCTTGTAATTTGATGATGGAGGAATTCATTATCATTCTTTTTGCACCGTTACATTAGTGACGATATTCCTTTGCAACCTGCATTTGCTTCACTATCTGAGCTATCAGTCATTCACAGCTCTCTCAGTTGCATCAATGTTTAACTATGTTGTTCTTTCGAAATAATCTTCAACAACTATCACACAAGCTCCTTCACAGCCTCAACTGCTTCAACTTCTTCAATCCTTGAGAGTCTTGAACTACTTCATTGAATCTTTGTCCTTCATTGCTTCACTACTTCACAAATTAACTCCTTTGAATGAAATCAAAATGGAGTGAGAGTTGGATCAAGATTGATCATATTTGAGCTTGGCTGGATTTAACTTGGTAGCTTCAAATTTTGCTCAAGATTCAAGAGTAGATCTACATGATTTTGTTTGAGCTTCGGATTGTTCTATCTCTTGAATTTTTTGGATTTAGCTTTTGAGTGTTTTGATTCTCAGTATAAATTCCCTTAGGCTTGATGAAAAATGCGTTCAAAGTTGTTGCTATGTTTCTCTAAGTCTTGAATTTATAGTCCACGATCTTCTGCTGATCAGCTTTGTTCTTCTCGTTTGATTTGCTCTTCTAATCAGCTGAATATATCTTGATAAATATCCGTTGTAGATCATTGATAAATTCTTGGATTTTTCTAAGTATTAGCCGTTTGATCCTCTAGTAAATGGACGTTATCTCTAACATGATTCTGACTTTAATAACGTTGCTTGTACGAAGATAAGATTCCCTTTTTGTTTGTTTGTTTAGCTATTTCAAATCTTAGTTGTTGTGTCTCTGGAATGTTGGAATTTTATGGTGTTTTAGCTCCGAAATGGGAATAAGTGTATGTGACGAACAGTCAATTTCAGGCCCGGATTTGAATGCATTACGGAATGAATTTTCGGGAGTTAAAAACAGTTTTGAAAACTACTAAGATAGTAGTTGATTTTAGGCTTTTGCAATGTTCTAAAACTCGCTAGGCGAAGCCGGTACGCTACAGGGGCGCCTAGGCGCTTTTAGGGTTTTAAGGGGGGTTTTAAGGGGGGTTTTAGGGTTTTTACGGGGTTTTAGGGTTTTAAGGGGGTTTAGGGTTTTACGGGGGTTTTAGGGTTTTATGGAGGTTTAGGGTTTTAAGGGGTTTTAGGATTTTATGCCTCTTTCTTGTCTAAACACTTGGGAAAACTTGGATGTTCGCCCAGATGGAACCCTAATTGCCTAGAAGGGCCTAGGAGTGCCTAGGAGCGCCTAGAAGGGCCCAGAAGCGCCCAGAAAATCACCTAGCACACTTGTCGCCCAGATAAATTGCCTAGAGCCAAGTCGAGACGCAAGGGGGTCGTCCAGGGCCTAGGCGGCGCCTAGGCGATCGCCCAGGCCGATTTTTAGAACACTGGGCTTTTGAATCACTCGATTTTGATATCAGGTGAATGAGAAATTAATGCCTAAAGGTATAGTGATTTGTGTGAACCGAAGCAGACATCAGTTCAGATCGAACATGTTGAAACAATGCATCTGTTCGAATTATGTTCATGAACAGAATGACATCCGTTCAAAATTCGGTTATTTACAATAAATAACTTCCCTAACTTCCAATATTGAAAAGTTGCTACTCTACCTCTTCCAGCCTATAAATCCCGGCATTGTTGAATGAAAATGTAGACAGAAAAAAATCATCTTACATTCATACCGAAACTCTGAAAAAATCAAAATACATTTTCTGCATACATAAAGTTGAGATAACAAGGCCTAATCAGTTCGCCAGATATCTTTTCCGCATTGAAGTGCTACAACCAGGAAAAGGAAGACTGTTGTATCTTGGGAGACTTATGCCATCACCGTGAGCACTGATGAGCATTAAATCTACCCCTTCAAAAACAATTTGTAAAGACTCGAAACCGTGGGTAAACTAACTCTCTAACCGGCAGTGTACCGGGTCGATTGTTAGAATAGCTACAGGAGTACGAGGTCGAACCCAAAGGAATCGTGTTTGCAAGTACCAAAGTGAGCGTATTGCTTAGTCACAGATGAACAATCTTTTCAAAGTATTTTTAACTACAACGACTCTAAAGTGATCCCTACTAACAAGTTTAAAGATAAGATAGAAAGAAAGAAAATTAAACTACTAGGTTTTAAAGATAGATAAAGGGACATAGCCGAACCATGATTAAAATAGCTAGTTTCACCCAATGGAATGACAAAACTGGGAATGTGCATTAAACAAATGAACTCTTGCATTCAATTTCACGGGTGCATACTCCTAATCCCGGTGTCAATATCTGAACAACTCTCTACTAACACCTTATGCCATGTTAACTACCCTTCCCTAAGGGAGATTCATCAACAAGACAAGATATGCACTAGAGCCGCTTTTAAACGTTAAAACGAGTAACCTCACTCTAAGAAGTGATCCTAGAACCCTTTTCCCACATCTCTCTATCTGAACAACTCTCAAGATTGATGTGTGTGATTTTTGACCTAGGTGATCAATCTAGCCCAAATCCGTTATAACAAGTTCTAAGACGTGAAATATGCAAGATACAACAATAAAAAGAACTACCCATTCCCAATTTCATCACCCAAAGGGTGATTTCACCAAATTTCACATGATTTAGCTATGTAGAAATTAGCTACTCATTATAACTACAAGAGCAAGCATCAAACAAGAAATTAAAACCATGAAATGAGAACAAAAACGAAATTAATTACCGAAAAACGCAGAGAGCTATGATGTTTCTTCAAGCTTCAACAACACCCATGTCACTTTGGGAAGAAGAAGACCCAAAATACACCAAAATCCAAGAAGTGAGCTATGAATCTAAGCTAAACTAAGTTTAATACAAGAGAAATTAAAGAAAGAAAGAGTTTAGAAGAGCTAAAGGGGAGGAGTCGACCTAATCTAAGAGTTAGGGTTCTTGGGAGGGTGAATTGTGATGAAAAAGCGTGTTAAAATGTATATATAGGTGGGAAAAATCTGCAGAAAATGACTCAAACGCGCGTTTGGACCCCAAACGCAGCGTTTAGCCCTCTTGACTCTGTCGAAAAAAAAACTCCAAACGCGCGTTTGAAATGTTCAAACGCGCGTTTGAGACGTTGCTATTTTTTGGCAGCAGTAAAACCATGATATCTTCGCGTGTAGAACTCCGATTTGAGTGATTCAAAATGCGTTGGAAAGCTCTTTCAATTATCTACAACTTTCATGAAGAGACCGTGACCATAAAATGCATCCATCATAGGTGAAATTGCTTCTGAAAAGAACGTAGCGTGAAGATACCAACTATTTTTCTTCCTTTTCTTCATTTTTCTTCTTCCTTGGCTCATTCTTGCACGTTGATCATACTTCTCATCATAAATCTTCGCCTTCCGGGTTCTCATGACACCTAGACCCTACAATCTCATGAACGAACAACACACACAAACGATTCCGGAGGGTAAAAGTGCTCGGGAATGGGTTAATATCACTAAAAAGAGGTAGTAAACCATCAAAGCGACGAATTTACTCCCCGTGCTATAAACTCACGATATTACCCGAAAACGGTCTAAAAACACCGAGAATGTGCTAAAAGTGGGATAAACGGGGGTGGAAATTGCACCGGAATCACGTAAAGTTGACTCCCATCAAGCACATAGTCGGAGCACTAAAGTCTTAAGGAAAGCGTTCTATGCGTCTCAGTCTAAACAATAAATTTTCGTATTTACTTATGATTTGTGTCGTTCAATTTTCTGTTCATGTTGTTGTGTTGTTGTGAGTATATATGTGAAGTACATGTTCTACAAATTGTTTCTTCATTTCTGTTGTGTTGTTCAACATTTTAGAAAGTTTCTATAATCAGTAAGAAGCAGATTATAAACGGAAATCAGATAAATATTTTTTCTAACAATCTTAAGACTTTAATTGCTTCATGTGTTAATAATCCGATTCGTATGTAATCTGTTTGATGTGCATATACTTTTGTAAAAGTTTGAACACTGAATTGCATCTGCAATTTTGGAAAAATAACATCGGGAAAATTTGTAGTAATAGAAACAATTTTTACACATTTTTCAGAAATTTGGCACAACTAACTCATTCTTTTTAAGGCCGAAATACTTTGTGATTACTACGTTTTTTCTGGAAACTCAAAGAATACAAAATTGTTTCTTCATTTCTGTTGTGGTGTTAAACATTTGAAAAGTTTTTATAATCAGTAAGAAACATATTATAAACGGAAAACAGACGAATATTTTTCTAACATGACATTCTGGACCGCATTTAATGCTTTCTCAGTCTTATCCTTATCTTGAATTTCAAAGTTAAACTTTGGCTTATCTGAGTCCTTAAACCGTGTCTTATTCTTGAGAAGAAAAGCCATCTGATCTTATCTATTCTTTACATCTGATCTGGTCTTCTATCATGTAAGCTTATATTTTGACCCATCTTCTGATCTAGTCTTTCTCTTCTTGTCTTAATCTTTTCATCTGAACTTCTCGGCTTATAGAATCTTGTCATATAATCTGGCTTTTCTTCTATTCTGATCTATACATTGTACTCCGTTTATTCTTTACACCATATTTTCGTCTTCTGACTTGTTCTTCTTTTTTATTTTGATACACCATTTGATTTTCTTGTTGTCATCACATATGGCTTTGTTTCTTTTTGACCGGTCTTTTCTTTTTCTGACCTTATTCAAAGATGGTCTTTAGGTCTTCAGTATTCAGTCTTGTAGTCTGAGTCTCACCCCTCAGTCTTTTGATCAGGTTTAGAGTCTTGTGTCTTCGTATCTATTTTAATTCTGGATCTGAACCGTCCTAAACTAAACTAATTTCAATTGAAAGACTAACATTTTTCCTATTACAACTACAAGCATGATTAAACCTATATAATCTTATCAGGCAATTTGAAAAGACTTATTCAGCTAAGGTTTGACAACCATCAAAACTAAAACATTCTAACATGTTAGTTACATGGTGTTGTTTTTTTGGTGCGTTATCGTGAAAAATTTCAATGCGTCATCAAATTATATAAGTATAATTATTCATGATTTCAATGTGCCTTTAAATGTAATGTGGATGCTTTGATTTTTTATGATCGCTCTACGGTTGGCATGGTTTTTAGAGATCATGATAGTGGAATTCGACGCTTCTTCTCCATGGCTTTGGAATGCGTTTACCCGATTGAGAAACTTGAGATGATTGTTATTTACCGTGGCATGTGATAGGCGTCTTAGTTGGGGTATCAGTCGAATATTATAGAGAGTGATTCCCTTCTTTGTGTGCAACGTATCTGGAATTCAGGAGATGACTTGTCCTCCCTTGGCGTGTTGGTCTGAGATTGTTTGGAGTTGGTTTATTCTTTTGATATGTGTTCGTTTTCTCTTATTTAGCTTTGATGAAACACCCACCTTGACGAAGGTCAGATCAGCCTCGGCCACGTCATCCCACAAATAACTATGTAATAAATGAGGAAAGAGAGACTGAGCAATTAAGGGCCATGAGCCCTAGTTATTACAAGACATTTATCCCCAGGAGGGAGGGAGGTCTAATCTGCTTAATACACCCCCGAGCCCACCGCATGTCGGTCAGGGCATAACAAAGTAGGGGCAACGCAGTTCGGACCACGGCGTCATCTGGAGCTCTCCGCAGGTCGGATAGAGCTAACTACGCTTTATATCACGTGGGTGATTTAAGCGTTAAATATGGAAAATATCCTCCTCGTTATGACTCGATTCAAATTTTCGGGTATAGTTAAAAATATTTCGGAAATCACGGGATAGAGGCATAAATCAAGCCCCCCGGCGGTTACAAGTGAGAATCCTTGGAAGACACGACACAGACATAACCCAGGCACAAGTGTTCCTATATAAACGTTCTTTAAGCCATATGTGGCTGATTCCCGAATAATCTCAAGATATCGTAAAGCAACTTGGAAAGAACATTCTCAGGCTGAGTCTAAATCATTCACAAACACCCCCGTTTCGTATTTTCTATAAGCTTTGGATCTTGATCGTTGTCTCTAGATTAGATTGGCCCGGATTTAAAACATTGACGGTACCCTCCTGAAAAAATAAAAACTCTACATTTTATCTATAGAAAAATATTTTGGACACCGTAAAAATATTATTCTACTTAGAAAAGAAAATTACGGATCCCCTTAAAAAATATTTCTGGATCCGCCACTACATAGGAGACTCGAATCTAAATACTTCGGAATATAATTACCATTGAGTCAATCATTGATAGTGAATCTCACTAGTACTCTTTTACTGGGGAGATTTTTAGTTGGTGTCTCTATATGGTGTGGAAATATATGTGGCATAACAATGACTATCTGTTTTTAAACTTGATTCAAACTGTGTCGTCCAGATTATTCCCCCTGTCACTTCAGTGCATATAGACATATGGACATATTAAGCAAAAACTTCCCTCTTACCGAAGATCAACAAACTTTTAAATTAGAGTTGAAAAACCTACGGACAGTGATTTAGGCACCGAAATAATACGCAGAAATCATCCACACAACACTTTATAACCATACATTTTAACACTTAAAAAGAAAACAAAATAACACAAAAATTCTGGACCACACAATACATCTTTCGGGGGATGAGTGGTACCAAATTCCGGTGCCTAAATACTTTTCCAAAACCTAAAGCTCCCAGCGTCATCCCTTACGTGGACCGACCTGCAGAAACACCTTCTTCGCTCCTTCCTTTCCCTCCCTAAACATTATTCATGAATTTTCCATTTTTCATTGGACATATTTTTTTTGCTTGTCCAAGAAGAAACAAGTTCAAACAATTCAATAGTCAAAAAGACAATCGAAAGAATAAAAAGGCAGATGCGATCCTTCTTTTGCCGATATATTATTCTTCCGCTTGCCGTGTAGCATTTGTGAAGTTCCGTTTCTTGAATCGTTGGGTTTCATGCTAAAGAAGGGTATTCCAAGGTCCGCACTCAATCATTTATCTAAAATGGCGGAGGAAATGACGTCACCTGCTTCAATTTCAAAGACTAAGAAATCACTCTGGCCTTCTGTTCTTCGATGGATTCCTACCTCCACTGATCACATCATTGCTGCCGAGAAACGCCTTCTTTCTACTGTCAAGTAATCACAATTCCTGTTTACATGCTTTACTTTCGATTACGTCTAGCAATTTTCCGAGTATTTTTCAGAAATGTGGGACTAATCATTCGAATTAATGACCGTTTTTCATTAATTATAAAGTTGTGCTGTATGCTCTGTACCTATCCCCAATCCCCATTCCTCACAAAGATGAGTCTGATTATGTTTATTCCATCTCCAAGTGGATTGCTTTAGCATAGTTTTGTTGTATATTATCTTTTTAGGGAAAGAGTCTGTGCTTTAACTTTGGATTATATATAGTCCTTCATAATGTTGTATAAAAACACGATTTCTTTGGATGATATATAGTCCTTTATAATGTTGTATGAAAACACGATTTTCATGCCTCTGTATCGAATTGCCATTGAAAAAATATTCGTTCGAAAATGGCATCAACAAATACATATTTTGAAATTTTAGAAAGTTGTTTGCTGTAATTTTTTGGTCACCCTGGTGTGATTGCCTGTTACATTACTGATTGTGCTGCATCTTTATTCTGTGAATGTGCTGGTGTGAACTTACAGGACGGGTTACACACAAGAGCAAGTTAATATAGGATCTGGTCCACCAGGCTCCAAGGTTAGGTGGTTTCGCTCGACAAGTAAAGAACCTAGATTTATCAATACAGTTACTTTTGACAGCAAAGAGGGTGATCCAACACTTGTTATGGTACATGGTTATGGTAATTCTCAAGGTTTCTTCTTTCGGAATTTCGATGCTCTTGCCAAACATTTTAGAGTGATTGCAATTGACCAGCTTGGGTATGTTTAGGATGGTTCCTTTTCATTTTTTTGCATTACCTTCTTACAATTGTGCTTTTGCATTAACTATGTGGGATGGATCTGTATTCTAGTTGGTAAGACTTAGTTGAATGGCTAAACTTCTATAACATGTAGTTATAACGCCGCACAAGTCTATCTTTTGTTACAAAATCCGTTCATCACTGTTCTAATTATTTGCTATGATGAAGGCCTACAATATCTCTCACTTTTATTCAGCCTACTTTAGCATGAAATTATCTTCAAGACTTTAGCATGAAATTATATGAACCATAAAGTACTTTTTTTCTTTTCAAACTGATCTAGTGCTACATGTTTACGGAAACCAAACCAGCCTTTTGTCTGAAAATTTCAGTTATCTACTTATCTTTTGCTGCTTCTAGTAATGTTACATTTTCGTGCTTCTGGTGTTAATTTTATAATCCTTTATTAAACTTTAATGCAGCTGGGGTGGATCAAGCAGGCCTGATTTTGATTGCAAAAGCACAGAAGGTTAGTTTTTTAAAGGAATGAGAAAGAAAAAAAAGCAGTTCCCAACTTCTCTTTAATTATTATCTAAGGGATGACAGCTATATATACACATATCTGTTGAATTAGCATATTTTAGCTTAATGACTGATGGGAGATTGGTGCACTGGAAAAGCAGTTCTTTTATTTTATTTAAGGCAGGCTGTACTTCTGTAGAAGTTGCATTATTTGCATGTATGTTTACTAATTATACGTTGGGCTTATATTGTATTGTGAATCCAGAGACGGAAGCTTGGTTTATTGATTCTCTTGAGGAGTGGCGGAAAGCCAAAAAGCTTAGCAACTTCGTTTTACTTGGTCATTCTTTTGGAGGATATGTTGCAGCAAAATATGCTCTTAAGGTAAATTGTGCTGGTAGTATGTGATTTTATTATTGTGACTGATCCTGTGATTTCTTATATCGATTATATTGTTGATGTAGCATCCTGAGCACGTTCAACACTTGATTTTAGTTGGACCAGCTGGTTTTTCTGCTGAAAAAGATTACCAGAGTGAATGGTTAACTCAATTTAGAGCCACATGGAAAGGCGTTATTATGAATCATCTTTGGGAATCTAACTTTACTCCACAAAAAATTGTTAGGTAATCACTTCTTTATGTTCTTTTTTTTCGCCTCATTCCTAAATATTGAGGAACAACGACTGGACGGGAGGAATAATTTGTGTGTATATAGAAAATATAGCCCAACATCATATAAAATGAGGGGCATGATCCTCAAAACCTAGGCTATGAGGCGAGGGAAATTCATCTTTTAATATGGTGGGTGAAGCAATAACAAGTGCTCAATGTGAAACAACTTTGACAGTTTATTTATTTATTTTTATTCGGTTGCAAATTGTGCCTAGTTTGCTCTGGTAAACCAGATGATCTTTTTTTTTTTTTTTTTTTTTTGGTTGTAATTTCTTATTCCTGCACCATGTGAGTGATAACAATTATTGTTTCTAATTTTCATATTAAATTCCAGAGGATTGGGGCCTTTGGGGCCAGGTGTGGTTAACAAGTATACAAGTGCTCGGTTTGGTCCACGCTCGCAAGGAACTAGTTTGACCGAGGAGGAATCAAGACTGCTTAATGGTAGCTTGATACACGAAATGCCTTTGTGTATATATATATATATATATATATATATATATATACATATTTATATATACATGTTGAGTTGGTGTTTAGTAAGAATTTCTTATTTTTTGTGTGTGCAGATTATGCGTACCACACTTTAGCTGCTAAAGCTAGTGGAGAGTTGTGTATGAAGTATATATTCTCCTTTGGTGCTTATGCTCGGATGCCTCTTTTACAACGGTAGCAGTTTTCCCCTTTCTCCCCCCTGTTTTGAAGGATTCATTTGTACACAAACCTTAAAAGAATTATTGCTGTACAAAATGAAATCACTAAATGGTTTTGGGATAATGAGTTATTACGGGTGTTTTGGAAAAATTTTTTGGAAAAAAGGTTGTTTTGTCCTTTAGCGAAGTTTGACCCGTGATTTTCTCTCATTTTTTCACAAATGTCTGCACGATCTTAAGGTCCTCAAATCCCCTAAGGCGTGCCTTCCAATTAGGGTTTAGTTTGGTTCAAAAAACCAAAGGAGGAAAAAATTCAAATTTTCTATAGACAACCTTTTTACACAACTTTTTAGTCAACACAACCTTTTTAACCAAACACCCCGATGGTTTTTGTATCCTTCAATAGCATAATCAATAGTTATTGTATTCGCTTGGTTCCTCTGAGGAGGCGAATGCCAAGTAAATGTCGAGTTTTTAAAATTGAATTTATGTGTGCAGTGCATCAGAGTGGAAGGTACCGACAACCTTCATCTACGGGGTTCAAGATTGGATGAATTATCAAGGGGCAGAAGAAGCACGCAAGCATATGAATGTCCCTTGTGAAATCCTAAGGGTGCCTCAGGTCTTTTTTCTCTCTCCCTTTCTTTTTACCTTCAGTTTAGTGGCTCTGCTGTGTTCGTTCTAACAATATCTTTTACGATTACACAGGGTGGCCATTACGTGTTTATAGACAACGCAGCCGCTTTCCATTCAGCTGTTGTATATGCTTGTAGGAGGCTTTTATCAGATGATCCTCAAAAGCAAACTCTTCCAGAAGGGCTTATGGCTGTCTGAAGTAAAGCTATCTAATTATTTTTATTCTATACCATTATTATTATTATTTTTTTTTTTTTTGTCATTCCCATGTGTTTGTTTACTCTTGTTGTATATGTAATATATAAACATTCTTTTTCTACATCAATATATGAAATATAGTTGCCCCAAGTGCCGCCTCTAATATATATGTATGTGTGTGCACATTTATTTTTCCCCTTCTGAAATAAATTAATTAGATGCCATAATTTAAATGTGTGTGTGAAAAGAAAAGGTCTCCCATTTTTGGTGTGTTTGTAAGTAATGAATCTACCGTTGACACCACATCTATTAACGTTCGAGTTTACTATTTTTAGTATTCCTACTAATTTTTTATTACAATAAAATCCTCGGGAAATTGGATGGGGATGGGAGCGGAAAAGATCATCTCCAATGCACTTGATCATCAGATGTAAAAATATACACAAGCAGCGTCGTTTTGTGTGGAATGAATGTCTTGATGGTGAAGTGCATTAGAAATGGATCAATGTCCGGATGGGGAGATGTTTTACTGCTAATGAGAAAGAAATATAAATAAGAATTTCCCTTAATCGGAAAGCCTTAGATAATACATAGAAACCCTTAAATATAAGATATATATGAGTGAATAAAAATCACTTGGATATGGCGCAGTGGTGAGAGTGGGGTGTTATAGAATGACAATGACCCCTAAAATGTGGAAGTCACTGATTCGATTTCAAAAAAGGTTGATTCCGATCGATAACACCCTTGATAAGAGAGGTAAGCCAGTTCTCGACTTCTGCTCTGCAGTTCACACTGATTAATCTCTCCAGCATTCACTGTGAGATCGGGGTGGGCGCTTTGCACTACAGGTTTAACTGTTTTTTTATATGAGTGAATAATAAAAACTGCATATACCTATCATACATACCTATCATACATCATGGACTTTTGATATACTAAAAAGATTGTTAATAAAACTTGGAATTATCATCTATATATATTTAGTTGGAATTAAGTAGGCCATGGAGATACACTTTTGTAGGCTTTAAAGACAGATTGGCGGCCGAGTGGGACTAGTATACAGCTTGTCTTAACCATATATATATTTATATATTCGAATAGCCCGGAAAGAGCCCTCTTGTATGTGTGGACCTGTGCCCCCATCCCCTTTAATGCAGTCTCGAATGGGTCTATATATATGCTGGTGGTCCTTCTAAAATGCCTTTACTTTCTCATGGGAATATGAGACAACGGCAACATGCATGGATAAATTTTGAACTAATGATACGGGCATAAATGTTTGTGTCATAACGGATGACACAATATGATATAGGGATACAGTACGGTTTTCAGTACTGTATCCTATTAATGAATAGAAAAACTTGAAAAATCAAACATAAAAAAGTTCTCAAATACGTATGCCTTAATTAAACTAAAGACCTGCAGCAGGTTAACTTCACACCTTGCATGATTTCTACCGATGCATGCATGTTACTACTTTTCTTAATTATGAAGATAGTGGAGCTAAAAGTAATCCACAATATTGGTTAAACAATTGAATCTTAGTTATTCCCAGAGCTGTTGATTTTAATTAGTGCACTCTTTTAGGTGGGGCTCGTTGCTCAATATATAATCGGATTCATTATTGGGAAATAAGTTTTTTTATTTTTTTCTTTCTTTATGAAAGGCATGTTAATCTACACTTCATCTTAGCCACAACAACAACAACAACAAAAAAAAAAAAAGAAAAAAGAAAAAAGAAAAAAGAAAAAAGAAAAAGCAAAAACAAAACCGAAAGGGGGGCAGAAAGGTATGTGAAAGACATATTAATCGGATCATACAACTTGCCACACTGACCTCCTTATCTCCCAAGGTGTACAGATATATGCTTATGTAACAAGATTTTGTTGAGTAAACTAACCGTCTAGCATGGTTTGTGATAATTTTTAAGAAAAGATAAAGAAAAAAATAGAGTCAAAGAAGAAATCGAGATTGAGTCAAAAGAAGAGATCGAGATGTTATTTTGTGGGGATAAATTATTTTTAAATAAAATTTATTTGTTTTTTGAATTATTCAAAGTATATTTGAATAAATAATTAGGTAATTTGACCCAGAACGCACTACGTCCCATGGCGCTAAGCTTTCCTCTTCCCTGCAACATGACTTGGTTTGCTCGGGGATGCTCTAAATGCTCGTCAAGAGGAAAAGATTCGGGAAGATGCCCACAATGAGGTCTGTGGTCCCCACATGAATGGGAGAATCTTGGCCAAAAGATCATGAGGCTAGGCTTTTACTGGATAACAATGGAGAACGATTGCCATCAGTACGTTAAAAAGTGCCACAAGTGTCAGATTCATGCAAATTTGATTCATGTGCCTCCGGCTTTACTTCACAATCTTACCTCTATTATTTTTCTGAAAAATAAGGGAATTGACATCATCGGAAAGGTGACACCCACAAATGGACACGAATACATCTTAGTGGCAATTGATTACTTTACCAAATGGGTGGAAGCGGAATTTTATCGAACATTGACATCGACTAAAGTGGCCAAGTTCATTATTTAAAACATAATCTGCAGATATGGAGTACCACACGAGCTAATTTCAGATCTGGGATCTCATTTCAAAAAAGAAGTTGAGCAACTGTGCATTCGGTATCAGATACAACATTACAAATCCTCGTCGTACAGGCCTCAGACCAATGGAGCATGATCAGTCAGTTGCCCGAGTGGTGACCCGGAAATGCGGTAAGCAGCTTTTTGTTTGTTTCGGAGCGCGGGGCACGTGTGAGGGTAAATACTCCCGGGTGCTTTGCTTTTCGTATCATAAAACCTCTCTCGAGTGACTTACGTACCTCTATATCTTATCGCTCATCAACGCCAATACCTTATGGATCTTATAGTTTTTTTTTTTTTTTTTCCAGATTTGGCGAGCATCTGGAATAACGAGTGAATTACAACTATATTGTACATCAATTGGTGCATTGGTCTTTGCAGCGTTAATGCTTTTTGCTGGTTGGTTTCACTATCATAAAGCAGCTCCAAAGTTGGCTTGAAACTTAGGTTTATCTCTTATCATTTATCTATTTTATAAGTGAGATCCACTGCAAGCATTTAATCAATCCAATAAAACAGTTATTCAAAGTCTTCCGTCTGTGTATTGTGATTTTCTTTAATTTTACAACAAATCTCAACGCTTAAAAACCACAGCGCTTTAGAGTCCCTCAACGAGGCCCGACCCGTTAGTTAATCTTAACCGTTGATTATACAAAATTTATAATGATTGTTGGATTATGTTGGTGTACACCATAACCACATGTGTACGTACCTGTTTGCATTGTATCATGCATTTTGGTTAACTCGGGTTAGTTAAAACGATAACGAAAAAAATCTAATTCCGAGAGGAAGAACATTGTAGAGTTCCTCTCCATCGATTTCATGTTGCGTTTAATTCGTCAGTTTGAAACCATCTTTTTCGGTCCCGTTTCTAACATCGATTAGTGAAGGATGACATCCACTCGTGCAACAAATAAATCCAAAAAGAAGTCAGTTGACGATATCCGGAGTAGGGCACGTCACGTGTCACTCATACAATATACGGGTTGAAGCTCCAGGCGGGCAATCCAGTCTAGGAATCTTGGCCGACCACCGCAGGTCGGTCAGGTCAAGGCCCAGACTCGTGGTAAGTAAGTACGGGCCGAACAAGTCTGAAGAGCTCGACGCAGGTCAGACTGAGCTATCCTTAAGTTACGAAGTAGCCAAGACAGATAATTATGTAAAGAATCTTGGGTCATTAAGGCTCTGATTTGAATAATCTGATATGACCATCGTTATCCCTAAAATCCGGGATACACATAGATTAATCCTTAGGGTTAAGAATCCTATTACTTGCAGGACAAGTAAAGGGGCGAGAGACCCTCTATATAATCAATCCCTAAGAAACTATGAAGGACTTGATTCCAATACACTCATTGGATACGTAGGCAACTTGAGAGCAAACTCTCAGGCTCAGTCTAAACCTAACACACAAATACTCTTGCACATGAATAAAAGTTAATCTCTGAATCTTGATAATTGCCTCTAGATTAATGTAAGCCTGGATTTGATACACGACGGGATCCAACACCGTCAATTGGCGTTAGTAGAAGGATCTTCTACAGGCAAATTATTCAAGATCAACATTAACAATGGCCCCCCCAATAAACACAAGCAAAAAAGCCGTTCAAGACCATACTGCCCAGAGTAGTGGAGCCGCTCAAAGTACTGATCAAACGGAGGCCGGTGGAAAGGAGCCAAACCCTAACACCAGCCAGTTGCAGCAGCCGGAGGAAATTACTCTCCCAGATCCAGCACAACAAGCTTTGCTGGAAGTATTGAAGGCACTGGACACTCCGGCCTTCAAAACCATTTTTAATGCTGCCTTTAAGGGACGGGAAGATGAGGTCTCTGAGGACCATGTAACAAAGACTCCTCCCCGCAAGGAGGGTGTAGAAGAGGACAGTTCATCAAGTTCTGGTCATGGAAGAACAAACATTAATCCCCGAGCATACGAGGCGGCCAAGTCACAGCTCGATGCCATTCTAGGGCAGAAGTCAGGCGGGTTCTCGTGCACTTCCCTGTTTAGCGAGCACATAGACCATTTTCAGCGGCCCACAAATTCCGAAGATCGAGCAATATGACGGATCCAAGGATCCCTATGACCATATGCACCAGTACCTGACGCATACGAACCTTTTCAACGCACCAGATGAGATGATGTGCAAGACTTTCCCCGCGCTCCTCATGGACAGGGCTCGTGAATGGTTCAGGAAGCTTCCACCAAGATCGATCTCCGATTTTGGAACGCTAACCAGGAAGTTCGTACACGCTTTCAATGCAGCTAGGCCTTTCTAGAGGAACCCGACGTATCTTATGACTATAAGACAAAAATCTGGAGAAACCGTGTTGCAATACATTAAGAGATTCAACGAAGAATCCACTCAGGTTAGGGACACTGACGATCGTCTCTTGGTCGCATCTTTCATAGCAAGACTACATGAGGGGCGCCTGTACGCCAAGTTAAACAGCACACTACCCCACACCATGGAAAAATGTCTAGACGTGGCGTAAAAACATTGTTAGGGAGAAGAAGCCACTCGGTTGAAATGAGAATCAGAGCAAGGGGAATCTAAAAAAGACAAATCTGAGGATAAAGATAGGCAAAGGAAGCCGGTTTGGGATCGGATGACCACACCGATCTCTGAACGGCTCGGCAAAAAATAGCTTTCTAGGAAAGGAACCTCATCCCATTAAATACATCGTGCGAGCAGGTTCTCTCCATAATGGAAAGAAAAGAGTTAGCACGGGTCCCGCCCATCATGAGGGGACCTCGTGAAAAGAGAGACCCCAACAAATACTAAAAGTATCATAAAGACATTGAACACGACTCGGAATATTGTCAAGATTTGCAGAGAGATATAGATGCAGCGGTAATGGAGGGGAAGTTGGATAAGGTCGTAGATCGATCTCAGAACAACGAGCCTCGAGGTCGGCGCGAGTTCAAACGTAGAAATTTTTATAAGGATAAAGATCGGAACGATGAGCCCCGACGCCGAAGAGATCCTTCTCCTGACCCAGAGGGTCACATGGATAATCGACCCGTCAATACGATTAACACTATCGTAGGTGGCCCGACCAGCGTAAACCGAACAGATAAGAAGGGCAGTAGCCGGTCTGCCACTATGGCAAATCCGAACAAAAGACAGAATTTTTGGAGAAGTCACTTACGGTCCTAGAGATCCCCTTCCTCTAGTTACGAATAACGAAGGACAAGTCATCGAAGCGGTTATTAGTTGTAATATTGTGAGACACATTTGCCTGGATACAGGGAGCACAGTGAATGTCTTATATTACTTGGTGTTTCATGCAATGAAGTTACAGGACTCCCAATTGACGCCCGTGTCAGCCCTTCTGTTCGGCTTTGCCAGGCCACCAGTTCACCCGATGGGAATGATCAAATTACCCACTACCTTTGGAGGATAATGAAAGGGCAGTACCCTTATGGTTGATTATGTGATTGTCAAAGCCCCGTCTGTGTACAACATTATTATGAGGCGACCGGCGCTTATCGATCTACGAGCATTAATTTCACCAGCCCATATTAGTTTGAAGTTCCCAACCATGGAAGGTGATTGGAGTCAACTTTACTGGACTTTGGTGTGCAGTTTAACCCTCGTTTATCACTTTATTGGCATGTTCTGGGAAGATATAGACCGTTTCGAGAGTAATATCGTGAGTTATATGCACGAGGAGTTAAACTGTCATATCGATAGTAAATTCCACCTTTTTAGTTATATTTATCTCTTTTCTGAACACTTTTGTCTTGCGGAATTACGCGTGGTGTTTGTTCGTATATGTTATTATAGGACGTAGGTGACTCGAGAACCCGAAAAACGATGTTTTGGAATGAGAAACATGTTCGTGGCACGAAAGTAGCATGAAAGTGAAGAAAAATCAAGTTTGGAGCGAAATCAAGGCAAACTGGCGTTTGCTCTACCCAAACTGGCGTTTGAGTCAAGGTTAAGGTTGAGGAATATATCATCATGCCAGATTGGCGTTTGTCCAGTCCAAACGGTCGTTCACAGAAGTAGCATTTGATACTGAAAGTTAGATTTTCAGCTGGACGAGCGTCCAAATGACCCCAAACGGGCGTTTGGTTGGGTTCAGCCCGAATCAAGAAAGCTCATATAATCCGAACGGTCATTCAGTCAATCCATACGAGTGTTTGCCCTCAAGGCATGATCCATGAACTAGCGTTTAGGAGGAGCCAAACGCGGTTCATCAAGAATAAACCCTAATCATCATCGAGATCTACAGGCGGGCGGCGCCCACCTTGGAGCAAGCGCTGTTCAAAGACGACACAGAAGTTAGATTTCAACCCTACACTATAAATACGCAGCTCATTCAGCACTTTTACATATCTAGCCGACTTTAGACACTTCTAGGGTGATTTTGGTGCGGTTTTAGTGTAGGTTGATCATCCTTTGATCCTTTGATTCCATAGATAACATCCTTCGATTCTACATACTTTCCATAGCACAGATTTATGTTTCAAGATCAAATATTTGGCTTTTCGGTGCAATTACTTCTTCCATATTTTGTGGATCAAATTTTCAGCAATTTATATGGTAATGACTTCTTTTTTATTTATTGTCTTTAGTTTAATTTCAGCTATTTATTCCGGTATTAGCATAATCATGAGTAGCTAATTTCATGTGTAGCCGAATTATGTGAAAGCGAGTGAAAACCCTAAGAAGGATGAGATAGGGACTTGTGTAGTGCGTAATTTAATGTTTTAACAATTGATCCACGTCCTAAAACCGATTATAAAATCTTTAAATTAGTTTTATCACCTAGTTCACTATCACACACATCGAACTTATAGATGTATTTTGCGGTGAGATGTGGGAAAAGGGGTTTTGGGATCGTTGTGTAGATTCGGCCTAGTTGTTAGGACCGTTTCCAATACAGAGGTTTGTCATCGTTGTTTGAGCAACTCTAGAACTCAATCATGTTGGGATAATCAGTTTTCTAAAGGGAGAGTCGGTTAGCTTCACATAGGGTGGTTAGATCGAGTTGTTCAATCTAATCACTAGAATTAGGAGTTGGCACCCATGGATGTCGTTAAACTACATAGGATAGGTAGGTCGGTTAAGACACGCTCCCTGTCAAGTCCTTCCTAAAGGGTAAAAGTAGCTCATGGGATCATAGTTCGCCTATGCCCTTTAATATTTAGAAGTAAAACCGGTAGTAAAAACTTTATTTCTGCATTAGCATAATACCTTCCACCATATTTTGTCCTGAACTAAGTTCTACGTCAGCTTTGGTACTTAGACATTATGCCCTGTGGATTCGACCTTGTGACCACTATACTCCCGTTGACCCGATACTTTGTCGGTGAAAGTTAGCGGTTAAGTATTTTGCTATCAAGAAATTTTGGTGCCGTTGCCGGGGAGTAATGTCTAATATCTTTTAAGTTGACCGAAAGCTTGTGCTTAGGTCATTTTTATTTTGTTTTCTTGTTGTTTCTTGTTTTACAGTGAATGACCCGTAGTTGAAAGGAACCTCTTATCGATCTGATTGAAGAGATTGAAGCTTTCTCACGCCACAGAAACAGTCAACGCCGAGGAGAAATCCTGATTGCTAGTTTGAACCCTCTGTTTGTAGAAGAATGGATAGAAGAAAGCTCTGACTTAGATTCCTCTGAAGAAATGGATGATATAACGACTCGTAGAGATGGCAAAGATCCCTTCAATGAGCATGATGCACAAGGGCAAACCTCGAACACTACTGGTGGTAATACAACACAGCCGTTGCAAACTCCACCGAGAGACCCTCGTGTAGATTAGTTAGGAGGAGACGATACAGTGTTACAGCAGTTAATGACCCCGTAATTTAATCAGAAAACCCCTGGGATTGGACAGAACAGGGGATGACAGAATGCCCAGAACCTCGAACCAGAACTCGACCAAGCTACTGTAAACCGAGGACTGCAAATGCTTAGGAATCAGGGGAACCAACAGGTGTTCCAGAACCAAAATATTCAGAAACCACATATGCAGCAGTTTAATCAACAGCAGCCACAGCAGAATTATCAACCACAAAGGGCTCAGCAGGTACAAGGACCGAGAGTCTATCGAGATTACATGACTATACCACAGGAAGTTATAGGGCACAATCCAATTAGAGTGCCCCCTATCAATGCCAATAACATGGACATAAAGCAGAATATCTTGAACATGTTGAGGGAACATGCTTTGTTCCACGGGAAGTCAACTGAAAACCCAAACAATTTTTTGGATCATTTTTTCCAAATTTGTGGGACGATGAAGTATAATGGGGTTAGCGACGAGGTGATAAAGCTGATAGTTTTCCCGTCTGCACTGAGAGGAGCTACTAAGGATTGGTACGATTCATTACATACATGGGCGGATGTGGTTAGAGTGTTTCTGAGGAAGTACTTTCCTCCGGCTAAGATTCTGGATTTGAAAGAAGAAATCTGTTTGTTAGATGGTCTCGAGGGAGAAACACTGAATGAGACATATGAGAGATTCAGGGGTCTGCTGAAAAGATGCCCTCCATACGGTTTTTCCACAGTTGAGCAGGTAATCATATTGTTTAGAGCATTAGAGCCAGTGGACCAGAACAAGCTGAACGCCACAAGTGGCGGAGATATTATGAATCTTCCACCGGATCAAGCTATGAGACAGATTGAGAATATGGCTGATGGAGAAGGGCAATGGGGGTCATCTAGGAAGAAGAAGAAGGCTGCAATGGAAAGTGTGAAATCTCTGAAAGAAGAGTTGGACAGAGAGACAACCATGCATGACAAGATGCAAGAAATGGTACTGAAGATGGACCAAATAGAGTTGGCTAGAAAGAAGGCAGAGCAATGCCAACTTTGTGGGGATGTACAACATCGAAAAAGTTCACCTACCCACAGCAGTTGAAACCTACTCCAGCACAACAACAGTTTGGGAATCAGAATGATCAGCAGAAGATGAATGTGTATGCGATGGGGCAGATGAATATGAATCAGCAAGAGTTTGGTCAGCAGCAGCAGTATCAGAACTTTGAAAATCAGCAAGGGCCACCAATGGAGTATGGTATGGGTGATGATTCATAGCAATATGATGTGAGTTATGTTGGACAAGACAGTGGGGGTAATTGGAACCAGAATCAAAAAGGTCAAGGTTGGAATCAAAACCACCATCAGAATTGGAACCACAATTCCAATCAGGGTCAAAGCTTTAGGCCAAGTCAAGGTTCATCCAATAGGCCTTGGGACCAGAATCAGAACTACCAGAATAAAAAAGGAAATTATCCGAATAACCAGAAGCAGCAATCTCAATCACAAGGCCAACAGCAACAGCAAGGTCAGAATTGGGGCCAGAATCAAGGATGGAGTCAGAATCAGGGCCAGCAGAACAAGAATAACCAGTAAGCAAGCCAGCCGCCTAGGAATAACAATTCTGGCACCTATCAACACCCGAATGCTCTTCTCCACCAGAACAATCAGCAATCGAATAACTCTGGTGCTCAAAAGACTTCCACAGAAATGCTCATAGAAAAGTTGGATAGGAGCATATCTGAGCTGAATAAGAATGCTGTGGAGCAAAAGGTAGCCACCCACTCCACTATCCAGAACTTAGAAACCCAAGTGGGTCAAATCACGAACACATTGAAGAATAATTTGAGTGGTGGCCTCCCAAGCAATACTGAACAGAATCTAAGGGAAGTGAATGCAGTATTTACTAGAAGTAGCAGAAATCTGCGGGTTGATTGGTCAAAGAAAGATAAAGTGGCCGAAGAAGAGAATTATCCGAATGCAGAAGATGAGGCTGAGGATTTGGAAAGAGGCAGGGTCGAAATTGAGTTAGAGGCAATGAGAAGAGAGTTGGCGGCAGTCAAGAGAGATCTAGCAATTGTAAAGAAAGAGAGAGACATGGAAATGGAGAAAGAGCTAGAGGTTCAGAGAAAGAAGGAAGAGTCAGCAAAAAAGTAGGATTTTATAGTGATAGATATTAAAGAGGAAGAGTCGAGCACCCCTGCCAGGAAAGAGGCTACAACCGTACCGTCACGGCCAAAAGCTCGAGGTAAGAATGATTTTATGCCTCCTCCCCCTCCTGATTTTGATGAGAGTACGCTGCCTTATCCACCTAAGGGTCCTAGGAAGAACTTTCTCACTAATAGTCAAAATAAGTTCCTAGACATTCTTAGGAATGTAGAGATTAACGTTCCTTTGCTAGAGGCGGTCGCGAGTGTACCGGCATACTATAAGTGTTTGAAAAGGGCATTATCAAGTCGAGAGAAAATGAATCAAGTAGTAAAGCTGAGGGAGGAGTGTTCGGCGGTGTATGATAATAAGATATCCCCGAAAATGAGAGATCGTGGCAGTTTTACCATCCCTATCACCATAGGCAATACTGTGATCGAGTATGTCTTATGCGATCTAGGAGCTTCTGTGAGCTTGATGCCTAGAGCCTTATATGAGAAGTTAGGGTTAGGAGAACTAGAGCCTATGGGAATGACCCTTCAGATGGCTGATAGGTTAGTGAGGACACCTATGGGGGTAGCGGAAGATGTCCTGGTGCAAGTAGGTAAGTTTGTTTTCCCAGTAGATTTTGTGATCCTCGACATGGAAATGGACTCTAGAACATCTGTCCTGCTTGGTCGCCCCTTTTTGACCACGAGCGATGCTCACATTGGAGTGAAGAAAGGAGATATTTCATTTGGCGTAGGAGGCGAGAGAGATAAACTAAATGTTTACAAGGATAGTGGTCGTAAAGTTACACATGATGAATGCTTGTATGCCGAGTCTATATTTTCTTGTGTTGTGGCTCGTACTAACATGCAGGAAAGCAAGATCCCATTGAAAGGGAAGGCGGTGAGTTCACGTGATGTTGTCGATGAGAGAAAGATCGAGATAGAGAATGAATCGGGATCACCCATCGTACTGTTGATCCCAATACTGGGGGAAGTGCATGTTGATAAGAAAGATGTTGCGGGATGGCCCAAGGTAGCATCCCAAGTTAAACGAGGTATGCCGTTCATTAGCTCTACTATGTTGATGTTTGCACTTGGTATATCTGTGATCATGCTTAAACTGATGAGTATGGAATTTGGCTGAGTTGATTACGTGCTTAAGTGCTAGCTGATGCCTATTTATTAGAGTTGTTTAAGTTTGTCTTGATTGGATTCTGCTAAGAGTCACCCGTTCGAGCCAACGATGTAAACCAAAGGTGCTTGAGGGGAGGCAACCCCGCCATAATAAGACGGTTTGGAATAAAAAGGTGATGTAGGGGTTTATGAGTATGCGCTACTTGTATTCGCCTTTGATGATGTATGCCTACGCACGTTGATGTTTTATATGATTTGGTTCCTCTGTGGCCTCTCTATTATGCTTCGATGTTCTGTGTTTTACCCGTAGGGGTTATTTTTCCATCTATAGCGATCCATTTTGTGCGTTCCATATTGCGTATCGAGTTTTCTGACATGACAGGGCCTTATTACTGTTACACCCCCATATCCCTATTATATATTCGGGCATGCGGACCATGTCCCGTGTGTAATTTGCGTTGTTTCTATCTACTTTGATATAGGGATTCGGGTCATGCTTACACGAGGCTGTTACGGGATTCGATAGCGCCTTTCTGCCGGGTCTAAAGCTAAGTCTTTCTTTTCTATCTTATTCACGCACTGAGGACATTGCTTCATGGGGGTGGATACAACTTAGCTTTATATTGTTTCGTTAGTTAAATATGCCGGTAATTGTGATATGCTTAGTTAATGTCCGTTTTTGAGTCAGTCCATGGCTTAAAATTTTAAAAAATTTCACGGTTTAACACCGCGTTATATGCATGCTTCTCACGATGGAGTTGGTAAATGTCTTAGTAGTTGAGTAATGTGTGCAGGGCGATTTCATTTTATCACGATACGAACCCTTTTAGTGCACGTAGAACCATGGTTATACTTAGCTTGGTTGCTATACACACTTATACCACTAGTTTCGAGACGAAATAGGAGGGTTACCTAGGCTGGATACGGGATGAGAGTCCTGGCGCTTCTTTGACCCAACCAGAGCCAAATAAGCCAAAATCCAAACATTTTACCCTCGTACCCCCTCTTAGACTTGATAGGACGGTCTGACCACCGCCTGAGAATGAGCCGTTTTGGTTACTTAGCCTGTATTACCCTAACCCTGAGCTATATTATTGGTCACGTTTCTTTTGATCAACCTACGAGTGGACGTAATTGTTACTTTAGACACACTTTCTAAATCAAGTGTGGGGTGGGAGATGGTGCGTAGAAGGTGACGACCCTAATGAATCGACTATGAGGGTGGCTGTTAGCTACATCATATTTCGAGAGGAGCTGGTTAGTACGAGCTAATATAATGAAGGGGATGAGTTTGAGAAATCTATTTTGAGGCTTGTTGGTTCGGGAGAATTTGAAAAAATAATGCAAAGAAATGTGAAAAGAAAGAAAAAAAGAAGAAAAAGTTGAAAAAGAAATTTGAAAAAGAAAGTTTGAATAAAGTTTGAGAAAAAGAAGTCAATGAAAGATGTTTGAATGAATAAGAGTATGATGTTGAGGTTAGAATTGTTAATTAATGAGTATAGAAAGATCAAAGGAGTTTTGTGTGGTTTGGTATGTTTTCGAAGAGGAGGTACGTAAGATGATTAGGTTCACTCATATTTTCTTTTCCCCAGTCCCAAAAATTTGACTTTTGGTTAACCCCGTCCCGAGCTTAACATTATAACCCTTCAAGTCCTACTTGACCGTATTTAGCCTCGGTTGCCTCGATTAGTGGAGATTATAGCCCGGTATGAGATGCGTGTAGTCATTTGGCCGGTATTCGAAGCCGGTAATCATTTAGAGTGTAGCCCTCGATTTTTATCACACACACTTCGTTTTCATGGTAAGATAAAGTCAAGTGGTTTTGTTGGTCCCAGAGAAGGGTGAAACTATAGTCAGGGGGGGGTGAATGACTATAGTGGAGTTTCAAAAACTTTTCTTGTGTTTTAAAAGCTTTTGGGCAGCGGATAAGTCCCTTCTTACTATGTTGTTTTCAAATCATTTTAGACAATCACGGATATGTGTTATGATGTAGGCAAATTAAATAAGTGCTGTAAAGTAAATTGTAGAAATTAAATTGACACAAGGCTTATAGTGGTTCAGGGTGGTGTAATCCCTTAATCCACTCTTCTCTGTGATGATCGGAGGAATTCACTATTGTTTTCACAGTACAATAGTATGATTGTCCTTGGCTTCCCAAGCTTCACAATCTACAAGACTATCACTCCTTGATCGCAGCATGCCTTGATGATTCGATCTTCTTTTTCTTTGCTCTCCTGAGATCAAAATCCTTCAACGGCTATCACAGTTTCAACTCCTTCTCGATTGCCTCGATTGATTTGCTTGATTTGATGTGAATGTGATTCACGCGACTTGCTTGATCAATCTCAATTCGAATATGACTTTGTAGTTCTTATGTTTGAGTTGATCACTAGATGTATCCTTGTAAGTTCAGAGAGAAGTCTTTTCTAATTTGACAGAGTTTCTGCTTTTCTTTCTTTTTTTTAATCGTACACATCTTTTTCTGTCAATGCCTTCTATTTATAGCCTTGAATAGCCTTGATTTTGAAATTCCGTCCGTTGGCTATATTAATGAGGGAATAATCCTTGATTTTATTCTTGATTCCCCCTTAATTGTATTCTCCTTGATTTCGGTGATCGGATTCTTCTTTCAAATGTATAGCGTAGAAAATCCGCCCTTGATTGATCCTTCAATGATTGTGCATTTAAAGCATGATCTCGCTGAATCTTCAATGTATATTAAATCGATCTTGTAAGTGTCTCTTCACCGCCTCAGTAGAGAAGCGGTGGAGTGAGCCTTCGACTTAGCCCGTCAGTTCTTTCTTCGCGTTTGTTTTCTCCTTGCCGGCGATCGGTGTACTCACCGATTCAACTGTTTTCTTCTTTGCTTTAGTTTCAGGAGAATCTTTATACTTCATCGATCCTTGATTTGGGTGAGATCAGTATACACCATATTGGAATATTGAGTTTCATCACTTGAAACATAACTTAGACTTATCCAAGGTCATCACAGACTTCCTTGGTTATAAGTCAGATCATAATCCCTTCTCTGTATCTCTGCTGGTGCTTGGCTGGCTTCACTCTGCCGAATGTCTGTTTTCACTTTGCCGCCCTACCAACTAGTACAATACTTGTCGACTCAACTTATACAACATTTTGGACTCTAAGTAAAGACTTATACAGAGAATTCTAACTTATTTCGAGCTTGCTATAACAGTTTAGTATAGCCATCATCAAAACATAATAAAATGTTCCTAACAATTTCCCCCTTTTTGATGATGCCAAAACCCTCATAAGCCTGAACATAAGTAATCAAAAAATTTCATAATTGTCAACAGATTAAAAATTTCAACAGTTTTATTCATCCATCAAGGGGCAATGAGATCCAAAGAATTTATTCAACTGTTACAAACTACATTTTGCTTAATTCAGCCTTGTACCTTTTGAACTTTGTAGTCTGAACCTCTTCAATGTCTTTCCAATCAATTTCTGGAAACTTCCACTTCCAAGAAGCCAAAGTGTGTATTCAGATACACCTGAAAAACTCTTTTGGCAAAAAGTCTATTGAAATCAGGCATGGTTTCATTGGCCTTAGGTTCTCCAAAATATTTTTTCAGTCTTTCCTAGCCTCAAGACAATGTGTGAGTCTGCAAATTTGAGACTTTTGTAGAGACCCCACTGTTCCTGTTTTTCCAATCTCCCCATGGGATTGAAGAATCTTGCCATATATTTGAAATCTCCTTGTTGTGCGGCTGGCAAGTCTTCTGGTCCCTTTGCAGATAGTGGTATGGCTGAACTTGGTTTGTTGTTGGTCTGTTTGAGAAGTGCAAATTCTCTTTTGACTTCATTGTAGAGAGTTTGGCCATATCGGTTCTCATCCTTTCATCCTGATAGTTTAGCCAATCAGCCCAAGCTTCATCTTGTGAGAGGTGAGGATAAAGTCCTTCTGACTCTAAAAATTCTCTTACATGGTCCAAGACATCCGCATCATATTCTGCTTTGCTTTGGTGACCAGTGTAAGTTCTGTGCTCACTAGTATATTTGGAGCTGCTGCTGCCTCTGCTGGTGTTTCCTCCGTCTTGAGTCTATGTTGGTGCCAGATCCTCTTTCTTTGGGTGGATCCAGGCCTTTCTTTGTCTGGGCCGGACTGTCTCTATCATCATTTCTTCTTTGAATAGGATGAGGAAATCCAATGCAGGGTTCCTTTGTGGCTTTTTCTCTTTCTTCTCGATCCTTCTTTGTTGCTCTTCCGCTTCATTTTCGATCCTTATTTCTCTGTCTCTTGCTCTCAATTGTTCTTGGTGAAATTAGAAGTGCGAAAGTTGATCCTTCAGGCTTATCCAGATTTTCCCCCTTTTTGGCAGCATCATCCCTTTGCTGTAGTAGGATGCTATTGGTGGCCTCTGCCGTTCCAATCAGAGAGTCAAGTTTTGATTCAATAGAGGTGAATCTATTGTTATGATCATTCAATTTCTCATTGACACTCCTAAGTCTAGTGCCAAAAGCTACTGCCAGTGATTCGTTTTCTTGGGAAATGTGTTGCCTGAGGCCTGCAAGACTGTTGGTGATATTGATGTTAAGCTGCTTCATCAGACTTCCCTGTTGTTGAACCACAATGTTTTGTGCATCAATGTACTCGGCAATGGCTTGAAACTTGTTTTCAATGGAGGAGCTTTTGTCATTAAACGCTGAAGTCATGGATCTGAGATACATTGCTTGCTGTTCCAATTCTTCAGCCAGCAAGTCTGCCGCTTTCTCAAAAGTTTCATTTGTAATGCCCAGTGTTCAGCTGAGAGAGTTTGTGCCTTGTTTTGGTGGTTCGGATCCATTTGTTGGCCCTTGTCTTGATGTTGAGTGACATCTGCATTTACGTCTAGATCTTCAAGTATTTGGGTAGATGAGTATCTTTGGTGTGGCTTGAGTGCTGTTCCCCTATCTCTATGCCGGGGTTGTCTTGGTGGAGTGGCAAAGAATTGAACCGAGTGTCCACAATGTTTGTCTTGTCGCATTTGGAACATTGACAGACAATGGTTGAGAGTGGTCTTTCTTTGGAGTTGAATACTTACCGGAGGCTTGTGGTTTCAAAAAGTACGGAGAAGAGTAGTGTCATCAATTGCATCCAGTGCGGAGCATCCTCTCTCTCTGTCGTTACCTAAATCACCATCATTATTGTCATTACAATCATGATCATTATCATCATCATCATCATGATCATCATCACCACCGCCTGAGTCATCATTCGTCTCCCGGAGGTGCCTGAGCATCTTTGCCTTGGTGCATCAACCAATTCCCATAGTGGTGATTCATCAAGTACTCCTACAAGTGTTGTGATTCCCGGAAAATCAAATAACCAAGCTTCTTCAAGAAGCATGTGGTACGTGTCTTGAAGTTGTTGTCCGGAATCCCTTCCTTCCATTCAAGATATTACGCAATTCGGTCATCTATATCGTTTCTGAGACAATTGTACAAACTTCTTACAGAGATTCCTCATCTTCTCCAGTGTTTTCTTCATTTGGATGCTGTTCATCCTCACTGGCACTTTCTTCTACTTGCTGTGCTTCCTCATTGTCAGAATCCTCTTCTGCTTCTTCTTCATCAATTAATTTTCCAAAGTCTGTCTTTTCCGGACTTCACTTCGACCTTTGTTTCTTTCTTTGACTTGTGGTGTTGTGTGAGGATTTCTTCCTCTTTCCTTCTCTCGCCTTCTTTTGTGGTTTGACATAAGTAAACATGACTTTGGATTCATGCGATCTGTGGAGTTGTACAGAGGGACTTTGAGACATTGCAATGAGATAGTGCACTGTATCCCATATGACTTTTTACCTGAATTGTCCTTTCATTGTCTTTCCCTCTTTTATCCCTTTTTCTTTGCTTTTACTTCACCTTGGATTTGCTCTTTAATTCTCAAAAGAAGTATTTTGCCCAATTAAATCGTAGCTTTGTTATAGATGATTCCCATTAACCGCATTCTAATTTGTCATGGCATGATTTGCTCCCAACTTTCCTTCAATGGTTTTTCCAATTAGGGCACTAAATTCATTAAATGGTTGCTTCAACTCGGATCTCGAGACAATTTACTTTTGTGGATCCTGGGTTTGCCGTTTTGGCAATGATTGCCCAAGAATTCATCTAATCCTGTGGTATCAATGTCACTTTTGCTTGACCCTTATTTGAAAGTTTGAGATGTTTTCGAATTACCTTTGCTGTAATCACCACGTCTTTGCCATTTATGGATGCAACAATCTTGTCTTCTTCGAACTTGTCACCTTCTTCAGTAGGGAGCCCAGGCACGTATTGTGCAGATTTCCAGAAGGAAATCAGACTTTCATAACACACTTCAGTTATTGGAGGATTGAGGAAGGTGGATAATTTTAGTTTTTCACAGCCTGCTGCCAACCTTTTGGCATGCTCATCATTTCCACACAGTTTCAGGTAGTGTTCTGCTTGGAAGAATGAGCCAGTGGCAATCGATTTTTCGTACCCAGCTTGAGTGATTGAGGAAGATGATGCCATTTTTGAGAGGGAGAGGAGTTTGAAAATGAACTTGATCGAGTTTGCAATAGAGATAAACGAGAGTAGGGTTGTAATTTGCAAGAGAGCGTAAGGATCTCTGAAAATCTCTAAGTCTAGTTTATATAGTGTGATTTGGGTAGTGTGAACATGGTTTGAAATGGAAGGATTTAGTGACATAATGGCGTGATTTTGTGTATGAAAACGCGCGATATTCGAGCGTAGAGGGGAGTGGTTTGAGGCAAGTAATGATAGAGCCGGGAATCGAGGAGTTTATAATTCAAAAAAATAATATAATTACCTCCATGATCATAACGTGATCGCCACGTGTGTCTTGAATAATCCTCCATAATTTCCTTATTCTCCACGTGTATTCGAATTGATTTTGTTCACACTTTGAATTTGTCCAAGTCTTTATTTCGGTGAAGTGCCTTATTTGGTCACTTAACCGGTCGAATGAGTTCTTCATCGAGCTCCTTCATTAAAGCTATTCCTAACAATCGGTTAAGTTACTCTGCTGGATACCGATTGCCTTACTGCTACATCTCCTGTAACGGCAAAGGTTGTACCATTGATGAAGTCACTTAGCCGATTACTCAGGTTAGCCGCTCGTTGATACTTAGTCAATTTCAATCATCCCTAACTCGATTCTCAACATACTAAATCTTTCATAACCGAGTGGTTTAGTGAAGATGTCGGCCATTGGTCTTGAGTGGATATGTATTTTAGGATGACATCTCCTTTTCAACATGGTCTCTCGATAAAATGATGTCTCACATCAATGTGCTTTGTTCTAGAATGCAATCTTTGGATTTTCTCGTAATAGATATTGCACTTGTGTTGTCACACATGATTGGGATTGTTTTCTCTTCGACTCCATAGTCCCTTAGTTTGTTGTCTTATCCACAAGATTACTTGTGCACAACAACTACCGCCGCTATATATTTCGCTTCAGCCGTTGATGTAGATATAGAGTTTTGCTTTTTGCTGAACCATGAGACTAGTCTGGTTCCTAGCATTTGGCATGTTCCAGAGGTGCTTTTTCTATCTATTTTGCATCCAAAGATAGTCGAGTCCGAATATGATATCGGTGTAAATCCTCCATCTTTTGGGTACCAAATGCCAACATTGATGGTGTGTTTCAAGTATGTGATTATCCTTTTTATTTGCTAGAAGATGTGATTCTTTTGGTTGAGCTTGAAATCTAGCACACACTCCTACTGCAAATGCAATATCGGGTCTACTTGCAGTTAAGTATAATAATGATCCAATAATTCCTCTATACATTTTCTGATCAACATCTTTTCCTCCTTCATCTTTTCCAAGTATGACTCTGGCACACATTGGTGTGTCTCTGCATTGTGCCACTTGTGTCCATCCCATACTTGTGTATCAAATCTCTTGTATATTTTGCTTGACTAATGAAAATGCCATCCTTCATTTGCTTTACTTGAAGGCCAAGGAAGTAGTTTAATTCTCCCATCATGCTCATCTGAAATTTGCTCTTCATTAGGTTTGCAAATTTCTCACACAACTTTTCATCTTCTGATCCAAAGATTATGTCATCAACATAGATTTGCACTAGCAATGTGCTTGCCCCTTCCTCTAGTTTAAATAGAGTCTTGTCTATAGTTCCTTTGTTGAATCCATTCTTGATCGAAATTGTGACAAATAAGTTTCATACTGTGCTCTAGTGCTGTTTGAGGCCATAGAGGGCCTTCTTGAGTTTGTATACTTTGTCTTCTTTTCTTTTGATTTGAAATCCAGGAGGTTGTTCTACATAAACTTCTTCTTCCAAAAGTCCATTCAGGAATGCACTTTTGACATCCATTTGATAGACTTTGAAGTCTTTGTGTGCAAACAAATGCTAGAAAAAGTCTTATTGCTTCCAATCTTGCTCTTTGGAGCAAAGGTTTCATCATAATCTATTCCTTCAGCTTGGGAATATCCTTTTGCAACTAGCCTTGCTTTGTTTCTAACAACAGTTCCTTGCTCATCCATCTTGTTCCTAAATACCCATTTTGCACCAATGATGTTGACCATTTCAGGTCTGTCAACAAGTTCCCAGACTTCATTTCTTTCAAATTCATTTAGTTCTTCTTGCATGGCTGTGATCCAATCTGCATCTTGGATTGCATCATCTATGGTCTTGGGTTCCACTTGTGATAGAAAGCAAGTTAGCATGTGCTCCAGTTGTCTTCTTGTTCTGACTCCGGTGTGAATATCTCCAATGACTTGTTCTTCAGGATGGTCTCTAAGCCAATTTAGTGCAGTTGAAGTTGATCTTCACTTGGTGCTTCCATACCTTCATCTTTGAGCATGAACTTCAATTCAGTGCTTCTCTGTTGTATTGATATGTGGCTCCTCTTGATTTTCAAAAGATGATTCAGGATAGTAGTTGGTATGGTTGCACTTGTATAGATTTGCCTCTGTGTGAGCTTTCTTTTCTTGGTCTTGAAGATCTTCACCATTTGTATATGGTTCATCAAAACCACATGTATTGATTCTTCAATCACCAATGTTTTTTATTTAGTACTCTGAATGCTTTCTTTGGTGTCCGAGTATCCCATGAAGATTGCTTCATCGACCTTCTCATCAAAGGTATGCAGATGATTCTGCTCAAGACAAAACATTTTGATCCAAACATATGAAAATATGAGATATTGGGTTTTCTTCCATTCCATAATTCATATGGAGTTTTTCCATGATGTTTGTTGATGATTGATCTGTTTTGTGTATGGCATCATGTTGTGTTTGTCGCTTCACCCAAAATCTCTTTGGCAAGCATGCTTCAAGCAATCATTGTTCTCGATCGCTTCTTTGAGAGTTCTGCTTCTTCTTTCGCTACACCATTTTGTTGTGGAGTTCTGCTGCTGCAGATAGTTGATGTAGTACTCCATTTTCTTCACAATAGGTTCGATAATTTCATTTAGAAATTCAAAGGCCTCTATCGATCCGATTTTGATAATTTTTAGCTCTTTTCATTCGGAGTCTTCTTAGCAAGTCCGGTAGCTTCTTGAGTGTTTCTTTCTTCTTGTTCATGAAGATGATCCAGGTGTATTTTGAGAAGTCATCCACCACTACAAGAGTATATTTCTTACCACTCACACTTACTCTGAGTGATTTGGTCCAAACAGTCCATGTGCATAGATGTAGAACTCTTGTTGTAGATTGATGAGGCTTTGATTTGAATGAGCTTTTTATTTGTTTTCCTTTTCGACAAGCATCACATAGACTCTCTTTCTTGAATGTGATCTCTGGCGTGGCCTTCAACTAATTTGCTTCTTGATAGTTTGTTGATGGTCTTGAAATTGTGTGATTTAATCTTTCGTGCCAAATCCGACTTGTTGATTGTTTATTCTTGACAAGTAGACATGTTTTCGCCTTGGTTGTTCTCCAGTCCACCACATACATGTTGTCTTGTCTTCTACCGCAAGAACCCTTTGTGTTTGTTTGATTGTGAATCACTTTGCATCCTTCTTTGTTGAAGTGCACATTGTAGCCTTTGTCATGGGAATTGGTGATGCTCATCAGATTGAAGTTAAGTCCCTTGACATATGCCACATTTTGAATCTTTAGATTGTTTTTAGTATTGTGCCTTCCCCTTAATCTTGCCAGGGTTTTCTTTTCCTCCAAATGTGACTTTGGGTCCATCAAAAGCTTTAAAATCAGTGATCCATTTCTTGTTTCCTGTCATGTGTCTGGAACATCCACTGTCTATGTACCAGACATCCTACAAAACAGATTAATTAAGTTTGGGTACCCAACACTGTTTGGGTCCATATCTCATTAGCTTGATCATGCCTCCCATACCAAGTATGTATCCAAAAGGTCTTCTCTTTGGATAATTGAAGTCATCAACTTCATATGTATAAGGCATGGCAGAATAGCTTCTAATATTTTTACAGAAGGTATTCTGATACTTTTTTCCACCTTTTGGTGCATTTGTATCCTTCTTCACTTTCCAATATGCAATAGGAAACCTTTCTTGCTTCATGTGTCTAGGAACATAGCTAGATTGATTTTTCTTAATCACATGATGCATTTTGTGGAATGGTTTCCTCTTGTATTTTGGAGGTGTGACATTCCAATCATCCTCTCGAGGAAAAAGTCCGCCTTTACCTTTCGGGATGGTCGTTGTTTTTGTATGATTGGAATGAGGATTTAGTCCATTGTTTCACTACAGTGGGTTTTGACTTCACTGGAACAGGATGATCTGTTGGAGACATGGTCTGTCCCTTTCTAAATTTTGGTCCATTAGTGGTCCTCAATTTAGAATTGTGTTGACTATTATCCCTACATTCATCCCGATTGTTATAGCTTAAGACCAGATCCGATCCAAACCTTTTGAGGGTTTGTAGTGGTGCTTTTAGTGGTGCGGTGATTACCTTTCTTGGTGAGGAGTTCTTCTTAATCGATCTCATTGGTGACAGATGTATGGTCATCCGCTTTTGTTGATCATTTAAGTAGGTCTCCTTACTAGTTAATTCAAACTTCTTGTTTTATCCGATTCTTTCTTTAACCTCTTATTCTCTTTTCTTAGATCCTTGCATTCCTTTTCCAGAATTTCATGATTCTTTTCAATTTCATCAAATTTAGTCATGAGATTTTGGACTAGTTCTGCTGTATCTAATGGAAGACTAGAGGATTGTGCAGTGTTAGATGTGAATGCATTAGATGAAGAACAGGAACTAGATGTTACCTCAGTTTCATCTGATTCTTTAGCCATTAAACATAGGCTTGTTTCCTCAGTGTCTGAACTATCACTTTTGTCTTCATCCAATTCTTTGGTCATGAGGCATAGGCATGCCTTTTCATTTTCTGAGCTGTCTTCTTCATCACTATCATCTGAGTCATTGTCAGATGATTCTTCATGCTTTTCACTACTGGATTCTGCCTTAAGTGCCTTCTTGCCTTTTCTCTTTTCAGATGCTTTGAATTTCTTCTTTTCATCATCTTTGTCATCTTCTTCAGGACAATCGGCCTTGAAGTGACCTCTCTTATGCTGATTGAAGAATCTGTATTCATCATCTTTCTTCTTCATGTCTCTGCTTGAGCTTGACTTTTTGTTTGATGTTGAATTTCCCTTGAATGGCATCTTTTTAAACTCACAAAACGTTTAACTAATAAAGCTACCATTCTTTTAGTTCTTGTGTCTCTTCTTTGATGCATTCGGCAAAGTTACTTTTTTGGGTGCGGCTAATGCGATAATTTTGTGTGTCTCTGCCGGACCACCATCTTCACCGTTCAATTCGAATTCATGAGCTTTCAATTGGGACATCAGTGTCAGAGTGTCAGTGCTTGCAAGATTTGTTGTTCCTCCGACATCGATGTTATGATCTTCCATCTTTCAGGTAGTCCTCTCGGGATCTTCAAGCATACTTCTTTTTGTGGATATGTGTGTCCAAGGCATTGCAGATTCATCGATGATGCTTGAGAATCATTGTCCATTTGATCAATGGATTCACGGTCTTCATTTTAAAGTTCTCAAATTTCTGTTTGCAGCAGATAATTTGTTTTCTTTTCTTCGCTTGAGATCCTTCATTTATCAATGATAGTTTGTCCCACATCTCCTTTTCTTTGTTTTGCGATCTTTGATTCTCATGAACATGTTCTTCGTCTAGAGTCTTTAAGATCATATCTTTTGCTACAAAGTCTAGGTTTGCTCTTCTCCTGTCATCTTTGGTCCAATCTTTCTTGGGTTTGTCTATCTCCTTTCCTTGATCTCGCTCTCGTGCCTACCACGGTAGTGATCATGATTGGGCCGTCATTGATTACATCCAAAGATCTCCTCATGAGTTCTTTGCAAGATGAGATAACATTCTTATTTTATATTCATCAAAATTATTAACATTGAAAAGCAGTACTTTTGACAAGAAGTTTGAGGAATCCATCATTGCAATTTGAAGATAAAAATGGCGGTGAATGAAAACTTCTTGATTTGAAAACTACTTTGAAAATATGTGATCTCCTTGTTACCAGAAATTAGATCTGAACAGGTTCTGATACTAGGAACACTGCTCCGATACCAATTGTTGGTCCCAGAGAAGGGTGAAACTATAGTCAGAGGGGGGTGAATGACTATAGTGGAGTTTCAAAAACTTTTCTTGTGTTTTAAAAGCTTTTGGGCAGCGGATAAGTCCCTTCTTACTATGTTGTTTTCAAATCAGTTTAGACAATCACAGATATGTGTTATGATGTAGGCAAATTAAATAAGTGCTGTAAAGTAAATTGCAGAAATTAAATTGACACAAGGCTTATAGTGGTTCAGGGTGGTGTAATCCCTTAATCCACTCTTCTCCTGTGATGATCGGAGGAATTCACTATTGTTTTCACAGGTACAATAGTATGATTGTCCTTGGCTTCCCAAGCTTCACAATCTACAAGACTATCACTCCTGATCGCAATGGCTTGGTGATTCGATCTTCCTTTTTTTGCTCCTTGAGATCAAAATCCTTCAACAGTATCACATTTCAACTCTTCTCAGATTGCCTCTGATTCAGTTGCTTCAGTTTGATGTGAATGTGATTCACGCACTTGCTTGATCAATCTCAATTCTGAATATGACTTTGTAGTTCTTATGTTTGAGTTGATCACTAGATGTATCCTTGTAAGTTCAGAGAGAAGTCTTTTCTAATTTGACAGAGTTTCTGCTTTTCTTTCTTTTTTTTAATCGTACACATCTTTTTCTGTCAATGCCTTCTATTTATAGCCTTGAATAGCCTTGATTTTGAAATTCCGTCCGTTGGCTATATTAATGAGGGAATAATCCTTGATTTTATTCTTGATTCCCCTTAATTGTATTCTCCTTGATTTTCGTGATCGGATTCTTCTTTCAAATGTATAGCCAGAAAATCCGTCCTTGATTGATCCTTCAATGATTGTGCATTTAATGCATGATCTCTTGAATCTTCAATGTATATTAAATCGATCTTGTAAGTGTCTCTTCACCGTCTGTAGAATGGTGGAGTGAGCCTTCCGACTTAGCCGTCGCTTCTTTCTTCGCGTTTGTTTTCTCCTTGCCGACGATCGGTGTACTCACCGATTCACTGTTTTCTTCTTTGCTTTAGTTTCAGGAGAATCTTTATACTTCACTGATCCTTGATTTGGGTGAGATCAGTGTACACCATATTGGAATATTGAGTTTCATCACTTGAAACATAACTTAGACTTATCCAAGGTCATCACATACTTCCTTGGTTATAAGTCGATCATAATCCCTCTCTCTCATCTCTGCTTTGGTGCTTGGTGGCTTCACTCTGCCGAATCTGCATTTTCACTTTGCCGTCCTACCAACTAGTACAATACTTGTCCGACTCAACTTATACAACATGTCGGACTCTAAGTAAAGACTTATGAGAGAATTCTAACTTATTTCAGGCTTGCTATAACAGCTAGTATGGCCATCATCAAAACATAATAAAATGTTCCTAACAGGTTTACATTCAGTGTCTACTTCATATTCACCTTGATGTCATGAGTACTATGCATGTTTCATAAAGTTGATCCCTTGGTCTGTTTTAAAGCGCCTAAATTACTCGAGGACGAGCAAAGGCTAAGTGTGGGGTGGTTGATGGGAGTCAACTTTACTGTACTTTGGTGTGCAGTTTAACCCCCGTTTATCACTTTATTGGCATGTTCTGGGAAGATATAGACTGTTTCGAGAGTAATATCGTGAGTTATATGCATAGGGAGTTAAACTGTCATATCGATAGTAAATTCCACCTTTTTAGTGATATTTATCTCTTTTCCAAGCACTTTTGTCTTGCGGAATTACGCGTGGTGTTTGTTCGTATATGTTATTGCAGGACTTAAGTGACTCGAGAACCCGGAAAGCGATGTTTTGGAATGAGAAATGTGTTCGTGGCACGAAATTAGAATGAAAGTGGAGAAAAATCAAGTTTGGAGCGAAATCAAGGCAAACTGGCGTTTGTCTAGTCCAAACGGTCGTTCACAGAAGTAGCATTTGATACTGAAAGTTAGATTTTCAACTGGAAGAGCGTCCAAATGACTCCAAACGGGCGTTTGGTTGGGTTCAGCCCGAATCAAGAAAGCTCATATAACCCGAGCGGGCGTTCAGCCAATCCAGACAGGCGTTTTCCCTCAAGGCATGATCCATGAACTAGCGTTTAAGAGAAGCCAAACGCTGGTTCACTGAAGAATAAACCCTAATCATCATCAGATCTCCAGGCAGAAGAGCGTCCACCTTGGAGCACACGCTGCGTTCAAAGACCGGCAAAGAAGTTAGATTTCATTCCTACACTATAAATACGCAGCTCATTCAGCACTTTTACATATCTAGCCGACTTTAGACACTTCTAGGGCGATTTTGGTGCGGTTTTAGTGTAGGTTGATCATCCTTTGATCCTCTGATCCTTTGATCCTTTGATTCCATAGATAACATCCTTCGATTCTACATACTTTCCATAGCTTAGATTTACGTTTCAAGATCAAGGATTTGGCTTTTCGGTGCAATTATTTCTTCCATATTTTGTGGATCAGTTTTTCAGCAATTTATATGGTAATGAATTCTTTTTTATTTATTGTCTTTAGTTTAATTTCAGCTCTTTGTTTCGGTATTAGCATAATCATAAGTAGCTAATTGCATGTGTTGCCGAATTATGTGAAAGCGAGTGAAAACCCTAAGGGGGATGAGATAGGGACTTGTGTAGTGCGTAATTTAATGTTTTAACGATTAATCCACGTCCTAAAACTGATTATAACATCTTTGAATTAGTTTGATCACGTAGTTCACTATCACACACATCGAACATATAGATGTATTTTGCGGTGAGATGTGGGAAAAGGGGTTTTGGGATCGTTGCGTAGATTCGGCCTAGTTGTTAGGATAGTTTCCAGTACAGAGGTTTGTCATCGTTGTTCGAGCAACTCTAGAACTCAATCATGTTAGGTGATGAGAGATAAATTTATTATCATTATTACGACATTTTACCCCAATATTGATATCATTTTGAGCATTATTGTATCAAATCAAGTCAAAATTACTAAGTTTTACAAAAATGTATAAGTAGTAGTTATTATATAAATTATCGTATTTTTATAAGTTTTTATTAGTTTTTGTACCGGTTTAGTAACCGGTGTGTCGTGTCGGATTTACGTTTGGTATTTTGGTGGTTCATTGCAGGATCATAAGTGGACCAAAATCCTACGTAACGACATGTTTTGAGCCTTAAAGAAGGTATGTTAAGGTTAGAAGAATGTGCCATGAGCTTACGAGTTCAAACGGAGCAAATTTTCCTAAGTACTTAAACCGTAATTTATTTTCGATGGAGATTTGACCCAGCTTAGAGGCATTTTCAGGGGATGACTTCTTAATGAAAGTTGTAGATCTTCACATAAGCTTTCCAACGCACATTGAATCACGTCAATTGGAGGTCTACAACTCAAATAGTAGTCAAGTGACTAACCGATTCGGATTAGTAAAAATCCCGAAATATCTTCGTAATACGGAATGGCTCATCAAAACACATTTTTTGAAGAAGTTTCCTTAATAAAAGTTGTATATCTTCAAGAAAGCTTTCCAATGGATTTTGAATCAAGTCAATCGGACTTCTACAACTCAAATGGTGGTCAAGTGGCTAATTGATTTGTATTAGGGAAAATGTCGCAAAACGTTCGGAGTATGAATTGCTTATCAAGACGGCGTTTTCTGAAGAAGAGTCCTTCATGAAAGTTGAAGAATTTTCCGAGAGCTTAATTTTGACGTTTGAATCATAATTTTTGGAGGTCTACAACTCAAGATATGAATTTTAGAAGTTTTATTACAAATAAATACACAATCGAAGGATCTAGATCCAGCTGAGTCATAAGCAATGATGGATACCGGACCGATCCGGCACCAATCCGGACCGGTCCGGCCTCAACATTTTGCTATATATACAGAGCATCAGAGAACAGAGACTCTTGCCCCTTTCTTTCCCTCTTTTCTCGTCCCTTTCTGTTTTTTTTTTATTTGTAGATCACACATATATATATATATATATATATATAGATATATCTATATATATACACACACACGTCCTAATATATATATATACATCCATATATATATATATATTTCATCTATCTTCTTTTATTTTCGGGCCCGTATATACATATATATGTCTACGTATGTATGTATATATGTTTTTCACATATATAAATAAAATGGTTATAGTATCGTTGTAATGGCGGAATAATTATCGAAGATTGTTGATTTCGAAGCTTTGGCATGTTAGATCCGGTGGAAACGACCCCGATTCGATAGTCATCACCGGTAATATATTCTAAAATTGTTATGTTTATTATTTCTATTTCTATTTATATATGATATTAAACTAAAAATATATCTAGCCAAGATATGAATCTGAATTAGTTAATCTTTTGGTAAAATGAATGATCGACTCTGGTAATAATGATTAAAATCAATTATGATGAATCTCTTTCTTTCTGCGCTTAATGAAACGTTAAAATTGAAAGACCGGAGGGTAAAATTGGCCGAGTGAAAACGTGACAACGGAACCCAGTTTCCTACCCGGGGGCAGATTTGTCTTGGGAAAGATAAATTTTATTGACATTTGTACTCGAGATCGTAATAATGTTAAATCATCAGTTTAATTGAAACTTAAACCGGAAAGTTGAATCGTTCGGCTTTGACAACCGGAGCCTTTTAAATAAAATTGACCGTTTGACGAACGGAATGACTCCTTTTTATCTAAAGGTAGATTTGTACTCGGGACCTGTTCAGAAAAACCGTAACAGTTGTGGACCTTGGACTGATGACAATGGACATATGACAATTTCATACGCTCGTGTGAGGAGGAGTTGTCTAGCTTAGGAGTACACCGATTCATATATAATTTACACCTTGAATAAAGGAAGATCTGTCTCATTTATTTCTACTAAAAAGAGATTGTAATTCAGTAACGTATTCTTGGCTAGATTCCAAAAATATATATATTATATTAGTATTTATTTACTTATTTTACTTTATGCACTACTAACAATCTAACTACTAACATAATCTAACCCAGGAAAATGATAAAACTGCGACTTAGATCGAGTTAATAATAGCTTCTTGGTGTTTAACCCCACTTAAAAGAGTTACCATGTTTTCCCTGTGGATACGATACTCTGACTCACCAGACTAGCACTACAATTTGACCCGGTACACTGCCGGTTAGGATCTGTATAGCCTAGGTAATGTCCCTCAGCTTTCTGGCGCCGTTTCCAAGGTTAGGTTTAGGTCTGTCAGCATTTTGGCGCCGTTGCCGGGGAAAACGTCGCTAATTTCTTTCTTTGTGTCTAGGGTTACTACTTGTTGAAAGAGTTTACAGATGTATTCGCATGGAGAGCAGAAGATATGCGCGGCTTGTCACCCGAACTAGCAACTCATAGATTGAAGGTAGATCCGAATAGAAAGCATGTTCGGCAAAAGAAAAGGCACTTCACTCAAGAGATAATGGATGCAATACATAAGGAGGTAACAAAGCTGCTCCGAGTAGGGATCACCAGGGAGGTAAAGTACCCAGAATGGTTAGCAAACCTAGTGCTAGTCAAAAAACAGATGGGAGCTGGAGGATGTGTGTAGACTTTACCTACCTAAACAAGGCCTGTCCAAAAGATTGTTATGCGTTTCCTAAAATTGATAGGCTTGTGGACTCTACAGTGGAGTTTGAGGTGTTCGCCTTTTTAGATGCATACAAAAGATACCACCAAATCGCTATGGAAACCAAGAATGAAGAAAAGACAGCATTTACTACCGAGTTCGGAACCTTCTGTTATGTCACAATGCCTTTTGGCCTAAAGAATACTGGGGCAACATACCAACGAGCAGTGAAAAAGATCTTCAGGTCGCAGATCGCAAATCGGCCGGTGTATGGAGGTGTATGTAGATGATATTTTAATCAAGAGCAGGTCTATTGATCAGTATTTGCTTGATGTCAGAGAAGTCTTGGAGGTGCTCAGAAAGACCCAGATGAAGCTCAACCCTAAGAAATGCATCTTTGTGGTTAGATCGGGCAAGTTATTAGGCTACATGATTTCTAAGGAAGGGATCAGAGCAAACCCCGATAAGATAGACGCTTTGAAAAACATGACCCCGCCAAAAAATATTAAAGAGGTGCAGAGATTAACTGGACGTATGGCCGCCTTGAATATATTTTTATCCCGGTCAGCCCAACTAGCCCTTTCTTTCTTCAAGATCCTAAGGAAGGCCGCTCCATTTCAATGGGGTGAAGATTGTCAAAGAGCTTTTGGAGAACTGAAGGCTTACCTAGCCGAACTGCCAACTCTTACATCTCCTCAGGAAGGGGATACATTGTTGGTCTATCTCTCTGTCTGTGATGAAGCATTTAGCACAGTGTTACTCAAAGACGAAAAAGGCACACAACGCCCATCTTTTTTGTGAGCAAAACACTTCATGGACCCGATGTACGATATTTTACAGCAGAAAAATTGGCATTGGCTTTGGTTCAGACCTCAAAATTTAAAGCCTTATTTTCAGGCGCATCAGATCATCATGGAAACAGATCAGCTGTTGAGGCAAATTTTAGCCCGACCTGATACCTCTGGTCAGCTAGCCAAATGGGTTGTCGAGTTGGCACACTACGATTTGGAGTTTCAACAACGGACAGCGGTTAAAGCTCAAGCGTTGGCAGACTTTTTAGCTGAAGGGACCGCTATTACAATCAGTCATGATGACCCGAGCTACATTACGGAGCAGTGGTCGCTATACGTGGACGGTGCGTCTAACAAAGATGGGGCAGGAGAAGGTCTCATACTTATAAGCCCAATAGGGGAAGAGTTCCCCTATGCCTTGCATTTCTGTTTTCAAGCAACCAATAACGAGTCCAAGTAAGAAGCGTTGATCACTGGTCTTAATCTGGCTGTAAAGCTCGAAGCATAGAACCTGCAGGTATTCAGTGACTCGCAGTTGGTCTTTAACCATGTTAAAGGTGAGTACGAGGCCAAAGAGGAACCGATGAAGAAATATTTGGCCAAAGTGTAAGAGTTATTACGGCATTTTAAGAAGTTCCAAGTAGAACAGATCTCAAGATCTCAAAATAAGCGAGCTGGCGCACTTTCAAAGTTAGCATAAACTATTCTATCAGACAAAAAAGTGATGGTTGAGTTACTAAAAGAACGGAGTTATGACGCGCAGGAGATCTTGCCATTCAGTCAAAGAGACACTTGGATGGACCCCATTACTTCTTATCTCAAAGACGAGGTTTTGCCCACAGATAAACTCCTAGCCATGAAGCTCAAGTTGTTGTCCACCAGGTATTCACTTTTTGAAAACATCTTATATAGAAAATCATTCATAGCGCCTTGGCTTATGTGTTTAACAAAGGAGGAGGAAAATTATCTCCTTCGAGAAGTCCAACAAGGAATATGTGGTAATCACTCAGGGGCTCAGACCTTAGTTCGTAAATGTCGGTTATTTGGTTACTATTGGCCAAGAATGTTATCAGATGCCAGGGAATTAGTGCAAAGATGCAAGTCATGCCAGGTGCATGACAACCTGTCACACAAACCTTCCCAATATATGGTTCCCATCGCATCTCCATGGCCCTTTTATCAGTGAGGGGTAGACTTGGTCGGACCCTTACCCCGAGCTCCAGGGAATAATAGATTTCTGGTGGTGGCTAAAGACTACTTCACCAAGTGAATTGAGGAAGAGAATTTAACAGCAATTACAACTAAAAACATACAAAAGTTCCTTTGAAAGAATATAGTATGTAGATATGGCATCCCAAGGATACTGATCTCAGATAATGGCACCCCGTTTGAAGATCGGACGGTCAGAGAATAGTGCGCCGAATTACAAATCCGCAACACTTCACCTCTGTAGGTCATCCACAGGCGAATGGACAAGTCGAGCAAAGCAATAGGCAAATCAAAGTTGTCCTAAATGAGAGACTTGAAGAAGAAGGCTCAAGTTGGGTTGAACATCTACCCAACATTCTATGGGCCTACCGAACCACGCCAAACACGACAACGGGGGAAACACCTTTTTCACTGTCGTATGGATGTGAGTCGGTTATACCAGCAGAAATTGGACTCCCTTCACCCCGAACCGAGCTTTATTCACTGAATGAACAGGAAACCGATCTGAGGCATGCCAAAGACAACCTTGAGGAAGCTCGAGAGGTGGCCTTCATCAGAATGGCCAAATATAAGCAAAGAATATCTCAATACTACAATTCCCGTGTCAAACACTCTTATTTCAAAGAGGGAGATTTGGTGCTGCGCAAATGAGGTTAGCAGGCAAGGCCCACAAGGAAAACTTGAGCCGAACTGGGAGGTCCCGTATAAGGTGGTAAAGGTCCACGGAAAGGGATCTTATCAGCTAGCCGATTCAAATGGAAGAATAATTCCTCGAAGTTGGAATGCTAATAACCTGTGCAGGTTCTATGCTTAGGACAGGTTCCGAACTCATTTTCATTTTTTCCAAGTTTTATTTTTGTTTCGAATAAGTCACAATTTGTGGCATTTAATAAAATCTTCTTATTTTGCAATGTGAATGTTTTAAGTAAAGTTGTATAATCATCTCACACCGTCCGATGTATGGACTAACAAATGGGAAATTTAGCCCACATACTTCGAATATACAAAAAGGTTAGTTTTCAAGAAAGACTCTAGCCGAACTCCACAAGTCGGATAAAAGAAAAAGGTTAGTCTTCAAGAAAGACTCTAGAAAAATCCATAGGTCGGATAAAAGAAAAAGGTTAGGTTTGTCTTCAAGAAAGACTCTAGCCGAACTCCGCTGGTCGGATAAAAGAAAAAGGTTAGTCATCACGAAAGACTCTAGCAAAATCCGCAGGTCGGATAAAAGAAAAAGGTTAGTCTTCAAGAAAGACTCTAGCCGAACTCCGTTGGTCGGATAAAAGAAAAGGGTTAGTCTTCAAGAAAGACTCTAGCAAAATCCGCAGGTCGGATAAAACCAAACGAATACAAAAAAAAACATGTCTTCAAGAAAGACTAGTTGAACACCATAACTATTATAGCTCAAGATCTATAGGTCGGATAAAATAAAGACTTGTTCCAAATAAAATGAGTCGAAGCTCGAAGGTCGGCACTTAAAGACATATAACAGGTAATAATACATAAGTATGACATATGAGAACTGAGAAGTATCCCATATGCCATACTGGGGGGCAACATGCCCAGGACAGTACAAGCACATAAATGTCGATGATAAATGCTGAAGAAAACAGTAGAGATAAGTTAAGTCTTACAAAAGGTAAGTCATACAAAGACCTTTTTTGAAGGGATTTTCAAAACAAACTTAGTAAAAAGGAATTATCCTAAGAATCTGGCGCTGAGGTATGTTGCTCGGATGGCGTAATAATCAAGAAAAGCACTAAAGAAACATAAGGGCACCCGAAGCGGACCAAGATATGGCGGGGTATAAAGACACTATGTCTTTCCCCTCCTGAAACTCCATTAAGCGCTTCTCATAAAGCGCGCCGGAGCCAGCTTTGTACTTACCCTTATTGGGCAGGGTTCTAATATCAAGATCGGCGAACTGGGTCTTCGCAGCATCAACACCCAGGGTAACGGCATGGCACAAAACAGGGCTCATCAGCAACTTCAAGGCTGATGTACAGTCCTCAGAAGCCTTATACCCTTGAATATCTTGGGCAATTAAGCCAGGAATAGCAATGACTGATCGGCATTTTCACTGGAGTGCTCCACATTCTTTCTCCATTCACCACTAAGCTCAAGCGATCTATCATTTTCGGCTTGAAGGCTTTCACCACGAGTCTTAGAACTCTCTAGCTCGGACTTCTTGACAATGAGGTGTCTCTTAAGCTCTTCATTTTCTTTATCGCGGGCAAGGGCTAACCCCTTGTGTTTGCCTCGGCTAGCAGACAGAGTAGATTCTCTCTCCTCCAACTTGGATTGGATGGCCGTAGACTTGGCCAATCTCCTAAAAACTGCATACCCGATCCGGGTGTAGGGAAAGAAGAGCTGATGTTAAAAAAAAGGGAGATAAAGAAGAAGATAAAAAAAACTCACTCTTTCAATGGTGGCAAAGCCCTCCTTGGCTAGTTGCAGGTTGGTTAACTCCGCAAAATCCTCTATGGGTACTGCTCCAGGGAGAGCACGCTTACTAGAGCTCTCAGCTTCCCCACCAAGCTTTCCTCTCTTGGTAGGCCTCTCCTGCGAGCTCTATCCAGATCGGGGCTTGCGTACCAACTCATGCTAATCCTCGCCTTCGAGGTCGGATTCGTCTAGATTGATGCGATCACGCCAGTCTCCTTGGTTTGTCAGAGAAGCAGAGGTCAAAGCCTCATCAGGATGCTCGGAAAGCGCCCGAGCTGCAGCACTCAGAGATGTATTCTCTAGTTGATTAACAGGAGCTTCCAGGCTTTGGGTCCTCTGTGTGCTCTGGCTGGGATCAACTTGATCATTCCCAATCTCTTCCACTTCCTCGTCAGCATCAGTCATGAGGGAGGACAGATCCGCCACTACATAAAGCATAGATATCACGTTATATCATAAAAAAGAAAGATGTTACACATGATACAAAAAAGAGGAAAAAGGAAAATCCTACGAGTATTCCACTCCTCTTCCTCAAACTTTACATAAAGGTCCGTGCCCGCATCCTCCAGCCGAGCTGCGGTGATGATTTCTGTAGAAAACATCTTCACGCCTATATTTATACCCTCCTTGCGGATATCTTTTAACAATTTCACACTAACATCCTTAGGGCAAGTGTCCTTCCCGAGCTCTGACGTTTTCCAATTGCCCAGCTCGGGCAGGCCTTCGTGTCAAATGAAAAGAAGTTACCTTTCCATTGCTTAATTGACGAGTCTCTCTTGGGCATGATGTAGACATCTTTTAAGGGACCCGAACGATAAGGAAAGTAGTTCCACTCATTCAGGTCTTTCACCTTCTTATGTTGAAAAAAGTATCTAAATAAAGGGACAGTAAATTGCATACCGAGAAGGCGGCACCAGATCACAGACCCTAAAATGGCTCTAAGACCGTTTGGGGCAAGTTGGGTGCTTCCTAGACCAAAATGGCATAGAAAAACTAGATGAGCCGTGTTAGGAAAACAATCGAGTAGCGCAACGGAATTTAAAAATTGATTTCCTGATCTAGGATCGTCTCCATTTAAACAATAAACATATTAGAGAGGGGACGGTACCATACCTTGGTTGCCTTAAAAGATCGACGCTTTGACTGTCCGGTAGGAGTAGATGTACGCGAGCCATCCAAGTGTCCGGCCTCTACCAGTTATCCACACGAGCAACTCGCCGGAATCCTGCCAAGGATTGCTACTAGAAAAACTCGACTACTAGGTCGATCTTTTCTCTCTCTAAAAAGCTCTCTTATTTTTCACCAGAACAATTAGCTCTTGAAATTAAGGTGTACAAAAGAGCTAGCCAATCCCTCCTTTTATAGACAGATGTGGTGCCCCTAAGTCTCCCCAACTGATTGGGATTAGCTTCTAGTAGATTGATGAGAGAGAAAACATTTTCCTAATAAAATAAGGAAAATCCCTTAGATTGATTTATCTCATTTAATTTAATATCTTATATTAAATATTTCCAAGATATTTGTCAATATCTAATATTGACTATCTTTATCTTATTGCCATAAATATATTTTTCCAAAATCAATTAATATCCAATATTAATATTATGGTAATCTTATTAATTAAATTACACAATCCAAATGTATCCTATATACCAAGATATTGGCGCCACATTATTAGCCCAATTCACGTGGCCACATATATCTAATATATATATTTAATTAATAAACATAATTAATATCTTGTATTATATTTATTCATAATAAATAAATACCACCATATTAATTTACCACTATAACCTTTATAGTATTGAGATAAAACTTTCCTTATTTGGTCATCAACTAACCTCATTTTAATCCGACTCGATATTCATATGTGTGTGACCCGATAGGCTTCCGAATATGTTGGCCGTAGACATAAGGCGCAATTACGAGAATGCCCTTCATATCTAACGATCATGGATAGCGTCTAGCAACATGTCCATGACTCCCAATCATCGGAAGAGTCAATACGCAATGACTACTACCTTTCATGTGCTCGGTTAGCGTGTAAATAGAATCCTATCGCTGTAATAATATCCATACGGTCGTACGTCGAGTGTCAAGTATTGACGACCGTATCTTATAATCTGGATATCATGCTCTCTCGAAGTAACTCATTTACTTCCACTTTGCAAAGATTCACGAGAGTAAGGCATTCCTTATAAGAAGACCCTTTCGGATATTCATCCCTATTCATAGGTTACGCGATTACCAGATGACCTAACATGTATACTATGCATGCTTCCGTATCACACCCGATCACTACCGCATGATCTCCCCATGGTTAGGGGAAACCTCAATAGTGTCAAAGCATGACAATCCACACCGTGATGCCATATAGACTCCGGTCCTAAGGATAATTACACAACCGTCATATAGTGTGACACTTAACAGTGTAAGTGGGCCAGTCTAACGTACGCATTCTCTAATACACGTCCTCGTACAGTCCAAGTGTCTCTACACTTGGATAGACGAGATCTATCCCTGCTCTTAAAGACAGAAGACATCTAATACTTGCTATTCTGTTTGTACTATCAATGCCCTGTTTAACAGTACATCAGCTTAGAGACATTTAAGTATCAAACTTATTAAAGTTATTAGTGATCTCATCAACCATAATAGCCTATCATGGTTTCTCTACCATAGTTTAATACTAAGGACGTTATCGTATAACAATTCATAATTGGTTCTTTAAAAGAACAAATATATGACAACGGAAAAGCCATTTATTATATATGTATAATCATAAAGATATAGTAGAAATGATCTGACCTAGTCGGATCCGGTCCAACCCGATTGGGTTTAGGACACTATTTCAACAATCTCCCACTTGGCCTAAAACCAATCACTCGCACACACAAAACCAAGTTGAAACACAAGAATCTCATGTAATACTCGCAACCAGCCCTAGCCGTGAACGGATCGATATCCATGAGGACTCAGTCTATCTTCATATCATGCTCCAAATGACCAAGTCAAAAGGAACCGCATCAACACACATGAATCTCCAACGAGACCTAGGACCTTGCTTCAAGCAATGAATCCACTTACTATATCAGCTATATAGAAAAGGTGGAAGAACCATACAAGGTTCAAGAATGAACCTTTTAGATCCATGTACAGCTTCCGCTGTGCCTCCAAGGCAATACAGTGTTTTGGGCTCAGTTGTAGAATTCACAATGATCTCTTGCTAAGAACATTTCTAGCTCACTGTATCACTTAATCAAAGAGACTGCAAGCCCAGACTGTAGCTCCCACTCGCCTTCATAAGACTCAAGATACATGTCTGTATATCTATATTTATCCGATTCCAAGTTTCGATAAACTAGGAAACCATCCTTAACTTGTTTAAGGATATTCTCGACATTCACCAGATTTACTTTCATACTTGCTCATGACTCTTCATGGACTATGAACATCTGGCATTACTTTTATGATGGTTCCTATCACAGTAGCAAAGGAAACCTTCCATAAGCATCATCTTTCACCTTATCTTTAGGACTAACGTCCTAACATAGATAGATCTTGAGAACACCGGCTAGCAATATCTCCTGTCGCGATCTATGCTAAACTCTTTTAGCATCACATCTATATAGGTAAACTATAATCTAACAGCAGTTAAATCTATCACTATAGGTTCTTATTTTCAAAATAAGAACTGCTAATCCAAGTTCTTTCGTAAAGACCTTGAACTACCAAACATTAATTGACTGTGACATGGGGTGATAATTCCCTAGAGAGATATCCAATACCTTACTCAAAAAATTGTAACACACTCCACTACATTGGGTATATCCCTTCTTTTGACTAAATCAAACTCCTTTGATTATCAAACAAAGAACTTGTCTGGAGAAACTTGTTTGAGTCTATAAATGGATCTCGTGGGCTCACATATCATGTTATCATCCATGCACATCGATCTGTTTGCACAACGTCATCAACACTATCATATAGCCTTGATACGAAGTTATAACAAGCATAGTCTGAATAGAACTGGGCTCAGTTGGCAGCATAAAGATAATTACAAGGTTTACACCCCATACCCTTCAGCCGTCACTATAACCTTATGGTAATCATATTACTATCCACGTCAGTCTTTCAGGGACATTCCCTCTAGGTAAGACAGACTAGGTTCACAAGCTGGTTGTCACTGGTGGAATCTAATTAAGATATTATGGCTCCTGGCCATAGCTCTCAATCTTGCCTCTCAAACATTCCTTCATAAGTCGTGAGATATTCATTCTTCAATATGAACACACCAGCAGCCTTTATCAAGCCACAGACTAATAGAACATTTGTGTACACTGAGCAGTGTTCTACACCTCATTACTATGTGGCGTCTGCTCACGTTCCTATGGTTGAATCTCTCCTTATGGCTGTCAAACTCTTTTGAGATCTTACTTACTCCCACTATCTCTTTTGGAAGAAATACCTCCTCTAGAAGACAGCATGTTTGGAGACAAACATTTTGTTCCACGGGAAAGTAGACAATTTTTAGCGTACTTGCCGAGACATTCCACAAAGTTGCATATGTCGTACTAGGCTCCAAGCCTTTTTGACTTTGCCTATGACAACTTCAAATCATTGGTTAAGATAGATTCACATTATCCCCTTCCATATCTAATATGGAATTTATTCAACTATATTCTTTGGAACTCGGTTAAGTATGTGTTTTGATTAAGGGCACTATCCCAAAATGGGTAAGGGATAGTTCGCATGGCTTACTTCACACCTTTATCGTATAAAATGTTGTTACCATTTTAGAAACACAATCTAATTGCGTATACAAGATTGGCATCCTTCAAGTGGGAATCTTATTCCCTTTTCAGACAACTTCTGAAACACTTTCCAGTTATTAATTGCTTCAATCCAATTGAAGATTAATTCCTAAGTTTCATTTATCTCATATTCGTACTAGCTCGAACTTTTCAGGCTTTCAGAATTGTCGTACTTCGATAAGTACATTCAACTATTTCTAAAATAGTCCAAGAGAGAGATAAACAATTAATTATTGTATAAATTGTCATAAGCCAACAAACATCAATATGTTTAGGCTCTAGTCAATTTTCTAGATTTTATAACGACTTTCATAAAAGGGTATTTTAGTCCTCTTTGAAAAGATACGTGTAACCCACGTGATTCATAATCACATGGTTCAGACATCATCAGAATGACATCTGATCACACACCTCTCCTCCATAGAGACTATGTCTAGAACAACCACAAACATTAAGGATAACAACCATACAAATACTTAGTTGAGATCTCATCACCTATATCAACTATATAGTGACATTAATCTAATATGTTAGGTTCAGCGATTGATCAACCTTATCGGAATAACATTTATTTCTTACAATTGAATATGTCTACTAAATCCTAACGTGTAACTGAAAATCATGTTCTTCATAAGAACCGGAACATAATAACATTTATCTAGTTCCATTATCAGTTTACTAAATTCAGAATATGGTAAGTGTTACAACGTTTGCGTCACCTTTCAAATCTATATTTAATCTTTCTAATTTAATCACACTCGTAGGATATCATATATCCGAGAGTTGACTGAGTTTAGATAGATTTATCTCAACGTCCTTGCCTGAAATAAAGACTTCAATAAGTTCACTCATTTAAGCACATGCCCTAACTTTCTATTTTAATCCTTCAATCTCTTGCAAATATTTCTTAATTTAGTCTTCATAAGACTTAAGAAAAATCAGAAGAATTGTGTCTTCAATTTCCTTTTCATAAAGAAAATCCAACATTTATTAAATAGTCTATTTAACCTTTTGAATCATATCCAAAACATGAACTATTAATTTAATTTCAAGCAATGATTAGAGAATTGAGTCGATGCTTAAATCTTACAATTTTGAAAACAACATTTCCAAAATTCGTCCTGGTCATCCTTATCCAATCCATGTAATGTTTGAATAATCGTCATCGTATGACGGAGTGACCCATTGGATATCGTTATGTCCAACATGTGAGCTTCCATTAGTAATTAAAGTCTCAGAGGTCTCCATCAAATATGTAACCTCCTTGTCTTCAACTAAGAAAACACGATTGCTCGTGTCATTGCTTATTTTTAAAGGATTAAAATCACTTAACCAACTTGAGAACGTTTCTCAAAAGGTAACAGTCATAATTTCGTTTTACTAATCGAGAATTGAAACATAAATATAAAAGTCTGCGAAAACTACAACATAAAATAAAGATAAAAGAGTGTTATTGTTTATACATGCAAAATCAAAGATGGTATTTGGGATTATGCTTTTGCTCCCACTAGTCAACTACCCCCAATTGACTTTCAAGAATTTTCCAAAATTCTTTTGTGGCTGGAATCCTATCTAGTTGACTCGATCCCTGATGTGGGCTGATCAACCGGGTCAATTTCGACGGTTAGGTACTTCTTACCAATCGTGTCCAGTGCGACTTCTAGTGGTTTGACTAGTCAACTCTTTGACAATTCACATCGTCTATGTGATAGTCAATCGCATGTCTCTAAAATCAGACGGTCCTGACATGGGCCAATCACCGCAAGATTCTTAGTCAAGTCGTAACCCAAGTATTCATGAGATCTCATAACGATCATATCTCGATAATGACGATATACCCGAGGTAGGTCAACTCCCGACGTGGGCCGTTCAGTTGGATCCGAACAAGGGCTCTTCACCGTCATTATAATATTGGGAGACAAGTATAACTCGATTTTTGGTTTAAGAGTAATTTTTAGATTAATTCACATAATTAATTTTATTTAATTACGGTCTCATCTATTACGTGCATATTACTACAATATCATATAAAGTAAAACATACATAACATTCCGTGCACAATATAAGCGGTATGATCATGGACTTTTCCGCGCACAATAAAACTAGGTCACGTTCTTCATAACGGCCTAGGACAACAATAAAAATCAACAGAAAAATAAATCATTCACATCTATCCTATTGGTCGAGTCCATGATCAATCGGGGTCCATATAATCGAATTATATCTACTATCTAATCCATACAATCAACATCCTATGAAAAACATAAAATTAAATTTTAACTACTTGCGTCTTATAGCATCCAACCAAATAATTAATTAACGATAAATTAATTATAGCTTTAGTCGAAATAATATTAACCATTAATAATAAGTCTATTTTTAATTTGAATTTTCTAATTTAAAACTATTTTAAACAAAATCAAAATTGCATGTACTATGAACTATATTGAATCATTGAGATACACAAAACAATTTTGAACAGCCACATGGAGCAGCAGCCGACGGCAGCCAAGAAGCCGCCGCCGTTCACAAGGCGGTGGGCCGCCGCCAATCGGCAGAGCCTACCGCCGCCGCCCCCCTTTTTTTCTCTTTCTTTTAGTGTATTCAACGAATCAATATCGTGCAACTTTAATTTATTGGATCTAATTTACTACGCGAATAAATGATGTTTATTGCTTAAACTCGAATACCGCTCCGATACCACTGTTAGGAAATCAATTGAGTAGCGCAGCGGAATTTAAAAATTGATTTTCCGATCCAGGATCGTCTCCATTTAAACAATAAACATATAAGGGAGGGGACGGTACCATTACCTTGGTTGACCTAAAAGATCGACACTTTGACCGTCCGGTAGGAGTAGATGTGCACGAGCCATCCAAGCGTCCGGCCTCTACCAGTTATCCACACAAGCACCTCTCCAGAATCCCACCAAGGATTGCTACTAGAAAAACTCGACTGCGAAGTTGACCTTTTCTCTCTCTATAATCTATCTCTAAGAAGCTCTCTTATTTTTCACAAAAATAATTAGCTCTTGGAATTATGGTATACAAAAGAGCTAGTCAATCCCTCATTTTATAGACAGATGTGGCGCCCCTAAGTCTCCCAACTGATTGGGATTAGCTTCTAGTAGATTGATGAGAGAGAAAATATTTTCCAAATAAAATAAGGATAATCCCTTAGATTGATTTATCTCATTTAATTTAATATCTTATATTAAATATTTCCAAGATATTTGCCAATATCTAATATTGACTATCTTTATCTTATTATCATAAATTTATTTTTCCAAAATCAATTAATATCCAATATTAATATTATGGTAATCTTATTAATTAAATTGCATAATCCAAATGTATCATATACACCAAGAGATTTGCGCCACATTATTAGCCAAATTCACATGGCCACATATATCTAATATATATATTTAATTAATCAACATAATTAATATCTTGTATTATATTTATTCATAATAAATAAATACCACCATATTAATTTACCACTATAACCTTTATAGTATGAGATAAAAATTTTCTTATTTGGTCATCAACTATAACCGCATTTTAATCCGACTCGATGTTCATATATGTGTGACCCGATAGGCTTCCGAATATGTTGGCCGTAGACATAAGGCGCAATTACGAGAATGCCCTTCACATCTAACGATCATGGATAGCGTCTAGCAACACATCCATGACCCCCAATCATCGGAAGAGTCAATACGCAATGACTACTACCTTTCATGTACTCGGTTAGCGTGTAAATAGAATCATATCGTTGTAATAATATCCATACGGTCGTACGTCGAGTGTCAAGTATTGACGACTGTATCTTATAATCTGGATATAATGCTCTCTCGAAGTAACTCATTTACTTCCCCTTTTCAAAGATTCACGAGAGTAAGATATTCCTTATAAGAAGGCCCTTCCGGATATTCACCCCTATTCATAGGGTACGCGATTTCCAGACGACCTAACATGTATACTCCGCATTCTTCAGTATCACACCCGATCACTACTGCATGATTTCCCCATGGTTAGGGGAAACCTCATAGTGTCAAAGCATGACAATCCACACCGTGATGCAATGTAGACTCCGGTCCTAAGGATAATTACACGACCGTTGATGACGGAAATATTCACTGTTATTTTTATAACTTTTGACCCCATTTCTGACATCATTTCGAGCATTTTTATATCATTTTAAGTCATTAATTCCTAGATTTCATAAAAATATATAAGTCATGAATATTTTATAAAATATCGTGTTTTTATGTGTTTTTATTAGTTTTTGTACCGGTTTAGTAACCGGAGTGTCGTGTCGGATTTACGTTTGGTATTTTGGTGGTTTATTGCAGAATTATAGGTTGACCAAAATCCCGAGTAATGACACGTTTTGAGGCCTAAAAGAGGTGTTTTTAGGGATAAAAGAGTGTGCCACTAACTTAAGTTGTCAAGTGGATCAGTGGTTAGTGGTACCACTAACGATTTATATCTTCGACGAACAAATGGGCCTTCAAAATGGCATTTTATGAAGAAGTGTCCTTAATGAAAGTTGTAGATCTTCAAATAATCTTTCCAACGCATTTTGAATCAAGTCAATCGGACTTCTACAACTCAAATGGTGGTCAAGTGGCTAATCAATTCGTATTAGTGGAAAATCCCGAAAACGACACGACATACGAATGGCCCATCAAAAAGACATTTTCTGAAGAAATGTCCTTCATGAAAGTTGTAGAGTTTCTCGAGACCGTAATTTTGGCATTTCGTTTGCAATTTTTGGAGGTCTACAACTCAAGATATGAATTTTATAAGTTTTATTGCAATATATGAGCATCTAGAAGGAAAAACGGTTACAGATGTAATCATTTGAGCCCGGATCGATCCGGCCTGTTCCCGGATCGATCCGGCCCCTCAAACTTTGCCTATATATACAGAGCCTTCAGGATCAAGAACGATGCCCCCTTCTTCCCCTCATTTCTCCATCTTTTCCCTTCTTTATTTTATGTTGTTGGGGGCCTATAAATTAGATATATATGTAGTTATAATGTCGGTGTAATAACCCGACTAGTTATCGCTTTTAATATAATTTTGTTTCGTTTTCTTTTATTGCTTTCTTTCAATTAGTATAAATACATATATATATATATATATATATATATATATATATATATATATATATATATATATATATATATATATATATATATAATATTCTGAGTTTTGCCCCGCCACGTGTCATGAGGCGAAGGGGGTAGGCCGTAGGCGTGACGTAGCCGCTCATGATCCTTCTTCTTCCTCTTCTTCACTGTTAATCCCCAATTTTAATTCAAATATTTAATTTTTTCAAAAAAAAAAAAACTTTTGATATGTTGTTCAGTGAAGAATTCTAAGATTGTTTGTAGTTGAAAGTTAAGGCTAATTCGTTGTACATTAATTTATAAAAATTATTTACCATTTTCCTCTCTGTGTATTTTCCTTAACTATTCACCATTGACCTAGTCAACATTTCGATTCCGACTTCCGATCGAAGATCCGTCCGGTTCATTCGTTCCAAATGGGCTGCAGTGTTGGAGTATTGTCAATCACTCATATACCCAGATTATCATTTTCAGGGATAATTTTGTTAAATCAATTATTGATTAAGGATTATATGACAGATCCACTAGAACACTTTGACCATTGTTCATCTCTCTCACCTGTAATGATTAAGGTCTAACTTAACATTAATGGTCATGGGTTAATGACTAAATTAACATTAAGGGATGTGGGTTAATGACTAACTTAACATTAAGGTTTCAGGGGGTGTGTACAGGGTATATTTCATCATCTCCTCCACCTGCAGGCTGAGCAACCGTTCATCTGGGCTATCCAGCTAAAAACGCAAAAATAATGAATAGTATTTCTCAACTTCTTTACTACTTAGTTTTGTTGGGGACTTGGGGACATTTATAGTCCCTCCCAATTTGAGGAAATTAATCTGGGTCTTACACGTGGCAAAACCATATAATATTACAGGTTTTGCCCGCCACGTGTCATGAGGCGAAGGGTAGGCCGTGGGCGTGGCGTAGCCGCTCATGATCCTTCTTCTTCCTCCTCTTCTTCTTTGTTAATCCCCAATTTTAATTCAAATATTTAATTTTTCAAAAAAAAAAAAAACTTTTGATATGTTGTTCAGTGAAGAATTCTAAGATTGTTTGTAGTTGAAAGTTAAGGCTAATTCGTTGTACATTAATTTATAAAAATTATTTACCATTTTCCTCTCTGTGTATTTTCCTTAACTATTCACCATTGACCTAGTCAACATTTCGATTCCGACCTCCGATCTTTTCTTTATTTGTCCTTTTTCAATTTCCTCATCATTATTACCTTTTACTGTTGTACAAAAGTGATGGAAACAGACATTGTTGAGAGAGAATTTTGACTGTAAATTTGACTGTTGACAACTCACTGTTCATGAAAATTGAAATTGGATTATCTCTCAGACCAACCGTTGGATCGTGGTGATTTCAAGGTCCCCAGCACGCAAGACCAAGCGACGTTAGTGCAAGCGACTAAGGTCTTGCAATTACCCCCCATTTGGAACGGATGGACGGACGGATCTTCGATCGGAGGTCGGAATCAAAATGTTGACTTGGTCAACGGTGAATGAAGTTAAGGAAAAAATACAGAGAGAAAATGGTAAATAATTTTTATAAATTAATTTACAACTAATTAGCCTTAACTTTCAACTACAAACATTCTTATAATTCTTCACTGAACAACATATCAAAAGTTTTTTTTTTTGAAAAAAATAATTATTTGAATTAAATTTATGTAAATACATAGAAGAAGATGAAAAAGAAAGGTCAATAGTCTCCCCCAACGACAAAGAAAAATCGTGAATCTAAGAAGTGTAATACAATCTATAAGCTGTGCCCGCCCGGCTCGGTGTTGAGATCTTGTCAATCATTCATATACCCAGATAATCATTTTCAGGGATAATTGTGTTAAATCAATTATTGATTAAGGAATATATGACAGATCCACTAGAACACTTTGACCATTGTTCTTAATCTCTTTCACCTGTAATGATTAAAGATCAACTTAACATTAAGGGATGTGGGTGAATGACTAACTTAACATTAATGTTCATGGGTTAATGACTAAGTTAACATTAAGGGATGTGGGTTAATGACTAACTTAACATTAAGGTTTCAGGGGGTGTGTACAGGGTATATTTCATCATCTCCTCCACCTGCAGGCTGAGCAACCGTTCATCTGGGCTATCCAGCTAAAAACGCAAAAATAATGAATAGTATTTCTCAACTTCTTTACTACTTAGTTTTGTTGGGGACTTGGGGACATTTATAGTCCCTCCCAATTTGAGGAAATTAATCTGGGTCTTACACGTGGCAAAACCATATAATATTACAGGTTTTGCCCGCCACGTGTCATGAGGCGAAGGGGGTAGGCCGTAGGCGTGACGTAGCCGCTCATGACCCTTCTTCTTCCTCTTCTTCACTGTTAATCCCCAATTTTAATTCAAATATTTAATTTTTTCAAAAAAAAAAAACTTTTGATATGTTGTTCAGTGAAGAATTCTAAGATTGTTTGTAGTTGAAAGTTAAGGCTAATTCGTTGTACATTAATTTATAAAAATTATTTACCATTTTCCTCTCTGTGTATTTTCCTTAACTATTCACCATTGACCTAGTCAACATTTCGATTCCGACCTCCGATCGAAGATCCGTCCGGTTCATTCGTTCCAAATGGGGGGTAATTGCAAGACCTTAGTCGCTTGCACTAACGTCGCTTGGTCTTGCGTGCCTGGGGCATTGAAATCACCCTGATCCAACGGTTGGTCTGAGAGAAAATCCAATTTCAATTTTCATGAACAGTGAGTTGTCAACAGTCAAATTTACACATATTTTTTTGTTGCAATATTCTTTTACAACTTGCTCTTTTCGACCACCTGAATTAGCTCCTTCCTTTGTTAGCCAAAAACACCCCTTCTTAAAACCACGAATCTATCGGTCATCTCCTCTTTAATCATAGCGATAGAGGGTTCATCAAAGATAAATGTCGAAAACATCCTGCATCTTCAAATTTTTTACGATGATGTAGCTTTAGGTTTTATCAACAAGTAAAAACCATATAACATGAAGACACATTAATGGCTCACACACACGAAGATGAACCTTCCTTAATATTAATTCCATACAAATTAATGTCATGTCCAAGCCTCGATCGAGAACTAGTCCCTTGACTTATATTATTCAATAGCTTACATTCACTGTGTTTTCAATTGTAAGTTTGTCATGAATTGTTAACAATCTCCTTTCGAGAAAGTCTTTTCTGCCTAAAAAAAGGTTTTTTTTTTATAAAAAACAGGTGGCCTCCTAGATGGAGGCCTATAAGAATATCTAGGAGCTGTTCCAAACAGATTCCTCTTTAAACTTGCATACGCATTCCTCCTTGTGCTTGCTAGATACTCCTCATTTTCTGTTTGATGTTGACATAACTCAAACTTTGAACATCTACCCGCTTCGCTTCTTAATAAAATACTTACACTTACGCACTGTTAAAACTGCGGTTAACAAAGATTTAAATTTAGCCAACCTTTGCATTAATGTAAACGGATTCCTCGATCCATGAACAAAGGGCCTTGGCATACAAATTTCTCCCCTGTCTCTTGACAGCCCTTAAAATGTGCCAATTGTGGCGAAATCCAAAGATCTACGACATCGCTCTTAACCCTTCCCAATTGTGGGATATTCGTCCACATCGAATATCGTGAACCCATTTAAAAAGCAGTTATTAAATTTAACAACGTTGTGAATAAGCAGATAATAAGCCACAAATGATAACTTACACGAAATTCTTCCATGCAATGGTGAAAGACTAAGCAGTCAAAAGAGTATATTTATACACAGTGTTTGCTTGCATGTGCACGCAATCCCAAATTTAATTTTATTTTTTTCTACTTCCAAAAGATTCTTCTTCACATCTTCTTACGAAAGTCATTTGGATCTGCCTCGATAAGCCCAACATCAGTATTAGAACCAATCTGTTTTGAGATAAGCGATTATTTGAAGATGAGGGCTTGTTTGTGTTGTCACGAGATCTTTGGGCCTCTCCAAATGACTAAACGATGATCTCGCTATCTCAAAACGCATCTCAGGGCCACATGTAATAGCCTTGGGCTTTCCAATGTGGTCACTTCGAAAGCTCTTGAGTCGTATATATATATATATATATATATATATATATATATATATATATATATATATATATACGCATATATATCTATATACTAGTATTTATATATATATATGTATGTATTTAGATATATATTTATATTTTGTTGTTTTCTCTGTTTTTATGAGTAGCTAAAGTAGTTGTATAGCGAATTATGTGAAAGCGGGTGAAATCGACCCTCGGGAGGCGAGATGGGAGTTGTGTGCGTGCGTAATTAAGCGTTAAGTATGATAAACTCATGTTTTAAAACCCGTTTTGATCATTTTAGTAGCTTTGAATAAAATTGACAACTTTGTTCACGGTTACATCGAGCTTATAAATGTATTTTGCGGTGAGATGTGAGATATGGATATCACTAATCATAGTCACGATTGTTAGATTGACAATCTAAGTGATGATCTGGACTATGCCTAAGTGAGATTCTTATTTTTACGAGATGTGAGAAACATGTTTTAAAATCACTAAACCATAGTCTTAATCGTTAGATTGGCAACCTAAGTGACACGTTAAAACTATGTTTTTCGTGAGGAGTTTTTCAACGGCTTTTTATTACGGTCAACCATGTTAAAGAGTTAGCTCTAAAGGGGAGGTTAATAAATCTAGTGTGGGGTTAAGTGAGAGCTCGTTGAGATCTTAACGTAAGAATAAAGAGTTGACTCCGTGAATATCATATGAATCGAATCGAGATAAAACACACTCGCTTATCAAGTTTTTTCTGTGGGAGATAACTTTGTTGGATCATGGCTCGGCTATGCTTTTTAATCACCTAGTTAAACTCGTTAGAATAATCTTTACTTTTTAGCATTAGTATAAACACTCCACTTAAAACTTTGATCGCCTAGACTAAGAACCACGTTCGCTTTGGTAGGTCGTCCCAAGAGAAATGTGGTTGTGAGTACCAAAGCGAACGTGGTTCTTAGTCTAGGCGATCAAAGTTTTAAGTGGAGTGTTTATACTAATGCGAAAAAGTAAAGATTATTCTAACGAGTTTAACTAGGTGATTAAAAAGCATAGCCGAGCCATGATCCAACAGGTTATCTCCCCACAGGAAAAACTTGATAAGGAGTGTGTTTTATCTGATTCAGTTCATATGATATTCATGGGAGTCAACTCTTTATTCTTTATTAACCCTCCCTTTAGAGAGCTAACTCGCCTAACATGGTTGACCAGAATAAAAAACCGTTGAAAAACCTCACAGAAAACATAGTTTTAACGTGTCACTTAGGTTGCCAATCTAACGATTAAGACTATGGTTTAGTGATTTTAAAACATGTTTCTCACATCTCGTAAAAATAAGAATCTCACTTAGGCATAGTCCAGATTCATCTACTTAGATTGTCAATCTAACAATCAGGACTATGATTAGTGATATCCATATCTCACATCTCACCGCAAAATACATTTATAAGCTCGATGTAACCGTGAACAAAGTTGTCAATTTTATTCAAAGCTACTAAAATGATCAAAACGGGTTTTAAAACATGAGTTTATCATACGAACGTTTAATTACGCGCACACAACTCCCATCTCGTCTCCCGAGGGTCGATTTCACCCGTTTTCACATAATTCGGCTATACAACTACTTTAGCTACTCATAAAAACAGAGAAAACAACAAAATATAAATATATATCTAAATACATACATATATATATATAAATACTAGTATATAGATATATATGCGTGTATATATATATATATATATATATATATATATATATATATGTATATATATATATATATATATGTATGTATTTATACTAATTGAAAGAAAGCAATAAAAGAAAAACGGAAACGAAATTATATTAAAACGATAACTAGTCGGGTTATTACACCGACATTATAACTACATATATATATCTAATTTATAGGCCCCCAACAACATAAAATAAAGAAGGGAAAAGATGGAGAAAGGAGGGCCTATATGTAGCTATGTATGTAGTTATAATGTCGGTGTAATAACCCGACTAGTTATAGTTTTAATATAATTTCAATTCCGTTCTTTCTTTATTGTTTCTTTCGTTTTTGTCATATATATATTTATATATATACGCATACATATATATATATATATATATATATATATATATATATATATATATATATATATATATATAACTATATACTTATATATATATATATATGTATCTATATATATATTTATATTTCGTTGTTTTCTCCGTTGTTATGAATAGCTAAAGTAGTTACATAGCCGAATTATGTGAAAACAGTGAAATTAACCCTCGGGAGACGAGATGGGAGTTGTGTTGTGCTTAAATTAAGCGTTCATATGATAAACTCATGTTTTAAACTTGTTTTGATCATTTTAATAGCTTCGAATAAAATTGACAACTTTGTTCACGATTATTTCGAGCTTATAAATATATTTTGCGGTGAGATGTGAGATATGGATATCACTAATCATAGTCCGATTGTTAGATTGACAATCTAAGTGATGATCCGGACTATGCCTAAGTGAGATTCATATTTTTATGAGATGTGTGTAACATGTATTAGAATCACTAAACCATAGTCTTAATCGTTAGATTGGCAACCTAAGTGACACGTTAAAACTATGTTTTATGTGAGGTTTTTCAGTGGCTTTTTATTACGGTCAACCATGTTAAGCGAGTTAGCTCTCTAAAGGAGGGTTAATAAACCTAGTGTGGGGGGTTAAGTGAGAGAATTTGTTGAGATCTTAACGCAAGAATAAAGAGTTGACACCCGTGAATGTCATATGAACTGAATCAGATAAAATACACTCCTTATCAAGTTTTTTCTGCGGGGAGATAACCTGTTGGATCATGGCTCGGCTATGCTTTTTAATCTCGTTAGAATAATCTTTACTTTTTGCATTAGTTATAAACACTCCACTTAAACTTTGATCGCCTAGACTAAGAAACACGTTCGCTTTGGTACTCACAACCACATTTCTCTTGGGACGACCTCGTACTCCTGTAGCTATCCTAGCAATCGACCCGGTACTCTGCTGGTTAGAGAGTTAGTTTACCCACAGTTGCGAGTCTTTATAAATTGTATTTTTGAGTGGGTAGATTTTAGCTCATCAAAAATTGGCGCCGTTGCCGGGGACCAATATTTTAGTGGGTGTATTTTTCTCTCATCAAAAAAAATTGGCGCCGTTGCCGGGGAAATGTGTGATATTGTTGTGATATCTTGTAAGTGAACCGAAGGCTTGGGCCTAGGTTTTTATTTTCTTGTTTTATTTAGATGTCGACAAAGAGCTATGGATCTTTGAAGTGATATTGTCTGAACTCGGTTTGAATACGACTTTGGTACTTAGCCTCTTCGGAGGGTGATATCTTGTAAGTCCGGCTAAAGCTGGGATTAGGGCCTTCGGCAACCATAACTTTTTGAGGGTCTAAATATCGTGTGTTTCTGAAAAAAAAAAAAGAAAAATTTTATTGTTTTCTTGTTGTTTTCTCGAGATCTTGCAGATTGAGCTTAAATGGATGGATTTTTCAATCAATACTACTCACCGAACAACAATACTCTACCAACCTCAGGCACGAACAATGTTATCAACAACGATTCGTGCCTCACCTCGATATCAACGTTGAGAATAACCAAGGTTCATGGGATTATCGGTGCCCTAATGCATACCAGGACCGAGAATTATGGTTATTCGAGTTATGAGCCACAATATTACGAGGTTGTCCTAACCCTGGTGCTTATCAGATTACGGTGTTCATACTCAAAGACGTTGATAGCTTTAACCATATTGACCATCCGATCGATTATGCGGAATGGCAAGAGGACTACTACTCACCTCCGATGAATCAAAGTCAATATGATCGATGCGCCCCATGCCACAAGAAGAATTCACCGACAGTCAAATAGAGCAACTAGAACGATTAAACCAGATCTTGGAAGAGCGATTGTTGGACATGCAGGAGTTCAAGGTAATCATGCGACTCTGCTATAAGAAATCTTCAAGACAAGGTGGGGCAATTGATTGAATTAGTGAGGTATGTGAAAGAGGCAGAGACAAGTGCAATAGAGGTGGTTAGGGATGAAAATGTTATCTTTGAAAAAGTTCGGGATGAGAATGAGGTTGATAATTCGATTCGCGAAGAAAAAGTGCAAGATTTGGAGATGTGAGTTAGAGAGAGCGAGAGATTGATTGGCCATCTTTAGTAAAGCCTTTGGGAGAGTTGGTAATAGGCGATATATCGGTCCCGGATTACTACATTCGTCCACTCTGTGAGGATGAATTTTTTGCGGTCGATTTGTGTACTCCCGATGGATGAGCTTTATGGTAATTTTCAAAAGAAGATGGTTCGACAGGATGATAAAAGAAGGTTCGGACGGGTGGGAGGAGGTAACATCGAGGCCAAACGAGTGCGTTTCTAGACAATTTAATTTCAATGGTTCTCGCATTGTTAATTTTTCTAAAGTTTGTTGATCTTCTTGAGTTCGGATTTTGGTTGATTGAGTCTCAGTATAGAGTCACCCTGTCGAGCAAACGACGTTAAACAAAAGCGCTACCGGGAGGCGACCGATAATAATAATTTGGATAAGACTAGTCCGAATGAAATGTAGAATTTGTATGAAAGATGAACACAAAGCACAACCAAGTCTCGGGATGAATGTTTGAATGTCATTAAGAGGAATGATTAGGTGGTTATCCGAAAATCCCGAGGAATTTAAAGAAAACATTCAAATACATCATTTCTTGGACTTAGGTTGTAGAACCCTTGAGGATCTGGGTATAAAAGACTCACTACATTTCATTTTATGATCTAGTCTGTTTCAAATTTCTAGTAGTTGTAGTATAGTGGTGAGTATTTCCACCTTAATAAAAGCGTGTGTAATAAAAGGAATCTAGGAATAGTGACTATGAATTGATGTCTTATGCATGTTCTATATATTGTCTATCGAATTTTACGACGTAATGAGGCCATTTTCTTATTATTCCCATATCCCTATTACATACTTTTGCACGAGGACCATGTCCCGTGTTTGCTTAAATGTTTGCTTTGTTTTGGTTTTGATATAGGGATTCGGATCGTGCTTTCTCATGGATGTTACGGGATTCGGTAGCACTTTTCTGCCAGGTTTATAAGTTAAGTCTTCCTCTCTATCTCATTCACTATGCTTTAAGGATAATGCAAGTTTGTAAGTGGGGGGTAGAGTCGAGGTTAGTCTAGTAATGGCATTAAGTGTTTATTTTGTATCAGAAAATCCCTTAGAAATGGCAGTAAGTGTTTAAACCCTTAGTTTTTGATTCTCTTTCGAGCATTATTGAGTTGATTAAAATGAACTGTATAAGGTATATTTTTCATGGATTTGAAGATGTAATGATCGATTTGGATATATATAACCAATGTGAACCGAAAGTACATTTTAACCTCAAATTTATTTGTGTAACATGAATTCCTTCACGTAAGCCTTTGATATTGAAGCAAAAATTTTAAACTGTACCCATTCAGTATCCTAGTGGTTTATCCTAAAAATAGCAGTAACTTAGTACCTAACTTCTGAACATGTACTGTGAATATCTGAAGGTTTGAATGTGATAGAAAGAATGTCAAAATAAGTTAAACTATATATATGTCGGTTGTAGCTACCAATGATTTGAGTGCGGTAGGGCGTTATCACGAAACGTCCTATACCACTATGAGGCTTAAAAACTCCCGACTGCCTGATGATAGTAGTCCAGCTAGGGTGTTATCACGACACATCCTATTGCTGGGAATGAGGGCATATGCTACACGTTTAAAATAAAAAATAAAAAAAATAAAAAAAATAGAGCATGGTTTATAACTTAGTTTTCTTCTGACTATCCCCAGTATAAACTGAATGATATGCTTTAGGGATTATCCTAATAAGTACACAGGAGGACGTTGTGTGGGGCATTATCGCTTTATACCTAGGAAAATCATTAGAATTTATGCGAATGGATATTTGTGCGTTTGCTTGAATTATTCAAGAGATGATAGTGGAAATTGAAAAGGCTTGTCACACACTCACTCTGTTATACATTTATATTAAGGTTAACGTGTAGTTATGATTCGAATGGTTGCATCATCTGATTGTCATTAATATCTTATCTTCATGAATTTTTTCCTCATTCATTTTATTTTATCGCTTATTTTGTTCGAGGACGACCAAAAGCTAAGTGGGGGGTTGTGATGACGGAAAAATTCACTGTTATTTTTATAACTTTTGACCCCATTTCTGACATCATTTCGAGCATTTTTATATCATTTTAAGTCATTAATTCCTAGATTTCATAAAAATATATAAGTCATGAATATTTTATAAAATATCGTGTTTTTATGTGTTTTATTAGTTTTTATACCGGTTTAGTAACCGGAGTGTAAATGTCGGAGTTACGTTTGGTATTTTGGTGGTTTATTGCAGAATTATAGGTTGACCAAAATCGAGTAACGACACGTTTTGAGGCCTAAAAGAGGTGTTTTTAGGGATAAAAGAGTGTGCCACTAACTTAAGTGGTCAAGTGGATCAGTGGTTAGTGGTACCACTAACGATTTATATCTTCGACGAACAAATGGCCCTTCAAAATGGCATTTTCTGAAGAAGTGGTCTTAATGAAAGTTGTTCAAATAATCTTTCCAACGCATTTTGGATCAAGTCAATCGGACTTCTACAACTCAAATGGTGGTCAAGTGGCTAATCAATTCGTATTAGTGGAAAATCCCGAAAACGACACGACATACGAATGGCCCATCAAAAAGACATTTTCTGAAGAAATGTCCTTCATGAAAGTTGTAGATTTTCTCGAGACCGTAATTTTGGCATTTCGTTTGCAATTTTTGGAGGTCTACAACTCAAGATATGAATTTTATAAGTTTCATTGCAATATATGAGCTTCTAGAAGGAAAAACGGTTACAGATGTAATCATTTGAGCCCGGATCGATCCGGCCTGTTCCCGGATCGATCCGGCCCCTCAAACTTTGCCTATATATACAGAGCCTTCAGGATCAAGAACGATGCCCCTTCTTCCCTCCTTTCTCCATCTTTTTCCTTCTTTATTTTATATGTTGTTGGGGCCTATAAATTAGATATATATGTAGTTATAATGTCGGTGTTATAACCCGACTAGTTATCGTTTTAATATAATTTCGTTTCCGTTTTCTTTTATTGCTTTCTTTCAATTAGTATAAATACATATATATATATATATATATATATATATACATATATATATATATATACATATATATATATTTACATATATATATATATATACTAGTATTTATATATATATGTATGTATTTAGATATATATTTATATTTTGTTGTTTTCTCTGTTTTTATGAGTAGCTAAAGTAGTTGTATAGCGAATTATGTGAAAGCGGGTGAAATCGACCCTCGGGAGGCGAGATGGGAGTTGTGTGCGCGTAATTAAGCGTTAGTATGATAAACTCATGTTTTAAAACCCGTTTTGATCATTTTAGTAGCTTTGAATAAAATTGACAACTTTGTTCACGGTTACATCGAGCTTATAAATGTATTTTGCGGTGAGATGTGAGATATGGATATCACTAATCATAGTCACGATTGTTAGATTGACAATCTAAGTGATGATCTGGACTATGCCTAAGTGAGATTCTTATTTTTACGAGATGTGAGAAACATGTTTTAAAATCACTAAACCATAGTCTTAATCGTTAGATTGGCAACCTAAGTGACACGTTAAAACTATGTTTTACGTGAGGTTTTTCAACGGCTTTTTATTACGGTCAACCATGTTAAGCGAGTTAGCTCTCTACAAGGAGAGGTTAATAAACCTAGTGTGGGGGTTAAGTGAGAGTCATTCGAGATCTTAACGTAAGAATAAAGAGTTGACTCCCGTGAATATCATATGAGGCTGAATCGAGATAAAACACACTCCTTATCAAGTTTTTCCTTTGGGGAGATAACCTGTTGGATCATGGCTCGGCTATGCTTTTTAATCACCTAGTTAAACTCGTTAGAATAATCTTTACTTTTAAGCATTAGTATAAACACTCCACTTAAAACTTTGATCGCCTAGACTAAGAACCACGTTCGCTTTGGTACTCACAACCACATTTCTCTTGGGACGACCTCGTACTCCTGTAGCTATCCTAGCAATCGACCTGGTACTCTGCCAGTTAGAGAGTTGGTTTACCCACAGTTGCGAGTCTTTATAAATGTATTTTTGAGGGGTAAATTTTAGCTCATCAACCGTCACATAGTGTGACACTTAACAGTGTAAGTGGGTCAGTCTAACGTACGTATTCTCTTATACACGTCCACGTACAGTCCAAGTGTCTCTACACTTGGATAGACGAGATCTGTGTCTGCCCTTAAAGATATAAGACCTCTAATACGTGCTATTATGTTTGTACTATCAATGCCTTGTTTAATAATATATCAGCCTAGAGACATTTGAGTATCAAACTTATTAAAGTGATTAGAGATCTCATCAACCATAATCGCATATCGTGGTTTCTCTACCACAGTTTAATACTAAGGACGTTATCATATAACAATTCATAATTGGTTCATTAAAAGAACAAATATATGACAACAGAAAACTCATTTATTATATATGTATAATAATAAAAATAGTAGAAATGATCCGACCCGGTCGGATCTGGTCCAACTCGATTGGGTTTAGGACATTATTTCAACAAGCCGGACAAAAATGAAGTCTGAACCCTATCTCAAAATACTCCACATATACTGTACAAAATCCTTCCGGGGGATTATGGGCATAGAGGTAGGGGCCGAAGGAAGGCAATGAGCTTACCTCACTCTGTCTATAACATATGTCCCGCATGCCTTGTCTAAATCGGCCCGAGTCATAAGATATGTGACACCATAACTGCCAATGGATGATCTAATGACCATATACGCTTTCAAAGATAATATAAATAGAGATGTTTCCGACAAGGGCCCGGGGGCTGATGTGGATGCAATAAATCGAGGGTCTACGATTAGGTGTTCAAAACCTCTCCCACCGGGAAAGGCTGGAGGAGGAAGAGGATGGTCTAAAGGTATGAACTTCGGTTGGTCAACCTCAGACTCAGAATCAGACAACGAAATAAACTCTCTTTCAATAGAATTACTGAGAGTAGAAAATACCCTCATTAACCAAGACAAAACGAAAAAGAAACAAGAAAAAATGCTTACTTAAGAAATCGGAAAGTTGGAGAAGAGAGAGTAACCGGCGAAATGAAATCCTCAGCTTATGATATAGCAGATGGTATGAAACATTCGATATGACAGGAGAAGAGGTAATAATCCCATAAAACGCCTCGAATCCCGTCCAAACACATTGGTAACTACCCTCATTAGAGTATGGTGGAAACGCCTCAACTTTCCGCACAGGGCTACGTAGTCATGAGGGCCAGGTGGCAAATTCAATGGGTAGATAACTTCCTAAAGTGTAAAGCACGTGGCATGAACTCCACCAATAACCGAGACCGAGCAGGGACAGTCAGATATGGGGGGCTTATGACGATGTCCGGAATAGGGCACGCCACATGTCACTCATTTAATATACGGGTCAGAGCTCCAGGATGGCAATCCGGTCTAAGAATCTTGGCCGACCACCGCAGGTCGGTCAGGTCAAGGCCTGGCCCCGTGGTAAGTAAGTACGGGCCGAACAGGTCTGAATAGCTCGGTGCAGGTCGGACTGAGCTTTCCTTATGTTACGAAGTAGCCAAGTCAGATAGTTATGGAAAGAATCTTGGGTCATTAAGGCCTGATTTGAATAATCGGATATGACCATCGTTATCCTTAAAATCCGGGATACACATAGATTAATCTTTAGGTGTTAAGAATCCTACTACTTGCAGGACAACTAAAGGGGCGAGAGACCCTCTAAACAATCAATCCATAAGGAACTACGAAGCACTTGATTCCAATACACTCATTGGACACGTAGACATCTTGAGAGCAAACTCTCAGGCTCAGTCTAAACCTAACACACAAAAACTCTTGCACATGCATAAAATTTAATCTCTGAATCTTGATAATTGCCTCTAGATTAACATAAGCCCGGATTTGATACTCGACGTGATCCAACCGTCATCAGTTGTCACTACAAAATAACACTCTTTTGCAATACTAATTTTTGCCACACAAAAAAAATTTGTTGTGATATTTTCTTATTTTTAACCACAGTAACGTGTCAAATGAGTCTAACTAAGTATATATTAATCACACTCTTTTGTGTGGCAAAAATTGGTTTGACAAAAAAAAAAATGTTTTTTTTGTGGTGTTGACTCAATTCAAATAAAAGTTATTTGAAATGAATCATATATAGTGCATAATAATTTAGTCACAAGAAAAGTCATGATACGCTTTTACTCTATTCATCTTAACGATCCAAATGAATCATCTATAGTGCATGATATAAAAGCCTATTGTGAGTGATATGTGATTGGGTTTAAAGTGTTGGGGCTAATTGATGATAAAATAAAAAAAATAAGCAGTGTAAGCTGACAAATTCTTACATAGGGACTCCTTACGTAAGGAGTTGTCTATGTGGCAACATCTGGAATACACAGTTTCATTACAGATGAAACTGTATGGTCCAGATGTTGCCACGTAGGCAACTCCCTACGTAGGGAGTTCCTACCATAGAATAACTCGTGTAAGCTAGTGAAACAAGATTAGTAAATGGCACAAAAGCTCATAAAATCCGTGTATGATTTTATACATTACTTAACAAAGGAGGAATGAGGGAGAACTGTTGGAGATATAGAGGAATTGAATTAAAAATGATTTTATAATCATTTTATTCTGTGACTTTGTAAGCGTATTTCGGATATATTCTTGTATAGAATATATGTAATGTTTTGATAATTTCGAAAACTCATTGAGTCGTAGATGAATTCAGATTTGGAATCATTCAATTCGGATAACGAGTGAATGAGAAATTAACGCTTAAAGTCGGGTGGTTGAAAGAGCTAATGTTGGAAGTGAAAGTTGAAAAGTATTCAACTAAACAGTGTACCACATTGGGAGTTGAGAGAATCAATTCCTAGTATATATGTGGGAAGAATGTTGTATGTAGTATAAGCTCCTAGAAGAAGGAGAGATAGCGGGTTGGTTTTAGCGGTCAGGTGTTCTGCTAAAATGGCCACACGCGCGCGCGCGCCGCCCGAGCCCATTGACCGTTGACCTTGGCTTTGGCTTTGGGGAATGGGTCTTCTTGGGCACTGGGGCCCAAGAGCGAGATTAAACTTTTATACAATACACATTCAGAATGAGCTATATTCGAATAAGCTCAGTCAGATCGGTTGTCCAACACAAGCTCAGCTCGGTAGCTCGAATTCTAGAAAGCATCTTCAATGCTGAGAAGCTGAATCATTTTCAGTTAATATTCAACCATGAATGCCTATTTTAATGCCATGAATGCTTGAGCATTAATTCAGGAAATGAAAAGGCATCAGTTTCACAATAGGTCCACTATATAAACATCCTAATATGAATGGAGGTAAGAGAGAGTTCATATAGAGTTAAAAAGATGAGTTCAGAGAGAGAGTTCAGAAATTGCATCATACACATACAGCTTAGTACTTCGAGTCCTATAGTTTTTGAGCATTTTCAACCTCTGTTCAGTTCGTGGTGTTCATTTCGAGTCCATTCACGAGTCGAAGAGATTATGGGCATTGTCAGAGTTCGCTGTGGTTCAAGTATGAAGTACCTCTACTTGAACAGGTATAACCGAGTTATCCTGGGAGACAATTGGTAACAACCGGGGTACATTTCGGGCCAAAATTGTCTTAAGGACAGAGTTTCGACTCGTCTCGGTTTTGTATTGCATCGTAGTTTATTTCAATTACTATTGTAATATAGTCTTTTAAATATATTAAATAAAATTGTTGATTTAATTTTTGTTTATTTATTTTAATTGCGCACGGGATCTAACAGCTTAAGACAATTTTTTGAAGAACTGTTGTTCTGATTCGAACCCGTGAGTAATCAAAATATTTGACGAAAATTTCGTCAATTTTATTTGGACGAGGTTGATTCAAGTTGAATTTTATGTTGAACAAGTTCAACTCGTTTGAAAGGTATATGAAAAAAACAAAAAAAAACAAAAGTATAAAAAAACGAATCAAGCTGGGCAAGTATTATCCTTTTGAACTCCAGAAATTTCGGCTGAGTGAAGCTGAAATTCGGCTAAGGGCCGCTCCGGAAATTTCGGCTGAGTGAAGCAGAAATTCGGCTAAGGGCCGCTCCAGAAATTTCGGCTGAGTGAAGCTGAAATTCGATCAAGTGCTAGCGGCTGAGTGAATCTAAAATTCGGCCAAGTGACAACGACTGAGTGAAGCTAAAAATTCGGCCAAGTGCCAACGGCTGAGTGAAGCTAAAAATTCGGCCAAGTGCCGTAATTTGAGTGAAGAAGCAGAAGTCGGCTAAATCTTGGCGGTGAGTAAAGTGAAATTCGCAAAGTGCCGGGCGGTGAGTAAAGTGAAATTCAAACCGAGCGAAATAAGTCACTAAATCTTTGTCAAACTGCTCAATTTGTCATCATTAATATTGTTCGATTTCAAACTCGTTTTCAAATGTTGATATTGTTACGATTTGATAAACGGTTGGAGAATCAAGTTGAAATAAACTCGAGTTTGTTTTGACGAGTCAAAACAATCTTCAACTTGTTTTACTGAATTTAAAAACAATCTTAAGTATGTTTTACTGAGTTAAAAAGCAGGCCCTGATCTGTTTTATCAAGCTGAAACAAGTTTGAGTTTGTTTTTGACGAGTTGAAAACAAACTTTACTTGGTTTGATATCGAGTCGATATAAAATGTGTTAAATATCAATTTTTTTGGTATTTAAATGGTCGTTTAAAAACGAGCCTTAAAATTGTTTATCTTCTGTTTGTGAATAGAAATGGAATTTTATAATCAGATGACTCCTATTGGTGCGCCCAGGTTGCGGGAAGTGAAGTGATTTTAAAACAGGTCAAAATTGAGCCTGACAGAGACCTCGAGGAAGAGGAATATTCTTGGGTTGTAGACATTGGGGCTACCCGACATATGTGTGCGAACAGGATCATCGTTTTTAGTTACCAACATCTCAAGGATGAGAAAATAGTAATGTCAAATTCAACTACTTCGATATCATTGGATGCGGTCATGTTCGATTGAATTTGGCGTTTGGGAGAGCATTGATTCTTCGAGATGTCTGCATGTGCCGGACTTCTCGATGAATGTGGTTTTCGAAAGCCGACTTACCTACCAAGTGGTCCTGTGTTGGTATTTGATACATACAAATTTGGACTAATAGATGAAAGCGAGGTAATTCTTTGAAGGAACGATAGATGGAGGTCTATGGATGATGGATCTCCGTGTTGTTACGTAAAGTAGAAAATGTAATTTCTATTTTAATGTATGGAATAATAAATATTCTTAATGTGTATTGGTTCAAATAATTTCTTGTTGTGTTTTGAACCGTTGTTGCCGATTGAGGCATATATGATTAATACGTTGCAAGCGAGAAATAATTTCATTATGACGAATGTACCTAAAAATTATTTAATTGGTAGATTAATCATAAGGAAAATATGCCAAAATGTTTAGTGAAAACATTAGTTTGTCGTGCCGTGTAAGTTGGAGAAATTACCTTCATGATAAAATTCTCATTTTGGTGACGACTCGTAGAACTTTTATTCGTTGAATAAAAATGAAATGAAACACCGAGGTGTTTTGATTTGAAATGCGTACCAGTGGTGGTACAAGTTGTTGAATCAATAAATAGTCTTTTTTTATACCGTGAGTTGAAATATGACTAAAATTGAAATGGTTGGTGATACAATGTGGTGTCACAAGCCTATGGCATAACGATTAGAGTGGAAATTATTTATTTCCTAAATCCAAAAATGGATGAATATAAATCATTATGTCGAATGATTTATTGTATGTAATGTTAAACATGCCATAGATGTGTCAAAGCAAATATAACTTAGGCACGGTTTCCTTACGTGGAAAGAAACATAGACATGTAAAAGTTAAATTATACGAGTTGTGTGATTTAAATATTTATGCTAATCGAGAGTCGGTAAAGATTATTTATCGATCATTGTATAAAATAAAGTTGTGTCTAATTTTGCTAAAATAGCAAAGATAAGACAACAAAGGAGTTATACACCTATAAGAATGAAGTTGGAAAAACAACTAAGCAAATAAACCTAGCAGAATCGTAGTGGAAATAGTGCTGGCCACACTCTTTCTTTTGTTCATCGATTTTCGGCAAAAAATTTGTTGTTTTTAACAAAAGCACATTTGGTTTCAAAGAAAGGTCATTGTCTTTAAACAAAAGTCTGTGATTTTGAGAAAAATGCTATTTCTCGCTAGATTCTGACCGGTGTTGATTGTTTTGGATGTTATCGAGAAATGTTGAATTTCAACCGAACTCTTAAAGAGTTGGTTAAAGCATGGTGAATAGTTGAGTTAATCTCCGAACTTGTGGGGGGAAGCGATAGTTTCCACCGATTTCATTCTTTATAGGTTTACATCGAACAGATGTATAAAGATCCCATATGAGTTGAGGGAAAGCTGAGAGCTTATCTACGAATACTTGGAAATGTGGGGGTGTTTAGCAAAGGTGGGAATACGAAACTAAACAATGTAAGGCCAGGATGGTAGCGAGGTTATCACCAAAAGAGGTCTTGATTTCTTCATACAAATTCACTAGAAACTCGACTTTCGTCGATATGAGTACTTATCGCAGATGTTGTGGTATGTAAGCTTGAAATCCATCAAATGGATATTAAGACTATTGTCTTAAATAGTGAATTAGAAGAATATATGCTAATAATGAGGAGTACTCATGATATGGGACTTATAGATGTAATTCGGGAATTAAAATAAAATAAAAATTCTAAAATATCGAGGACTAGTGTTATCACGAGTCTCATTATATTGAATTCGATCTGAGGAATTCAATATGTTTAATGAAAGTCCTAAAGCACACATTGACTTAAGTATCCACTTAGTCAAAACCAAGGGTGAGCACATGTGTCTCGATTAAAATATTCACATATTATCTAATGTACATGTTGTGAATAAACTATGCAGAGTTTACAAGTAATCTAGTGAGGATCATTGAAAGCGATATTACAAAGACACGAGTACTTTAAATATTCAATGAATGCGGGATTAGAAAGATCTTGTGATGACAAGTGGATTTACGATTCTAAAGAATTACAATTCACATGATTGGTGATGTTGCGGTGTTATGGAAGTCCACAAAGCAAACGTGCATTACACTTTACAAAGCTGGTGAAGAAGCTAAGTGGCTTCTAAATTTCCTAGAGGAGATTTCTTGCTGGACTAAACCGATTGCTTCCACAGTGATAGCCAATCGGCTTTACACCGAGCACAAAATAGCTTGTATAATGGTAAAGTCAGACATATCGCCAACGACATGATACCGTTAAATAATTGATCTCTACAGTGGTATGATTTCCATCGATTATATTGGATCGAAGGAAAATCTTGCGATCTGCTTTCAAAATGTTTACTAGAGATCGATTGTCGGGTTTGACACTCGAATGGGACTTAAGCCTATTGAAAGATAAGCTTTGTAATGGTAACCCTACCATGTTGACTTGGAGATCCCAAGATCTTGGTTCAAAGGACAACTAAGTTATGGCGATCGATGAACACTTTCCCATTCTCGTGAATAAAAGTGTTGTCTGCCGAAAGTGTTGAGGTTAAGTGAAAACTTTTAATGATTCCTATAATTTGATTAAATTCGAGTGGGGTATGGCGAATACTCTTGATAGGAAGTCACCTATGTAAGTGTGAAGTGGGGCCGCTTCATGAGAATTCGAGAGGCTAGAATTCTCTAACGCACTTTCAAACCAGGTGTGATTCGGGGCCAAAACGAATCGATCATGAGAACCAAGTACAAGTGTTAAGGAAAGTATTGTGTGAGTATTATTGTGCAGTTCTACACTAAAAGGTGAGCAGATTCAAGACTTAAGTTCACTGATTAGCCGAGTAGATCCGATAGTATTTCACTAAAGCGCAGTTCAAAGCCGAAGCTACCTCTCCGATGCAATATTTTACATCGAGAATCTCTTGAGTCTGCATTTGCATTAATTTCCATTCATGTGAGGATTGTTGGAGATATAGAGGAATTGAATTAAAATGAATTAAAAATGATTTTATAATCATTTTATTACGTGACTTTGTAAGCGTATTTCGGATATATTCTTGTATAGAATATATGTAATGTTTTGATAATTTCAGAAAACTACGTGAGTCGTAGATGAATTCAGGATTTGGAATCATTCAATTCGGATAACGAGTGAATGAGAAATTAACGCTTAAAGTCGGGTGGTTGAAAGAGCTAATGTTGGAAGTGAAAGTTGAAGAGTATTCAACTAAAGCGATTGTACCACATTGGGAATTGAGAGAATCAATTCTAGTATATATGTGGGAAGAATGTTGTATGTAGTATAAGCTCTGAAGAAGGAGAGATAGCGGGTTGGTTTTAGCGGTCGGTGTTACGCTAAAATGGCCACACGCGCGCGCGCGCCGCCGCCGCCCGAGCCCGTTGACCGTTGACCTTGGCTTTGGCTTTGGCTTTGGGGAATGGGCCTTCTTGGGCCTGGGGGCCCAGGACAGTATTAAACTTTTTATACAATACACATTCAGAATGAGCTATATTCGAATAAGCTCAGTCAGATCGGTTGTCCAACACAAGCTCAGCTCGGTAGCTCGAATTCTAGAAAGCATCTTCAATGCTGAGAAGCTGAATCATTTTCAGTTAATATTCAACCATGAATGCCTATTTTAATGCCATGAATGCTTGAGCATTAATTCAGGAAATGAAAAGGCATCAGTTTCACAATAGGTCCACTATATAAACATCCTCATATGAATGGAGGTAAGAGAGAGTTCATATAGAGTTAAAAAGATGAGTTCAGAAATTGCATCATACACATACAGCTTAGTACTTCGAGTCCTTTAGTTTTTGAGCATTTTCGACCTCTGTTCGATTAAGTGGTGTTCATTTGAGTCCATTCACGAGTCGAAGAGATTACGGGCATTGTCGAGTTACGTGGTTCAAGTCCAAGTACTCTACTTGAACAGTATAACCGAGTTATCTGGGAGACAATTGGTAACAACCGAGTACATACCGGGCCAAAATTGTCTTAAGGACGAGTTTCGACTCGTCTCGGTTTTGTATTGCATCGTAGTTTATTTCAATTACTATTGTAATATAGTCTTTTAAATATATTAAATAAAATTGTTGATTTAATTTTCGTTTATTTATTTTAATTGCGCACGAGATTTAACAAGAACGACACAAACATTTTATCAATTAAGGAGAATGACAAATTTTTGAAACTTTTGTATAAAGTATAAAACTATATTATTTAAATTTTTATTTTATTTTTTGGTGCCTTTTTTTTCCAAAAAAAAAAAAAAACACCTTTTCTCTCTCATCCGTCTTTTTTAAACACTCATATCTCTCAACTCCAAATTTGAAAATTCTTTCACCGAATTTTATATTTTTTCATTCCCTTTATTTTGAAATCACATTCAACATATTCGGACGTGATTTCAAAAAATATGCTGTCGAAATTTACTATTTTTCGAAATTCACTGATTTTCGGGATTCACTGGGGAGATTCACTGAGTGAATTTCGACAATGAATCTCACGAAAAACGTTGTAATTATATCGAACCAAGTCACAAAACGAAGAGCCTTAAAAAATAAAAAATCCAATGAAATTTTTATTGCGTTCGAAGATCTAGATCAAAAGATATGAATGTTTGAAAATCAGAGAAGAAAGAGAAAAAAAATAGAGACAACATCCGGGCGGCGGCAATTTTTATTTTTTTTAATTTTTTGTTGCATTTTTTCCTTTTGTTGTCCTTTAAGCTATACAAATTATAACAGTTCTCCTTTCTCCATATAAAAAACGTGTTCTTTACTGCACTTCACAGTGCGTCGGCAGATGGTATTATAACTATAGCACAGTGAAAGCACTGGGGTTTGAGTCTATTAAAGCGAAAATGTGTGCATGTGTAAAAAAAAAAACATATTATGGTCATGTTAGTTAAAAATATTTTAAACTGTATCATTATCCTTAAATCTCCGTAAAACGAATAGGGTAAGCAATGCAGGTATCTTGCTAGCTACTTTATTTTATTTATCATATGCGTGGACATGTTAGTTGTATCTATCTATTACTATTTCTAATCAGGCTGCCAGCAAAGAACGAGAGGTTTCGCTTTCAGTGTATGGTATATACGCGCATCAAATTCTTATCACCAATTTATTTGTTTTTAGGAAAATGATATATCCACTCAAAAAAAAAAAAAAAAAAAAAAAAAAAAAAAAAAAAAAAAAAAAAAAAAGGAAAATGATATATCCACTATAGATAGTGTGTACTTGATATACACTACATACATCTTATCCCTATATTAGAGTGTCATAAGATGTGTGTAGTGTATGTCCACTACACACTATGTTTAGTGGATGTATCACCACTTTTGTTTTTATTTATATTGTTAATTACTATATTCGTTTCAAAATATAAGTCTGTTTAGCATTTTAGATTTGTCCGAAAATAAAACTCCATTTAGATATTAAAGAAAATATTTATTACATTTTTCTTCTTTTATCCATCGTTTATTATATACTCACACAATTTTTCATTACTTTGCATTAATAACGGTCAAATATCATTTTAGTATTTTTCATCAAAATTAATGACGCATAACTAATTTAACCAACTTTCTTAATATGTGAAAAAAAAAAACCCTAAACGGATTTACATTTTGGGACGGAAGTAGTATACGCTCAGTTGTATGGATATCGGTATTTTATTTTAGTACTGAAACATGTTTAAAAGAAAAAACATAAATGTACACGTTAATCAAATTAATTGAGCTCATATCATATATGTAGGGAGAAGATCCTATATTGTATCAGTTTTCCAGCATCCATGCTGTGTGCATTAGGGAGGGGGTACAAAAGGAATTTCCAGTGAAAACCTAAAAAAAAAAAAGGAAATGAAGGAGAATGACAGAAATATTTAAATGATTGAGTAGAAGAGCGATCTTTTGAAACTTTTGATAAACGAAAAACTATTTATCATTGTAGAAATTTACTTGTATTGAAATTAATACCACCATATTAATTTCAAACACAAGTAATTTAGACGATAATAAATAGTTTTGTCATTTACTAAAAGCTTCAAAAGACTGTCTTCTAATCAATGATGAAATATTTATGTCTTCTCTCTCACTCCCTACAAAATATGTATTTGTCTCTTATAGCGCCCGCTCCGGATACCGAGTTCTTATCCGGAAGAGAAGCGTTCGCGGCGTATAGCATTAAATAAGTCTAATATTATACGCAGCCTCTACGTCGTCAGTATCAAATAAAAGCACGGAAGCTAAAAAGACTCGGGGTAAAACATAAAAGCTACTATGAATAGAAATTAACCATACTAAAGATGGATAGTTAAGATTACAACGATTAAAAACCCAAAGACTTATACAATACGATGTCTTAAAAGTAGAAATACAAACAAATCTAAGAGAAGAGATACAACCAATCTAATACAACCTTTATAAAGAAAATATTCTAGAAGCTTCGTCAAGACTTTAAGTCTTCAAAAGCCGTCGTCTACACTTGATCAACCTGTTCGTCTTCTCACCCCACAATGCATACAAAAGAAAATGCAAAGGAGGTAAGTACAAAGTACTTAGTAAAAGAGAAGCTATGACAACAATTAAGATTTATAAAGAAAAGATATTTAATCGTTTAGTTAGTTATCTTTGTGTGACCGACTAAATCAGGGTTCATTTCATGTCCATCAACATGAATTGACTAAACGTTCTACTTAGCTTATCTTTGTTGCGTCATTACTCAAGGACATCGCTGCGCATGGCGTTCATCAACCTGAAGATATACTTGCTAACTAACGGTGATTAGCACCGATTAGCTCGGGGTCTCCCGGTATGCGTATCGTCCGATGGATTTCCTCCACTACCCTTCACCGTTTAAGGCCGCAGTTGTTGTCCACCTTTTATGAGCGTATCACATCGCCGATATGGAATAGTGTCTAACCGAGAATAGATGATGCTTTATCTTTTACTACACGTATGTAAGTATTGATGTGAATTAACTAGCCATCCCTAGTGTTTTCAAGTAAGCTCTCCTCACATCTCCTACTCTCATTACACAGACCACTAGACACGGACAAGTCCTAGCAAATACACAGACATTGATGAACTCTAGTTCACCAAAGCACAAGCCCTTTCATGCCCTTCCGACGGATCCGAACTTCAACTCCTTTAAGAGTACATTCGGTGTTTTAAGCGACGCATCGTAAGTACAATCGAAGCTAGTTCATTTTTAATTAATCTTAATACATCATAATTAAAATCTCAAACCAATAAATAACATAACATTGGAGCTCGAACTAAATCGAATCGATTAAGATCAATAAAACAAGGTAAACCGAACAAACACCCGTGCGAAACCCTAAACGCTCGTTTAAACCTCACTGGGCGCCCGTCCAAACCTATGGACGTCCGTCCACTATAAGCTCGGCGCCCGTCCACCTAAAGACGCTACAACCTGTATGTAAAATCACTCCTCAAACGCCCGTCCGCCTAAGGCAAACGCCCGTTTGAGTTTCTAAGCTTCCAGACGCCCGTCCGCTTATGCAGACGCCCGTCCACCTGCGTTTTCCCAAAACCCCAAATCTTCAAACTCGATTTCTAATCCGATTCCAACATAAACATAACGACAATTTATATGAGAAAACACATAGAGTCATATCTAAACATACCCTATCGTCTATGATCCTTTGATCAACAAAAAGACACGTCTTCTATCATCTAAACACCTTAGAACTTGATCTAAACCTTATAAACGATAATTGGAATCGTAGGAAGAGCCTCTTACCTTATTTTCTTGCAAAGCGACAACAAAACACCAAGCGGTGCAACCACTTTGTTGATCCTCAACCCCAAAACCTATGTGATCAACAAGAAACCCTAAAATCCTATTTCTTTGCAGAAAAACGAAACTGAAAAAGCCTGTAAAACTGAAGATTACCTGGGTTTACTGCTGTGAAACTATTTTTAGATTATTCTACGCTTCAAGGCGATCGTTTCGACTACTCACGGCTGCTAAAGCAGAGCTACGGATTAAAAGATACGAATTTTCAAGAATCGAACTCTACGAATACCGAAAACTAGGGCTAAACCGAAAACTTACGAAATAAGGATATTTTATTTTCCAAAGTTGCGTCTCCTCGCTGATCACTTTTCTCTCTGCGGCATCTTGAGCGGATGAACGGATTGATCACACGGTTCTTCCTTTTATTTCGCTTTTTCTTGCGTCTGTGGAGATGTTGCCGCGTTCCTTCTTCTATTTTTTCAGAATCAGCGTGTGTAACTTATGAGGAAATAATTGGGATTATTTCTTTTTATAGCCATTTAATCAAATTTATTAATTAAATAACTAAATCCTTTAATTAATTCCTTTTCACTTAAATAAATGGGACAAATAATAATTAGGTCGTAGTAAATACACCCAATGACTATTTTACCCTTTTACGAAAAGTCGGGATGTTACATTCCTTCCCCCTTAAGAGGAGTTTCGTCCTCGAAACTCGAATGTAACCGAGAGGTACTTGAACTCTGGACTTTGCGAAGCGTTTTGTCTCTTAACTCGTGCAGTCTTATTCTTCTTCCATCTTCCAACTCTTCTACTTGTTTTGAGCTATCTCAAGGTGGCGACGATCTACTTCAATCTTTTGTTGGCTTGCTGTATCAACTCTGGTCTCGTATTACGTTGTCGCCCAATTCATCCCGAAACTCGTGTTCTTCTATCTCTATCTTCATGAAAGATCTTGAGAGTAATCTTGTTCCAATTCTTGTACTTCTTGGTCGCCCGAGAGGAAGCTGTATTTGTCGTCTCGAGGTTTTCCATTCTTCCATGTCCTTCCCGATCTTCCGCATTGAGAACCCAAAGCCGATTCCGATGCCAAGCTGTTGCCATCTTCATCTAACTCATGACCAATGGCTGGTCGGTTCTGACCTCTCACTTGTAAACAAAACTACTGGATCTTCATATTGTTCCATCACAAACTCATTAACTGCCTCGAATCTTGCAATCATCAGCTCACCGTTCTTTGATTGCTCCTGCTGACCTATACCCGGAAGTCTGAATCTTCCCAAATTAAAGCGCTTACGGCACACTTGACTTCTTTCGATCCCGATTTCCATCATGGCACCATAAGCTTGCTGAAGAACTGCAAGGATCCCGGCTGAAAGACTTCTGAGACTTCTTGGGGAAATGAGAAGCATGCATCTGCCACCCTTTCTCTCTCTGACGGTCTAATCCAATCCTCGTGCCAATTAGGATTAACTTGGAAAGTAAAAGGAGTTGAAAAGTGACAAGTTGAGTACCGGGTGGTATATCAACTAGGTAAGCCATGGAAGGGTACAATGCACTTGAAATAAGGAAGGTTGCTTGAGTTACAAGCAAACCATGAAAAATCCGTGTTGAGAAAAGTTGAAGTTGGTTCCGGAATGAAGAAGGAGGCCTTTGTATCATAATACACAAGATAGCCACCGAGAAGGAAAGCGAAAGAACACCTTGCGGATGAAGTTCTTTTGAGAGAGTGAAAGTGCAAGTTACGGTGGTCTACAAGGACTTCAGAGGCAACTTGGAAGAATGGTAATAGACTTTCATATAAACCTTTAGAAAGTGGAGGCGTTAGAACATCACCAGGTGAACTTGAAGATATTCTCAATGTATGAAAAGAGAACACCGAGCTTGAGAACATTAAGAAAGTGACCTTGATTGTTAATCATTTGGTTAACAAGGGTGGATGTTGGCGAACTAGAAAAATCTTCAGTTCGCATGAGTTCCGTAGAGGGAACATCACACAACAGAAAATCAAGGTAAAGGTGCAAGGTCAAGCGACAGAAGAACTAAAAAGAATTTAGAAATCAAAAGAGAGCAAGAATCTCAACATGAAGTAGCTATGGAGGAAAACGAGCATATCAAAAGGTCTCGAGAATGAAATTAAACACTTGTCGGGAAGTGTCCGAGTTTGTAATAGTCAAAGAGAGGTTATTACGAGATTTAAAAGAAATAGAAATTTTCCCCAAGAAATAGTAAGGGAAAATCCATAGTTCGGATAAGTAAGCGGCAAACAAGATTTTGAGTGCAGAGGAAATGACACTTTAGAATTGTCGGGTAAGGTTTGATTTCAAACCTTCAAAGGAAGTTTAAGCGATCGTTGATGACTCAATTAAAAGGTTCAAGGTTGCACTACTCGAGAGGAATAGTACACTTCAAGGAATAAATGCTCGAGGCTATTCCCGTGTGGAAATGAAAAGGTTAAAATAAAATAAACTTTCAACGGTGTAACAAAATTGTAGTAAAACGCCAAAACCGAAAGTGGAAAGTCAAAATGATGTATATGGCGGTTCGCGGCTCTAAATGGCCCAAAAGAGATTTAAAGCTGGAGCATACAAGGTGCAATAACCTGAAATGGAGATCAAAAGTTTAGGAACTCAAGCGTCGGTTGGCTAAATAAGTTCGGAAGGCATCTTTGAAAATTTCGCATGCGCTTGAAACTAGTTTAGCAAAAAAATTGATAGAGTTAAAGATAAGTAATGGCGAAGAGGAATGTCATGATAGGCTTAAAAATTTGACCAGTGAAGGAAGATATGCATACCTTAAAAAGCAGGCGACATTAGGTGAAATAGTTACAATATCGACACTACCCTTAGGAGGGGAGCTGAGAATAAACACAAGTAAAGTATATAAAAAAAAATGTTCTGACATCAAGAGGCTTAGTCAAATTTGAATTTGAAATGGATGATGGGAGTGCAACACTGCAGAGAGGATTTGTTGAGCTTAAAGATCTCAAATGAGGGATTATCGAGAAATAAAATACGAGATAAGGTATAATTACAAAAAGGACACGAAAAGTGGTGCGAAAATCAAACATGGCATCTTTGGAGGATGGCATCTTGGTTCTCGTTTAACACTTTGCAAAGAAACTATAACGTTAGCTTTACAAGCATCCTACTAAAAGATTTAACTCAGGAAGAGATCAGACTTGAGGAACTCCTAAACATAATGATCGTAACTTACTACCCTCTTAGCCCAAACTCTAAGTCAAGGAGGTGAATATTCCTTTTAGGTTCTTTGTGTAAGATTTTTACTCCGGATCTGACATTATAAATTTTTACAGAACAAACGAAGAGGAACTTGAGCACGATCCAAAGAGAAAAGATTTAGATAATAGAGTTTCCCAGGTGATATAAAAATATTGAAATTTTTGGATGAAAGTAACTTGGTCAAAAACAGTTATTTCTGACGATTGCACAAGTTGTCAGAATTTCCAGATTCATAAACACTGTGTTGAATTGCAAATCGAGATCAAACGAAAAAGAATCTGAACTTAATTCCAAAATAAAAGCTGTAGATAAAATTGTTGTCTGCAACATATCAAAAATTTAGGTCATTTGAAGATGTTTAACCTGTTCATAACAGAAAAAGAAGTAAAGGTGTTGCTGCAGATTTTCTGGACAGAGTGTCCGGTATAAACATGAACTTTCTGAACAATCCATAATGATTAACGAGTTGATGTAAAAAGAGAGATTGTAGATAAGACAGTAATCTACTTTGCTGAAAATTTGCAGAATTTTTAGAGTAGAGGAAGACAGTCTTATGTTAGAGGGAAAGCACGGAAACAAAAACATTCGCTCATGTTGGGTAAATCCAAACACAAGGACAATGAAAAGTATGTGCCAAAGTAAGAGACCTTTAACACTATGAGTTGAAACGAGTGAGGAGTACTTGGAACTAATAGAGTTACACATGGAGTTAAGTGTAGAACCATCTCAAGAAAAGCAAAGGTCAAGGAATGTTGATGGACTCAACCAAGTGATAGTGAAAAGAGAAAGTGGGGACTTACAGAGCTAAATCAATATCATTCTCTACAAAGTTAGGCCAAGATAAAAGTAAACTTAGATATTCATATGTAGAGAAGGTGAAGAGATTTCAATAGGAAAGTAAGGAAAAGGAAATCAACCAAGAGGGCCTCGACTTTAAGGTGCAGGCATAAGACTCCGATCCCAAAGCTTTACTTAAAGGAGTTTCACAACCCTATGCAACAAGCTACGGTTTGGAACTTCAAAAGAAGGAAGAGTTTCTACTAAGGATCCTAGAAGGGACAAAACCTGAGGTGATCACATGAAAGATGTGGCTGTGAACTCAACCTAACCTCCGTCTAAGACGACTCTTCACTTGGTCTAGTGGAACTTAACCACAGTTTAAGGATTCCTAGTCATACAAGGATTACCACCAAACTCAAGTTCTAGAAGGTCTAAAGGATCCTTATCTTAAAGGAAAAGAAGCCTAGGATAGAAATGACGCTTCTCTCTGATACCAACTGTAACGCCCCGCTCCCGGATACCGAGCCCTTATCCGGAAGAGAAACGTTCGGCGCGTATAGCATTAAATAAGTCTAATATTATACGCAAGCCTCTACGTCGTCGTATCAAATAAAAGCACGGAAGCTAAAAAGACTCGGGTAAAAACATAAAAGCTACTATGAATAGAAATTAACCATACTAAAGATGGATAGTTAAGATTACAACGATTAAAAACCCAAAGACTTATACAATACGATGTCTTAAAAGTAGAAATCAAACAAATCTAAGAGAAGAGATACAACCAATCTAATACAACCTTTATAAAGAAAATATTCTAGAAGCTTCAGTCAAGACTTTAAGTCTTCAAAAGCCGTCGTCTACACTTGATCAACCTGTTAGATCTTCTCACCCCACAATGCATACAAAAGAAAATGCAAAGGAGGTAAGTACAAAGTACTTAGTAAAAGTGAGAAGCTATGACAACAATTAAGATTTATAAAGAAAAGATATTTAATCGTTTAGTTAGTTATCTTTGTGTGACCGACTCAATCTAGTGGTTCATTTCATGTCCATCAACATGAATTGACTAAACGTTCTACTTAGCTTATCTTTGTTGCGTCATTACTCAAGGACACCTTTGCATGGCGTTCATCACTGAAGATATACTTGCTAACTAACGGTGATTAGCACCGATTAGCTCGGGGTCTCCCGGTATGCGATATCGTCCGATGGATTTCCTCCACTACCCTTCAGCCGTTTAAGGCCAGCAGTGTTGTCCACCTTTTATGAACGTATCACATCGCCGATATGGAATAGTGTCTAACCGAGAATAGATGATGCTTTATCTTTTACTACACATATGTAAGTATTGATGTGAATTAACTAGCCATCCCTAGTGTTTTCAAGTAAGCTCCTCACATCTCCTACTCTGCGTACAGACCACTTAGACACGGACAAGTCTAGCAAATACACGAGACATTGATGAACTCTAGTTCACCAAAGCACAAGCCCTTTCATGCCCTTCCGACGGATCCGAACTTCAACTCCCTTTAAGAGTACATTCGGTGTTTTAACTGAACGCATCAGAAGTACAATCGAAGCTAGTTCATTTTTAATTAATCTTAATACATCATAATTAAAATCTCAAACCAATAAATAACATAACATTGGAGCCTGAACTAAACTGAATCGATTAAGATCAATAAAACAAGGTAAACCGAACAAACACCCGTCGAAACCCCTAGCGCTTTCGTTTAAACCTCATGGACGCCCGTCCAAACCTATGGACGTCCGTCCACTATAATGGACGCCCGCCCACCTAAAGACGCTACAACCTGTATGTAAAATCACTCCTCAAACGCCCGTCCGCCTAAGGCAAACGCCCGTTTGAGTTTCTAAGCTTCCAGACGCCCGTCCGCTTATGCAGACGCCCGTCCACCTGCGTTTTTCCCAAAACCCCAAATCTTCAAACTCGATTTCTAATCCGATTCCAACATAAACATAACAACAATTTATGCACAGAAAACACATAGAGTCATATCTAAACATACCCTATCGTCTATGATCCTTTGATCAACAAAAAGACACGTCTTCTATCATCTAAACACCTTAGAACTTGATCTAAACCTTATAAACGATAATTGGAATCGTAGGAAGAGCCTCTTACCTTATTTTCTTGCAAGCTCGACAAAAAACACCAAGCGTTTGCAACCACCTGTTGATCCTCAACCCCAAAACCTATGTGATCAACAAGAAGCCCTAAAATCCTATTTCTTTGCGTTAAAAACGAAACTGAAAAAGCCTGTAAAACTGAAGATTACCTGGGTTTCTGCTGTGAAACTATTTTTAGATTATTCTACGCTTCAAGGCGATCGTTTCGACTACTCACGGCCGCAAAGCAGAATTTACGGATTAAAAGATACGAATTTTTCAAGAATCGAACTCTACTACGAATACCAAAACCAGAAATTAAACCGAAAACTTACGAAATAAGGATATTTTATTTTCCAAAAAGTTGTCTCTCCTCGGCTACCGATCACTTTTTCTCTCTGCGCGTCTTGAAGCAGATGAGCGGATTGATCACACTCGATTCTTCCTTTTATTTCGCTTTCTTCTTGCGTCTGTGGAGATGTTGCCGCCGTTCCTTCTTCTATTTTTCAGAATCAGCGTGTGTAACTTATGAGGAAATAATTGAGATTATTTCTTTTATAGCCATTTAATCAAATTTATTAATTAAATAACTAAATCCTTTAATTAATTCCTTTTCACTTAAATAAATGGGACAAATAATAATTAGGTCGTAGTAAATACACCTAAATTATTATTTTTGCTTACGAAAAGTCGGGATGTTCTGATCTCGCATTATTTAAAAATATTAGGATTATGTCTATATCTTTAATTTTCCAAAAGAAAATTAGAAAAAATTAAAACACAAGGGGAATTGGATCACATCCTGTGTTATAGCAGACGATCCAAATTCCTACATGAGTAGTAGTATACTAGTATGTTAAGCTACAGCCAAACATAGAGATATTTTACATTTTTCTATCCGAAAAGGTAGAAGAAAAGCAGAGGCACAATTACACGTTGAAAAGTTGAACACATCATTATCATTAGATATAATGATTCAGAAATAGAAATCAATCAAACTCGTCGCGAAAATGCGAAATCATCCCACTAAATCTGCTATTAAAACAAACAAACAAACAAAAAAAAAACCACTAAATCTATCTGGCAAGAAAAGGTAAAATGTTCTGATTTTTTTTGGCAGTGCAAAATATTCTTGTTAAGAACAAGTTGTCACTGCATTGGGTCTACCACAAAGATCTAGATCTCTTATTAGATGCAGCGGAAGGTGGGCTGATCTGTGGAACAGCAAATGAATTGTCATCACTCCAATTTCTGCTTGAAATATCTTTATTAATATCTTTGAAGCTGATTTGGTCACCAAAATCAGGCATGTTGAAACTGGAAAACGATTGAATTTGAACAGGGGTTGTAGTTGTAGCTTGAGGTACTGAAGCCCCTGTATTAAAATCACCATCCCAAAATGGCATCATATCATTACCACTTCCCCCACTCTGTAAATCAAGAACAAAAAAAAAAACCCATTAATTATTTTGAAAACGCTTAAAATTACTTTAATTAATCAAAAAGGGAATTAAGTCAAAACCTTAGAGAAACCAAAAGGATAAGAAGAAGGGTCAAGGAAATCTTCTACATGCCAAGCAGGTAACATGTCCATCAAGTAATCAGATATGCTGCTTGTTGGAACATCTGGACCTCCATAGCTATCTTTATCAGTAGTAATTGTGGTCTTTCCAGTTGTTGGGTTGTTCAAAATTCTGGGTTGGTCAGCAGCAATGGGTTTATTAATTCTTGAATTTTGACACTCAGAAGATTTAGTGGGAGGAACTTTTGCTATTGCAGAAGAGGATGATGTAGTAGTAGTTTCGGTTGTTGATTTTGATGAATAAAGCGAAGAATTAGCTGAAATCTTGACCCCAGTCAGAAGGAATCTGTTATGTTTCTTTGTATGTTCATTGGATTTGTGTATTGAATCATCGCAGGGTATGCACAAAATGGCTCGATCCTGCTGACAAAACAAAAAGGCTTTCCTTTCCTGTATATTTATATAGATATATGTACGAAAATCAATTAGTAAGACAACATTAAAGAATAAAAACAGAGCCTTTTATGGGACTCTAACACACACCTGACAGATGTCACAAAGAGGGACTTGCTTAGGAGAAGAAGAAGGGAGGAGGAGAGATAAACGCTGGTGTTTTCCGGCGAGCTTGTTAGCATGGTGGACACGGTGGTCACAGGCGTTGCAGAGTGCAGCTTCATCTGCAACACAAAACACGGCTGCTTCGTCTTTGTCACAGACGTCGCACCAGATCTTCATTTGATTAAAATATCAGCTTAATAGCAATTAATTAACCAGATTTTGGAGGATTCGGCTGCTTATGATATTGATATATGCAAAGACAAGAGAAGATAAATCTCAAGAAGGAGAAGGAGAAGGAGAAGTTAACAAAGAGAAGAGAAATAATGGAGGGGATACTTTCACACCGGAGAAAATTTAAAGTGGCGTTGAAGTGGGAAGCAAGTTGGAAAGGAACGGGGAGTTAGTGTCCATTATTTTTATGGGAAATTAAGGATAATGACACAATCTGGAAGATTTTTAAGTATCGGAGACAATTTACATATTTTTATAGGAAAATGACAATTGATAATTTTTATAGCGAGATGATGAAAACAATGAATTAGAAAATCGGTGAATCTCTAAAAGTAAATCAGAAATCGGTGAATTTCGATGGTGAATCACGAAAATCATTGACTTTCGATGATAAATTTTGAAAATTAGTGAATTTCGATAATGAAATTAAGCGAGTGAATTTCGATGATGGATAAATAGTTTTGTCGCTTTATCGCAAAAGTTTCAAAAGATTGTCTTTCTCTTTCGATTGATGAAATATTTATGTCATTCTCCTCATTCTCCTTATACATTACTGCATTATACTATTAAAGAATGGCTACATTATTTGCGCAAGTGTCAAAGGAGAAATTATCATTTCATGTCGATGACCCTTTATTTTACGCCGCGTCGAATGAGTCGATTTTTTTGTTTTGGAAATTAGGGATAATGATAATAATACGGAATATTTTTAAGAATGAGAGGACATTTACATATTTTTAAAGTGAGAAATACATTGCGCATAATTTTTATAGCGAGAAGACAAACAATGAATCTCTAAAGTGAATCCGAAATCGGTGAATTCGATGATGAATTTTGAAAATTAGTGAATTTTCGATGGTGAATTTGGCGATTAATTTAAGCAATGAATTTTGATGATGAATAAATAGTTTTGTCCTTTATGCAAAAGTTTCAAAAGACTGTTCTTCTACTCAATTGATGAAATATTTATGTCATTCTCCCTCATTTCCTTTTTTTGTTTAAGTTTCCCGTTGAAATTTTCCTCTCCAGCCCGTTGAAATTTCAACGTTGCTTCCTTTTTCAACATGTCGAGATAAAAGTTCAATATGCTGGGGGAAATTTCAACGGGCTGGGAGGGAAATTTCAACGGGAGACTTAAAAAAAAATGTCAGGTCAATCCGATCTGACATGAAATACCCCTTCCTACAGTGATCTGAAATGATAATTTCTCGTGTCAAATGCACCATATCAAAAGAACGATAGTTAAAAAATCGATTTTTGAGTTAAAAGTTGTTTTTTTTTTAAGATCGTTTTGATATGATGCAAGCAGATGTAGTGGTGTTGTAGATCGCCATGAGCCCAGAGAGAAGATAATGAAAATGTTCGAGGGCTTGGCTACCAGGAGCTTCGTGTCTTGGGGTGGTAGGCGTTCAATTGAAGAGATTGACATTATTGATGCGTCTTTACAATCGCATCTTGTGTTGTTCTATGGGTGGTCGGAGCTAGTGGTTTCGATTGAGATTATAGGTAGTTGTAAAAGCTTGACTTGCTCAGACATGAGCAATGACGGAACCAGAAATCGAAACTCGGTGGAGCTAATATACTATATTCGGATAATCGGATTGGCATAATTAAATAAGATATTTTGATGAATTAAGTTGGATTATATAATTTTTTGGTGTTGAATTCTTTTCGCGGTGGGCTTAGCACCCTTAGCCTGTGCTAAGCGCCCGTGCGTTTATATTGCTTTTATTTATTTATAAAGAATAGGAATCGAGATAAAATTATCGACGATTTAATCCCGAGTATCGTGTGCAATGTCGGATACTCTTCAGCACGATCGCCTCTACACACACCCGAGCGAGTCGACACTATGATGCACGGATACTCCATCCTGGCGTATTCCGTATCCGATACACATATCGGATACCGATACTCCACGGATACTCGAGGATACTTCATTGGATACGTATCTGGATCAAATTGTAATTTTCAAAAGTTGGATATTTTACCGGATACACGTATCTTGACTCTGATCTGGGTATCCGAAAAACATGATACTTAAAGAATGAGTTTGAACCTTAATATGTGTATACGCGCTATTACGCACACACACACACACACACACACACACACACAAACATATATATATATATATATATGTATGTATATATATATATATATATATATATATATATATATATATATATACACACACACGTATGTATACATACATACATATACATGTATAGTCATTTTATTTTAATTATTTACAGTTTAGTCCTTATATTTTTATTATTTACAAATACATCCCGTATCCGTATCCTATATTTTCATAAAATCCCGTATCTACGCATCCTGTATCCACGTATCCGTATCCGTGCATCCTAGGTCTGACATGTAACGGTTGAGTAAAACAATAAAATTTTACTACCTCCGGTCCAAAATATAAGTCACCGTTGACTTTGGCACGCATATTAAAAAGCGATAACTAATCTAATTTTACACTATCATGGCGAAATTACCCTCTAGCCCTTGTTCGGTCAATTGTAGTGTAAACAATGGGTAATTTAAATCATGATAGCGTAAAAATTCGATTAGTTATCGCTCTCCTTTACGCGTCAAAAAGTCAGCGGTGATTTATATTTTTAATTTGATGGAAATATATATTTTAGTATCCATCACGGTGTCAACACTCTTTGACGCTCCATAATACAAATCTTCCATTTTTTTTTTTTTTAATTTCAACATTTCTAAAGAAACATTGAAAGATAAGATAACTTGCATATGATTTGAGTAATAAAAATGATTTACAACCTTAATCATCATTTGACATATAATATCGTTAGAAGTGCGCGTAGTCAGGTTTTCGGGTTTTCTGTTTCTTTTACAACTTTTAAGATCAAACCATTTTTTACGGTTTTCAAATTCACAAACCAAAACCAAACCATAACTAGATAAAACCATTTTATTCGGTCCGATTTGGAGTGGCTTGGTTCAGTTTTTCCGTTTTTTTTTCTCTATTCTTTCCATATATATATATATATATATATATATATATATATATATATATATATATATATATATATATATGTGTGTGTGTGTGTGTGTGTGTGTGTGTGTGTGTGTGTGTGTGTATACGGTGTATATACATATACACAACATGATATTGTCATACTACATTCCAATTAGGTTGATCATATAAAACCATTATAAACTATTTTGTTTCATCTTGTCATAGTACTATTAGGCAAGGCCAAAATCTACGTATGTGTGAGTTAATTGATTGAAGAGTTAATGAGATAATGAGTGCGAGATATTACTTATTTACATATGTAGTGATAATTAATGAGGATTCACTTTGCACCACCTAATCTACTGTGCACCACTTCAACATGCACTTCTGATGAGAATCGACTTTTTATGGGTGCATGGGGTGTGTGAACCGACTTTGATTAAAGCCCCATAATCAATAGTGATATACATAGACATATACATACACACATGTAAATATTAAAACACACGGTCACACACACACACACATATATATATATATATATATATATATATATATATATATATATATATATATATATATATATATATATATATATAAACCCATGTTTACGCTTTTCGGTTTAGTTCAACGGTTGATTTTGTTTCCGGTTATTTTGTTCACCCTAAATATCAAGTATCTTATTTAGCTTTATGTGTTTCATGTTTTAAAACGACCATCTTTTATAAATTGTAATATTCTAAAAACCAAACAATTTGTTGGCTAACAAGGCATAGGTACAATGGTAATTATTGTGGTGCTTAACGCGGAGGTTCCTGGTTTGTGTCTCAGTGGGGACAAAAAGTGCATATTTGTGAAAAAAAACTAGTTTTTGTATTTTGTTATAGGTGTATTCGTAGCAGAAACCATATATGGTGTCATATCCCTAAAATAAAGATACAAATAGTGTTTACCCCAAATAGCTCCCACAACAGAGTCTCTATCCTATTTATTTTTAGGGATATAAACAGTGCATCTCTACATTTGAGGATGAACTATTCACGTCCCTAAACATATTTGATTATGAAAATGGGGGAGTGGTTTAAAAGGACAAAAAAGAGGGGGGAATTAGGAATCAGGACAGTGAAAATATAAATTGGGTGATAAGCACAAATCCACCGTTCATAACCCCAAATCCATTGTTTGCTGTAGTGGAACTGACCACAAATCTATTGTTTCACTATCACAGTGGAATAAAGACATGTCCTTTTTACCCGAAAAAAATTCCACTGTCCCTTTTCCATATTTATATGTTCAAATTGTCTTTTTTAACAATAAACCTATGAAAAATTATAGGGATAAAGATAGGGATGATGGTGGAGTGAAATAATAAATATTTAATGTGTATGAATAGAGTTGTGAAATAGAATATATATCATTGATTATTATTTGAAATGTTATAGTGATAAGGATAGGGATGCTGATGTGGAGTGTTTTGAATTGTGATGTTGTAAAATAAAAATATGTATTATTTTATATTATTTTAAGGATAGTATATGGTGTTTCTGATTTGAATCTTGCTAAAATTTAAATAGATCAAGTAAATTTGAAATAATTGTTGTATTATATAAATCAAAGTAGATCTATTCACCTGATCTATCTAAAGATTTAGGGCACTCAAATAATATATAATACAACAATTCTTGATGCATCTTACTTGGTATAGTTATATATATATATATATATATATATATATATATATATATATATATATATATATATATATATTAATTTATCTTATATATACATTTTTCAACACATGTTTGATGACGTGTCGTGGATTTAAAATTTTAAACTAGTCTTGTGTCCGTATCAAGATCATGTCATTTGATATCTTCGTGTGTCATTCATTACTAGTCAGTGTGGTTCTACTCCGTTGTTCCCATTTACCATATAGATTTGCCAAAACTCAGAAATTAGCGAGATGATTTAATATTTAAACTTTAATACCAAAATTACTAAAAAACATATTGAATATAATTAATGTATACGATCTAATCTCGATAAATGAATATCTTGAGCAGGAAAAAATATACATTTTAGCAAGGTGATTTATTTATCGATAAAATGAATAATATTTATTCATTTAGATAGTATTTTTACATTTTTTTTCTTATGATTAGTATTTTTACATTTATTGTACAAATGTATCTAGAAGGTAATGTATACATTCATTTTCTTTAGACTCTAGATTAGGAATACATGCACTATTTATCTTGTGGACTAAATAAAGCGTATTATGTATTGAGACTACTAATAAGATTGTATGTATGGAATACTTAGAGTCTAAGAAAATATACTTAACCTACACTTTAACTATATGTAGTTCTAAAATCTTAGTTTGATAAAGAATTCATACTATTGTATTTTTCTTAATCTTCTATTTAGTGGCTTCCAATCATCGATGGAACCAATAACAAAAACAACTTAAAGCGACCAGATAATGAGGGCCATGTGTGAGCATAATAAGGAATATCAAGTATTAGCCAAAAAAGATATGTAAGGATGGGTGAAACAAAAGTTTGATATAGTTCTTAGTCAAACCACAATATCAAATACTTTCAAAAGATCATCCGAATATTTGTCGGATGAGATGAAAAATAGCTATGTTAAGAGGCACAAGTCACTAAGTACTCGATTTAGAAAGCTTTATATGAATGGTTTCTTCAAAGGCGAGAGAAAGTGAATATGTGGGAATGATCCAAAGTAAAGCAAAAGAGTTTTTGCAGAAAATGTATGGTGAAACAAATCTTTTTTTTTTTGAGAAACTGAAACAAATATAGAATCCAGCTTTTCTAGTGGATGGTTAGAGCGTTTCAAGGCAAGATATTTAATCAATTAAGTCTTACCGACGATTCGGTGAAAGTGGTACTGTTAACATGGAGGACATTGAAAATGCTTTACGGAATACGGTCAAAATTAGACCAATTTCAGTTGAAAGATATTTACAATATGGAGGAAACTTGATTATTTTACTGGTTGGGAGCTGACCATTCATTTGCCATGAAGCGCTTGAAGGACGGAAGAAAGACAATGAGGGAATCACTGTTGCTGTTTGCTGTAATGGTGATGGATCCGACAAAGTACCCCTTTGGGTTATTGGTAAGTATGCAAAACCTAGATGCTTTAAGAATGCGAACATGAACGATCCTAGTTGCGAGTATCGATTCAACAAGAAAGCTTGGATGACTGGTTTGCTTTTTAAAGAATTTGGTCGTTGGTTTGACAAGAGAATGAATGACAGAAATGTTCTATTGTTGGTAGACAATTGAACAGCTGTGGAAGACTTGAGAAATTTAGAGTTATTTTTCTTGCCCCCTAACATGTCGTCTAAAATTCAACCATGGATCTTTGGGATTATCGAGCATTCAAAGTTCATTATCGGCGTCGTTTTTATTCTAGAATCTTGCAGAGTCTTGAAGTTGGCTCACCAAATCTTGAGAAGGTTAACATTTTGGATGCTATTTTTTGCTACCATAGGTTGGAGACTTGATGTGACGGCAAAAACAATTACAAATTGTTTCCAGCATTGCAAGATTCGGTCTGAAGAAATTGATGTTCCTGAAGTAGAAGTTGGTCAATTAGAAGAAGATATACAAGAATTAACTGATGTCATTTCTAATTACGGTATTGAAATGTGATGGACGTTGAACATCTTTTGAACTATCTAATGAGAATAATGCGGTTATGGAATTGCCCTCTGAGCGAAGAAATTATTGAGTCCGTATTAAATGATGAGAATGATCACGAACCGGATGATAGTGGCGTCATACCAAATATGTAATCAAAAGAGGTCTTTCAAGGAGTAGTCACCATACAAAATTACATTACAACACGAGCAAAATATTTGAAGTTGTGCTTGCATTGCAAAAAAATTAAGGAATGGATGCATTTTGGTGGAAGGAAAAAAGCAAACAACTTTAAGTGCATTTTTTTTTTTTTTATAGAAATGACTTCTTATATGAATATTGTTGATTGGATGAAATATTTTCGTTTAGTGATTATTCATTTATGTTTATATATGGATTTTAAGGACTCAAATTATTTTATTCGTGAATGTATTTAGCGAGGTTATTCATTCAATTGTTAGGAAATCTGGCGGGAATGCATGTGAATTTAAAATTTGATTTCCTTTTTACCAGGATCGACTTCTTTTAAGCAACAAGCATAAAAGTAGTAAACGAGAAAGTTATCTTGAACGATCTGAAAGATCGAAGCTTTATCGTCTACAGTTGATAGTCCAAGCACCGAGCCGTCCAAACTTCCGGCCTCTAGCGGTAATCCACACGAACAATCGTCGGATTCCGAAAATTTGCTGCTACCGGAAAAAGTCATCTGTTAGGTAACCCTTTGACCGAGTTAGAATTGGAGAAAATTATTTATTTGTGATGTTATTCGTTTATCGAGATTATCTTGTAATATTTTTTTATTTTATTTTTGTCTCTTATTAAGTACAGATAAATATTTAAAAAAAAACACAAAAATTATATTTTAGAAATGTAACTGAATCATATAAAAAGGAACAAAAATTATTATTAACTCCATAAGATAAATTGAAAAGAAAAGATGGAGTACAATGTTGTCCAGAAATTAGGTAACCAAGAGATTGATGCGTAGCGAACATTGTATAATCTTAGAAACAAATTTCTAGACAAAGTGGCTCTTGTTTCCGATGCTTGCTTATCATCCCTTCCCATGATAGTGCATCGTTTCCTCCACCGTTTCTGGCCACTTTCTATTATTGGGAAATTTTTAGATAGTGTGTCTGCGTGAAATACATCTACGTGTTGTAATCAGATCAAGATCGTAACTACACACAGCGTGTTTATGTTGTGTGTAATTACGATCACTGTGTAGGCTCTGATTATCTTGCAGCGTAGTATCTCTTTTGCGTGTAATCTGTATTCTAAATATTTCCTATTATTGATGAGGAAATAAATGATAACATGGTCGCTTATACCAAATTTTAGGAAAACCATTAAGGAATTTGACCTACCATTTCAATTGGTGGATTGCATAATTGTATTTTATCTTTAGGATGAGGTCATAGGATATGTAGAGAAGTCATGAGTTTGCTATACAAATACATGAAAGAAATTCCTCTTTTATAAGGTTCGAACCTCCTACTTGATTTAAAGCGCATCTCATCATTTTAAAATCTTTCAAACACTTTCTGGCTACTAAGGCCATATCATGCGGACTCGTCTTTTTAATATACTATCCGTTCCGATTTAATCGGATATAGTTGTAAAAATCATCTATATATATCTTAGCAAGTAAAGCTAAATGTGCGCATGCACGGAAAATATGATAGATTCGTAGCATATGTCTTCTTTTTTAAATAATACTCCTCGTCATGCAATATAGGCGTTTTTTTTTTTGTTTTGTCCACCATATAAGGTATTCTCACATCCAATTGATATTAAATGTATTGTTTTACTTTTCACATTAAACAATCTGATATAATGAGTCACTTCCAAAAACAATACAATATTTTACCTTAAAATTTTTATAAAAAAAAACAACTCATTTATTAATTTTCTTAAACTGTGGGTAAATTCCAAAAGCGGGAGTACAGTATTATGAAACAAAAATTAAACATGGTTTTATTCAAGCATAGTTGTAATAGTATAACAATTTTATAAAAATGACAATTAACACACACACAAAATTTTATTAAAATGACAATTAACAATTTTATTAAAAGAACATAATTTCATTTTTGACTATGGGATGATAGTAAAAAAACAATGGCTAAATCAAACCGACAACTATTCAAAATCTTAAATGTTATATCAATCATTAAAGCCACACAACGCATTTATAAAATTTGTAGAAGGTACAGTTTGTCTCAAACATTTTCCAACTCCGCCCCAAAACTAATGTATCTTGCTCTGCTTTTTCTTCGAAAGAAAAACAAAGACGCTAAACTAATGTCGATTATATAAGTTCACTTTCATTTCAGGTCTACATGCATACATTCTCTTCATTATCAATATTTGCTGCATACATAAGTTAGGTAAGAAACAATGAAACAAAACTTACCGTAAAATTTTAAGATCATTCTAGCAAACACAACATATTAAAAAAAAGGCCCGACCATCTTAATGATCTTCTGTGCCATTAAATTTCACCAACAATAATAGAATGAATACATAAAGGAAATATAGAATATTAAAACATATCAACATTGCGAACATCGCGTTAAAGGAATGATCTATAAGAAGCCAACATATTTTTTTCAATACAACACACGGTAACGATGTAAAATATGATTTTCAGAATCTCATTATTTCGCATCAAGTGCTTATAATACTCCAGGTCATCAAAATGGAGAAAAAACAATGATAAGCTAAGTTGTATATGCAGTGAACTACCAATAAATTGAACCCAAAGGTAGTTCTTTGCCTGCATATCGTCTTTAATGGATTCTTTTTCTTCATACATTTCACAAATGCTTGAAGCAATGTGAAGAGTCGCGATTACCTCCGTCACCCGATATAAGCCATAAAAAGCAGCCCGGAACGACTATTGAAGAAATGGATATGAAAAGTTTAAAGGAAAAAATAGACTAAAATCAATCCGTCCGGTGTCTAATAAACACCATCAGTCCATGGGGCTATCAGTAAAACACCAAATATATATGTTGTCTTGTTAACTAAAACTCAAAAAGACAATCCGAACTTGTAGACATGTTTAATCATTATAACTGAGCTCTGAGCACTAATGTCTTTACAATATAACATTCATCTATTCAATATTTCAATGAGTCCAGTGACTTTCTATTTATTTCTTCATAAACAAAACATAATCTTTGTTCCTTCTCCGGCCACTATAATTCATTTGTGCAACTCATGAAGAGTAATCTAGCATTAAACTTTTGCATCAATTGATCAATGTTCATTAGAAAAGAAGCCACGAGGAAAAAGTCTTTTGCATCATAAAAGAACGTCTTTTGTTGATTAGTAAATGCGACTCGCACCATTGTCCATAAATACATGAATAATTTGTTGATTAGTAAATCGACTCACACCATTGTCCCTAGTCCATGAATAATTTGGTTTTGGTCCGTAATCATATGATTTGGTTTTATAGTCTTGTACTCGCATAAACAATTCGGTAAATATTCACTTAAGAAATTTCTTTTCGGTAATTCTTATGATCAGTTAATGCGATTTTTTTTTTTGAAAGGAAGGTAGAATCAAACATTAGCGAAAGTTTCTTCCTTATTTAGTATTTTAGCGAAAGTTTCTTCCTTATTTAGTACAATGCACGATCATTTGCGATCAATTGGCGATGAATTGACGATGTATCGGCGATCATTTGCGATCTTAGCGATGCCTCTCCGATCCTTGGCGATCCTTAGCGATGAATTGGCGATCCTTGGCGATGAATTCGTGATGAATTAGCGATTCATCGGAGAGGCGTTTTTAGGTAGTATTATTTAGGAAAAAAACTTTGAGATCGTACTATTTAAATAATTTTCCCTAATAATAATGTACTTGTGAAGTTCATAATACCAACTCGAAAGCCGAATGAACCTGTAACAAATCAAATCATTGCATCTAAATATTTAATCATCGAGATTTTATATGCACATATCAAGATTTTAGTCAATAAACGAATTTAGCTTATTTAATTATGATTTTTCATAATAGCATAGTATCTATTTGAATTATTTGATATATCTGCTTAAAATATTATTTCTTCCCAAACCTGTTCAGCGTTCAAGAATTTTAGCAATTAAACGCACAATTCCACATCTGCAATAACTATCTATATTCATTAAATTTAAACGCCTTCGCTAATAACATTAAAAGAAGGTAGAATTTTCAACTCTAACCTAGAGGATGTCAATGAACTGTGAGGTGAACCATCAACCATTAGATTCATTGCTGAAAAAATATATAGAAACAAAGACTTGATACATAAGGAATATTAACCCGCGAAAAAAAGGAAAAAAGTGAAATCCAAGCCACCTCGATTTGTTGGTGCCTTCCTACGGGAACCTGTAATTGAAATAAAATAGAGAAAAATCAAAATCCCTCTGACTACACAAATCAAAATCCAACCAGGAATGAAAAAAAAATGAAATACGAAATACGGCAAAACATGAAAATTGAAATCATAAAAATGATATGCACATTTCTAAAAAATAAAATAAAAGAATATAATCTGGGCAGCGGCTCACGAAAGTTGAAATTTGGATTAGTTCTACGGCATGTAATCCACCGTACAAAACCATGAAATCCATCATACTGCATGGGTAGCCTTGCCACGATATGATTGAGATAAATATATGATGAGATATTTGAATTTCCCATCTTGAAAAGGAAAATACCGAAGAGATGAACAACCCGATCGTGCCCACTCAACCACAGAGATTATTACTTTGCCTTCAAATGAATGAGAGTCGTAGGATCCAGTCGGAAAAAAATGAGAGTTGTAGGTGAGGCGGTTTCAAATTAAAAGTGTAACTCTTTAATTTATGGTATACACAATAATGAATCGAATAAAATAAAAATTCTAAAATAAATACAAATATTTTGGATGATTCTCCCTAGTATTAGGTAGGATTCGGTTGTTGTTTTTTTTGAAAATATATTTGCTTTTTATACACAACACAATTAAAAATCTAACTCCTTAATTTATGGTATACACAATAATGAATGAAATAAATTAAATTCTTTTAATTAAATACCAATATTTTGGGTGATTCTCCCTATATTTTGCATCCACGTTTTGTTTTTTTTTTTTTTTATTAATTTTTTTTAGGAAATAAAGCGGATTTGGACCGTGTCAAGACGGGTCATCGGGTCAATCAATTTTATTTCCTCTCCTAAATATATATATATATATATATTGAAAAATAAGTTAATGTATTGGGTTTAAGAATGAAATAACTTAAAAGTCTTTTTTTTATATTTAATTAATCTTCTTTTTATATTTACTATTGTAATAACTTGAGTAAAACAAAGAAAAAGACAATACATACAACATTGGAAATTATATTTCTTGAGATAAAAGGAAAAATAAACTGTTTTGACTACTACATCGAATAAATTGAAACGAATGGAGTAATAAAATATAAAAGTGTGAGTCCTATGGATAAAATTGCTCTTTTTTTTATATAAGATCAAGTTTGAAAATCCACGAGAGGCATTATTGGTATTTTACATTTTTAACAAGAAAACTATATCGGTTCAATACAATATTTTTTCCGAATGTCAATTAGGGCATTTATTGTGACATCCCGACTTTTCAAAAAATGGGAAAAGAGTCATTTGACAAAAAATTCAGATTTGATTTATTTAATTAAAGGATTTAAGTTTTGTAAAATAAAAAAACGAGTTAATGAGGAGTTTTATTTTAGAATGAAACTTCCCATTATTAAGAGAAGTTGGCAAAAAGCAGAAACAGGAAACAAAGTTCGATCTCTGAATTTTGAGAGAGACTAAAAAGGAGAAAAGAGAATCTTCCTCTTATCTCATCAGTTGTGTAGCGGTCTTCAGATTCGAGTAGATAATCAGATTCGTAGTGATGCAGGCATCGTTTTGATACCAAGAATTCCAAATCCAGAAAAGGTTCCTTTTTACCCTAGTTTTAGAATCTTTTATATTCGATCAAGTTCTGAAGCTTTGAGTTGTGTGATTTGTAGATTAGTTTGTTTAGAAACACTTGATCACAATTGATTCTAGTTTAATTGTGGGTCAAATAGTTTTTTTGTTGAAAATGTTCAAGTTGTTGTTTGTTTTAGAGGATTTTGCTTGCTTTCTTGGATTTGATATAAGAGGGTCTTCATACCGAATTATAAATGTTTTATAATGTTTGGTAGTTGTATTGTAGTGATTTGGTGTTATTTTGCTTCAAATTATGTGTTATATTCGTTGCATATGTGTTGGAAAATTGTTTGGATTCGTAAAGTGTAGAAAACTGCTAAATTTGGGCAGTTCGACCCTTTTTGGCTCGCAGCAAAGGGATTCAGCGCACGCTAAGGGTGAACAAGATGCTGATAGGATGTTTCAAGAAGGTTTTAGATCACGCCGAGGGCTTTAAGCGCGCGTCGAAAGTGAAACAGAAGCAAAGCAGATTGTTCAGGTTGTCTTAGCGCACCCCTAAGTGGCTCTGCGTGCGCCGACACATACCAGAATGATCTGCAAGGTTTTGGAGCGTTTCTGCACGCACCAATGAGGCCTGGCGCGCGCCAAAATGCCTTTTTTTTAAACGTGAATTGAGTTTTGAATGATGCTTCTTGATCTAATAAGCATATATAAACGTGACAAATCCATGATTAAGCTTCTGATGCATTTAGTTCCGGCACCGAATGGATTCTTCCTAAGAGTTGAAGTTTGGGACCTTCAGAAGATCATGAATGACCTTGTGCTTTGATGGATTAGTATCCATCAATGTCTGTGTATGTGATAGGCTTTGTTAATGTCTAGCTATCTAAGTGAGGGAGTAGAATGTTAAGCGAGCTTTTGCCTTGAAAACACTTAGGTGGCTAGTTAACAATTAATAACTGATGACGGTTAAAATATACCTATTTATGTCATCAATTATAACCTTAAATCGGAGTCAATTATATATATTTCATATTTAATCACGTGTTTATATTTATTATTTAATGATAAGTGATTATTAATATGATATAATTGGTATTTATTTGTTTTATTATAAAAGAGCAATTAATTGTGTGATAAATCTTGATTTTGCGAGATAATCACCACACAATCTGGAGATCTCAAGATAAAAAGAAGAAAATCGAGCATTGAAGAAAAGATTAATCGATCGGCACAAGCGAGTGAAGTGGGGAACAAGTCAGCGAACCAAGTGTGAAAGCGCATTGTGGATTCGTCGGATTCTCCGATTAGGGAGCGCATTAAAGAGTGGGAGTCGCTCTTCCGTCTTATGTATGACTATTCAATTATGCAATCTTTATTAAGTAGATCTGTTGTGTTTTATTATGGAGTAATTTTATTTGTATTGATTGCGTGATGTAGATCTATTTACGAACCCATGTGTTTAGGTTAGAAGCGTTAAAGTAGTCATGATTTGTTCCGACCACCAGGAGTGTTGTGTTCGGTCGACTAGACGTGTCACTCGGTCGCCCGAGTGTCGTTGTCGTTCGATCGACCGAGCCTGGCAATTTGTAGGGCAATATCATGATCGGCCGACTTCGTCGATTCTCTGAAATGGAATTAAAGCGAGTAATTAAACCTTTGATCAACTTAGTTATTCGTCATCATAATTTAACATGAAACTCAAAAAGTGATTGTTACTTAGGATATAGATTGAATCGGCATCTAAGAAATCGCTAACCATAGGAATGTTGCTTAGATGAGGTTACGGTTTATACGGCATCCCTAGTTAAATAATTGTGTCGAGAAGTTATATGAGATGGAGGCATTAAAAAGCGAAGTCACGTAATGGAGGCACGATGATTTAGATAGCCTAACCGAGCTAAATCTACCTTGGGGATGACTCCGTAGTCATAATAATTAATCTTGAGCGTTTGTTTTGTCTCGTTATCAACCTAATTCACATGAGGGAGTTATGATCTACTAGCGTAATCAATACTATTTGTCTAGATAATATCAACCGTATTATCCGTGTTTTAGTAGCCTTTGATTTGTCTTTGTGGTATTTTGTGTCTCGTGGTTGTCATTTATTTTATTTCTGACATTTAGTTGGTCGTGAACCGCCGCTTTTAATTTAAGTCGATAAAGTAAGTTGTGTTTTATTTGTGCCGAGGTCTCTGTGGATGGAAGCCTCGACTCAATACTGTCTGGCTATACTACAATTGAACTAGTTCTCTTGCTAGTGGGTTAGTAGGTCTCGAGTTAATAATTTAACTTGACCACGTCATCAAGTTTTTGGCGCCGTTGCAGGACTCGAGTCATTAAGTTAAGATATAGCTTATTTTGTTAGAAGCTGGATTCGTGAATATTACGTGAATAGGAGTACGTATATTAAGCAGTGTCATAAAAAAATAAAAAAAAAAAAAAAATAAAAAAAAAAAAAGCGTTGGTCGACCGAACCACGGCTCTCGATCGACCGAGAATTTGTTTTTTTGTTTCTATTACGTGTCGATTTTACAATATTACCTTCATTTTATTTACTTTTTCTTTTCTCCAACTTATTTTAGTCTGTTTTAATTAGTTAGTTAAAGGCCTAGCCTTTACTAGTGATTAATTGTTTTATTGTTGTTTATTATTTTATAGTCGCTACTCGGAAGTCGAAGGAACCGCTTGAACCTTATAATCTGAGATAGAAAAATTTGCGAGAAGGAATAGAAAGTTAGCTAGGGAGGCTGGCTAAGCAAGGAGAAGGATCCAAATCTTGAGGAAAGCGAGCAAGAAGTGGAAAGAAGTAACTCCACCATCCACCGCAAGAGAAAGTCACAAAGAATAAGGATGGTGAGCCAAGCAATGAGACTAATACTTCAGAATCTTTGCTGAGCAAAGAACATATAAAGAACTCTGCTGGCCTAGAGTTGAACTTTTTTGATAATAAGTACCCAATTTTCAGCGATGTCGATCCTTCAACTCTACCTTATCCTCCGCCAAAGCCGAAACCTAAGTTTGATAATAAGAGGTATAAGAAGTTCGTGGATATGTTTAGTAAGTTGCAAATCAATATACCCTAGTTGAAGCACTATTGAAATGCTGAGTACACCAAATTTTAAAGGCGCCGTCTCACTAAAAGGAAACTTCTAGATTTAGAGACCATATGCCTTAATGAGGGTGCTCAGCCATTCTTCAACATAAGTTACCCCGAAATGCAAAGATCCGGGAAGTTTTCTCATTCCCTGCACCATAGGTAGCATTAATATGCGAACAAAGCTTTGTGTGATCTAGGAGCAAGTGTGAACTGATGCCACCTATCTATTTTTCGGAAACTAGGCATGAAGGATCTTAAGAAGACCTCAATCACATTGCAATTAGTGACCGATCGATCAAAGAGCCGTGTGGAGTGGTTGAGGATGTGCTAGTAAGAGTTGAAAAGTTTGTATTCATATGTCGACTTTGTGGTATTAGATATGGAAGCTAACTCACGAAGTGCCATTGATATTAGGGAGACCTTTCATGGCCACTAGTAGAGCGCTAATTGATGTTTACAAAAGCGAGTTGGTATTAAGAGTGAATGAAGAGAGAGTTGCATTCAATGTCTTTGATCTATGAAGCAACTTTGATGATGGAGAAGATGCATGTTTCATGTTAGATTCCATCGATAGGATCATTCAAGAATTTCAACAACATGAAAGTATCAAGGATTTCTTGGATCTTTGTCTTGGAAGAAGAGGATGAAGTCAAGTACATAAGTAGTGAGGAGGAGAAGATGATATGGCCGGGGATGTAGTAGAGGAATCCCAAGGCTGTAGAGGAAGTAAGTCTTTGCGGAGATTGAAAGATTCTATCATAGACCAGCGTGGCATAAATACTTTGAACTCAAACTCATCGGTCAAAAGTCAAGACTTCTTTGGAAGAACCTCCAACAAATTTGACTTTAAAACCTCTCTGCTGCGAATTTGAAGTATGTATTTCTTCAAGATGAGACTTTGCCGCTAATTATATCTTCATCCTTGGCGGACTTACAAGAGGAGAAACTAATGAGAGTTACGAGAGAGTACTGCGCGGAGCATTTGGATGGACCATAGGCGGCGTCAAGGGCATTAGTCCTAGCGTATGTATGCACAAGATCTCCGTGGATCACGAAAGAAAGCGGTTGCACAACCTCGAGGCGTTTAACCCCGCAATTAAAGGGCGTGGTTAGGGATGAGTTATAAAATGCTAGAAATGGGAATTATATTTCCAATTGTTTTGATAGCGAATGGGTAAGCCCTATCCACGTAGTTCCCGAGAGGGAGGATTGACGGTGCAAGCCAATGAGTTGAATGAGTTAATTCTGTGAGGCTAATCACCGGTCATCAGTGTGCATAGACTTTAGGAAACTAAATGGCGCAACTCGTAAGGACCACTTTCCTCTTTCCTTCATCGATCAAATGCTCGAGAGGCGGCGGGCATGCTTTCTATTGTTTCTTGGCGGATATTCGGGATACTATCAAATCCACATCTCACCCGAGGATCGTGGAAAGCAGCGTTTACATGCCCATATGGGACATTTGCTTATAATCGAATGCCCTTTGGATTGTGCAACGCCCAGCGACATTTCAGCGGTGTATGATGTCCTTTGTTTTTGCGGACATGGTGGAAGATTTCTTGGAAATCTTTATGGATGACTTCTCCGTATTTGGAGGCGACGATTCGATTCATGTCTCACACATCTATACAGTATTGAAGAGATGTGAAGAGACTAATCTTGTGCTTAAGCGGGAGAAATGTCATTTGATGGTTCTGAAGGGATAGTACTAGGTCACCGCATATCCAGAAGCGGTATAGAGGTGGATAGAGCTAAAGTCGAGGTGATCGAGAAACTACCTCCACCTACTAATCTTAAAACTTTGCGAGGTTTTTTAGGCCACGCCGGATTTTATCGTGAGGTTTATCAAGGACTTTTCCTCATCTACAGACCTCTTACGAATTATTGGCCAGGATGTACCATTCGTGTTTTATGAGTGCATAAAGCCTTCTAAATTGAAATAAAAAGTAGATTGATTATCGCACCCGTCTTAGTCGCACGGATTGGGATCCGTTTGAGCGATGTGTGATGCAAGTGACCTTCTTTGTTGGCGCGCTTTGGGTCAAAGAAAGGATAAGATTTTTAGGCCCATTTATTATGCAAGCGGACTTTGAATCTTTGCCCAAAGAAATGCGCCTAGGAGCTTTTGGCCGTTATCTTTGCTTTTGACAAGTTTAGATCGTACTTAGTAGGATCTAAAGTCACTGTGTGGTGACCATGCGGCTCTTAAGTATCTCTAGCAAAGCAAGATTCAAAGCCGAGGCGTTGATTCTTTGCAAGAATTTGGCGTAGAAATCCGAGATAAGAAAAGAAGTGAGAGCGTGGTGGCGATCATTTGTCGCGCTTACGAGGTTAGAGGATGGTGAGTTTGGGAATCTTTCACGATGAACAACTTTTCTCCATCACTACCATCGGAGGACATGATGATTGTGCTGCGGTTTCTTCATGAATAGAGGTTGTGAAGGAAGAAGAAACAACCGTGGTTTAGTTTGTTTGTCAATTATCTCTCCATAAAGTACCGCCACGAATTCCAAAGAAAGGAAAAAATTCTTTAAAGATCTTAGACACTATTATTGGGATGAGCCTTATTTGTTTAGCTAGGATCGATAATGTTTTTGAAGATGTGTGCCGAGGAAGAGTATAATGATATAAATTGTCCGTATGAAGTTGGAGGACAACGGGGGAGATAAAGCTGCGGCCAAGGATGATTAATCTTAGAAGTAGAATATGTTTGGGGATAGATGTCATGCTTGTCAAATGACGATACAATATTTCTCGGATGGGAATGAGATGGAGTTAGAATATTTTTTTGATGTTTGGGGAATAGATTTAGCGATAATGGGCCTTCATTTTTGTAATAAACCTTCATTCGGGGGTTCGATAAGCTAGCAACCGTTGATTATGTATATCAGGGCCCCCCAAACTAGTGAAAAAGAATATTTTTACAATGAGGCGTAGCGATAAAGTCACCAATCGAGAAATCAAGCGCATATCCCAAACTAGTGGAGAAAAAGCGTATTATCAAGCGAGAAAAGCGTCAATACAACTAGGAAGGATTGGTCGTTACGTTTAGACGACGCTTTATGGGCATATAGGATGCATATAAAACCTCGATTGGAATGTCACCGTATAGGATTGTTTTTGGAAAAGCATGTCATCTACCTGTGGAGGCTCGAGCACCGGGCCATGTGGGCAACACGAATGCTAAATTTTGATGAGACGTTGGCCGGTGAGAAGAGGATGTTAGAATTAACTCGCCTGGAGGAGTTTCGTTTAGAGGCATACGAGAATGCCAAAATTTTCAAGGAGCGCACGAAGAAGTTCCATGACAAAAGATTCTAGATAGGACCTTTCAAGAGGGTGATCTGGTTCTCCTATACAACTCGCGCTTTAAGGCTCTTTCCGGGCAAGTTAAAATCAAGATGGTGTGGCCCATTTCAAGTACAACGAGTTTTTCCTTCCGGAGCGGTGGAATTATTTAATTTCAAAACGAGTCCAGATTTGTGGTCAATGGACATCGTATTAAGCATTATCACGGCCGCCGCAGAGAAGTGAGGAGGAAGTCTTGTACCTCGAGGACCCTGTCTATGAATAAACCATCTTGAGCTGAGTCGAGCTAGCGACTTTAAATTTAGAACTACTACCTATGATTATCTTTTTGTTTTTCTTTTTAATAAAGTAGCATGCGCATATCACGGTTTTTTTCATCTCGCCAAGTTCCGAGTCTAAGTTCGGAATAAACGAGGTTTTTTCCTTGATAGCCGTCATGTGAGTTTTTCTTTTTTATTTAGGTTTAAATCCCTTTTGGCCTTGTCCTTGGCAGTATAAAGTAAAGTGGCTTAAACTGCTTTTAGATATCTATATCTAATTATCGCCACATTATTTTATAACTTCCATAGACATGGTATTTGACGATTTCGTGGAGCTTGTTTGTTTATACAGATGATGTGTCTCTCTCCACGTTTGTGCCGATGATTACTCCGATATTGTTCCTTTACTTGGGAGCCGTTTCAGAGCTAAGTCTTTCATCTTGAACTCTCATTTATTTTTTGTCATTGAGGACAATGCCATGTTTAAGTAAAGCCAAGGGGACTTAGCTATATATATGTATATTGTGCTATATGTTGCGAGTCAAGGAAGCGGTACAATCGAGACAATATTGAGCCAAATTTTAAAATTTTATGGATAAATGCCAAGTTGTTTAACTCGCACCCTTAAACTTGTGAAGTTCTTATACTTAGAATTAATAGGACATGAACCAAGTTGCGTGAGTGCGTAGTCATATTATACTTTTTGCGATAAATTGTTAGTAGACTTAAGGATATTCATGCCAACAATTGCAAGTAGTTAGGTATTGTTCAATTACTCGACATGTGAATCGCTTAGTACCACATGAGTTATAATAATTGAAAGAAGTATGTGTACAATGCGTAGATAAGTGGTTATGAGGACCTAATGTCGATATTTGTCGATCGATGTATTCGATCTTCTAGCCAACAAGAGCGGAGTAATAAGCTTGGGACGCACTGTGTTTTGACAATGCATTAAAACACTGGCTTGTAGAAAAATTACCAAAGTAGCCCTGCGCTTGTGGTAATATTCGGTGCTATGCATGATCTAAGATAGGGAGATACTCATTAAAAAGTTTTCTTCCTTGAGATTAGTAGTATTCGAAACATATGCAAAAAAATTGAAAATATTAATTTTTAGAGGCTTCGAGTAGTACTCGGTCTCCAAGTCCAAAAACCCTATAGATACGCTCTTGCTTATTGTTCTAGTGCTTTAACCATTGCGAGGCATAAGAAGTATGAATCTTGATGTTGGTGAATTTAGATATGAAGTCCGCATAAACTCTAAATCGCTACATTTATATAAAACCAACGCACATGCACACAATCACTTCGATTCATAGCGAGTAGTGGATAATGCTTATCTTATGAGCATGACTGGTATGAGTTGACTCGGGTTTCTTGTGTAAGTATGAGTTGACCACGTAAAATGTTGTCTTGGGAATGACTTATTGATGCTTTGTTCGGGACGAAGCAAAGTTTAAGTGGGGGCATTTTGATGACGGTTAAAATATACCTATTTATGTCATCAATTATAACCTTAAATCGGAGTCAATTATATATATTTCATATTTAATCACGTGTTTATATTTATTATTTAATGATAAGTGATTATTAATATGATAATTGGTATTTAGCTGTTTTTATTATAAAAGAGCAATTAATTGTGTGATAAATGCTGATTTTGCAGATAATCACCACACAATCTGGAGATCTCAAGATAAAAGAGAAGAAAATCGGAGCATTGAAGAAAAGATTAATCAGATCAGCACAAACGAGTGAAGTGGGGAACAAGTCAGACGAACCAAGTGTGAAAACGCGTAAAGAAGGTGGCTCGGTCGACCGAGCCATGCCATTCGGTCGACCGAGCATGTAGGTTCGGTCACCCAAGCCTAAGGTGATAAATGCGTGTCAATCTTCTGGATTCTCCCTATGTCGGCTACAACTCCTATATAAAGCAAAGACTACTTAAATTGAGAAGACACACCACTACAACAAAAAACAATTTATGCAATTTTAGTTTTTAAGTTTTATTTTCTTTATGTTCGTACATTGTGGATTCGTCGGATTCTCCGATTAGGGAGCGCATTAAAGAGTGGGAGTCGCTCTCGTCTTCGAGGGTATGACTATTCAATTATGCAATCTTTATTCGTAGATCTGTTGTGTTTTATTATGGAGTAATTTTATTTGTATTGATTGCGTGATGTAGATCTATTTACGAACCCATGTGTTTAGGTTAGAAACGTTAAGAAGTAGTCATGATTTGTTCCGACATTGAGTTTGTGTTCGATCGACTCAGACGTGTCACTCGGTCGCCCGAGTCTTTGTCGTTCGCTCGATCGACCGAGCCTGGCAATTTGTAGGGCAATATCATGATCGGCTTCGACTCACGCCGATTCTCGAAATGGAATTAAAACGAGTAATTAAACCTGATCAACTTAGTTATTCGTCATCATAATTTAACATGAAACTCAAAAAGTGATTGTTACTTAGGATATAGATTGAATCGGCATCTAAGAAGTACGCGCTAACCATAGGAATGTTGCTTAGATGAGGTTACGGTTTATACCGGCATCCCTAGTTAAATAATTGTGTCGGGTTATATGAGATGGAGGCATTAAAAGGCGAAGTCACGTAATGGAGGCACGATGATTTAGATGGCCTAACCGAGCTAAATCTACCTTGGGGATGACTCCCGTAGTCAGAATAATTAATCTTGAACGTTTGTTTTGTCTCGTTATCAACCTAATTCACATGAGGGAGTTATGATCTACTAGCGTAATCAATACTATTTGTCTAGATAATATCAACCGTATTATCCGTGTTTTAGTAGCCTTTGATTTGTCTTTGTGGTATTTTTGTGTCTCGTGGTTGTCATTATTTTATTTCTGAGATTTAGTTGGTCGTGAGACCGCCCTTTTAATTTAAGTCCGATAAAGTAAGTTGTGTTTTATTTGTGCCGAGTCTCTGTGGGATCGACCTCGACTCTGTCTGGCTATACTACAATTGAACCTAGTTCTCTTGCTAGTGGGTTAGTAGGTCTCGAGTTAATAATTTAACTTGACCACGTCATCAATAACATACATACTTGTGTAGTTAAAAGCCTAAACATCACGGTTCTTGGTAAGGTGCAAGACAATATCGGAATGTGTGGTGTGGTCAGTATAAAGCTGGCCTTTGAGGGGACCAGCCCGTGGCTACTAGTACAACACCTCTAGTAGGTTGCAACCAGATGCTTCGTGGTGAGTAGCACCATGCGTACGTAATGCCCTTGAATTCTTGATGTCACAAAGATAAGCTAAGCTAGAAACAAAGTAGGATCTCAATTTCATGTTGATGAGCATGAAGTGAACCCAGAGTTTGAGTCACATTCATAAAGATAACTTAATAATAATAAAATGTTTGCCTTTCATTATAAAGCATAATTGTTCGATAGCTTCTACATTTTACTAAGTACTTTTTACCTACCCCTTTGCATATTTGTGTGTTTGCTTTGTGGGAGAAGATGTACTGAGTTGAGCCTGGATTGTGATGACTTTGAGGATGACATTGGATGATGCTATGCCATGCTTAATTAGTTGATTTTATACTTTCATAACTATGTTGTACCTTTTAAAGACATGTTGTACTTCTTTTCTAAAACTTGTAGTAGTTTGAGATGCTTTGTTGTAAGACCATTACAATGTAAGATATGTCGTTGTCGTAAGTTTCCTTTTCTACACTTTTAAGTCGGATGACATTGTAATTCTAGTACCTTTTATGGTTTTCACACGAGTCTCTTTAGCTTCCGTTAGCTTAACTCGATCACGATGACGTAGAGACTTACGTATAATATTAGATTTATACATTGTATACATGCCGAATGTTCCTTTCCGGATAAAGACTCGATATCCGGAATGAGGCGTTACAAATGGTATCAAAGCGAAGCTTCTTTGTCGCATCTAGGCTTTATTCATCATTGAGATAAGATACCTCTTAGAACCTTAATGATCTCTCTTGATCTTGGTGGTAAATCCTCATAAGGCTAAGATCCTTAAAGCGTGGTTAGGTTGCATTAGGACTAAGTGAAGAGACTTTAATGCCAAAGGTAAGGTTAAGTTTTAAGCGCATATCTTATATGTGATCCGCTCGAGTTTTGTTCCTTCTAGGATCCTTAATAGAATCCTCTTTTCCTTTTGGAGCTTTAGGACCTTCCTCTCTTGTTCTTTCTCTTGGAGGATGTAATGTTTTCTTATTGGGACATATGGTTTTAATCACCTCAATTTTTTAGTACATTGTTCATAAATTGCTTGACAAGTAAGAGCACTCTATTCGAGAAAATTTTGCAAATGTACTCTCATTATCAACTGTTTTGAACAAGTTAAACACCTTCAAATGATTTGAATTTTAATATGTTGTAGAAAAGACTCGATCTACAATTTTGTTTTGGATCCAAATGCAAATTTCGGTTTGAGCATAATCTATAACACAAATCACCTTATGAATTTACGAAAATTTTGATAAATTTTATAGCGATTGACAAAAATAATTATTTTGGTCAATATATGTTTTTCAAAGACAGTGGTTTCCGATCACCATATGTAAAATTTAATTGCCTACAACCTTTCTCTTTGCATCATGTTCAAAATCAGTTCAATTTGTTTCGTACAAGTCAACCATTTCATGGATGATGTATGCACTTAATTTATTTTTTCCAAAAAAAAAATTCATTTAAGTCCTTTGGTCAGGAACGGATTGATGTCGATCTCTCACTGTGGAATTTTAGGTGTGGAGGGTCATAGGTGTTGGAAAGGCTTTGAAGCATAAGACCTTTAATCTAGTCGTTATCCAAGATAAGAAGTTTAATAGGTAGAGATTAAGTCTCGTGGATTTAACACCCTTCTGTGCCGCGAAACAACTACTTGGTGATCTTCCAACTCTACGTTTTCATTAATAAAGATCCTTTTTATAATCATCCAGCTTCTTACTCGGTTACCCCGATTTTAAATGTTTTTTTTCTTCCATCCATTTTATTTGTAACCCATTTTCTACCTAATTCCCTTTCTTGGAACCTTTGATACTTCGAAAAGTTCACCTATTGCGGAACTTAATTTCCTAACTTTGTACAGTTTTTGAGGTGTTCATTTACAAATGTTTTAATCATTTTAAAATCTTGGCTTCAAGAAGATAAGTTCCCCACCTATCTAATCTTAAGAATTGGGTTTTGCATAATTCCCTGTTTGTATCAAGTTTAAATGATACTTTGCGAATCAATTTTATTTCTTGATTTCTCATTTTGAGTACCTTTTATGATATGTTTTGGTATGAAGGTTAAATCGTCTAGTCTTATTTTATTTCTTCCTTCTTCAAATTGGAAGGAATAGCTTTGTGAATCTTTTCCTTTAAACAAAGGGTTGTCCTTTCTCCTAGTTGAAAATTTGCACCCTCGAAGCAAGTCTTTTACCTGTTTCACAACAATAATTCAAAAAAGAAGAAGAAGGGGGCTCACTGCTAAATATTGTTTCTTGTCTATAGGAAATCCGTATAAGCTTGGTAGAAGGTGTCACTATGGTTTCCCTTTAAAGTTTGAAGTATGGATATGGTTTGGGAGTGCTAAAGAGGATTAGTGTTGGATTGATAATAAGGCTTTGTTGAGGTTCTTTAAGTTAATAGATAATTCCTCAAAGGTAAGGTGGATGTATAGGTTAGGGTGACCTTTGCATAAGTATGGAAATTTTTGTCAGGGTGAACAAATGGATGAAGAACCACAGATGAATCATCGCTTGTTAATTGGTGGATTGACATATGAAAATTTGGGACAAAGTGTTATAGGCAGAGCTTAAGACGTTAGGACTGAAGGGTTGGTTATAAGATGGATGACTTGTGCGAATAAAGTAGAGTGGTACTTAGGATTGAACTACATGATCAATAGTGATGGACGCGTAGAAGTCTTGATGTTGATAATACTAGGGTTCAAATCACTTGAAGATAATAATGTTTTGAATGTGAATTAGAAGTTATGCAAGCTGGTAATTAAGATGAAAATGGAGTTGGTTCTCGGAAAGTTTTGAGGACGAAACTTCTTTAAGGGGAAGAATGTAACTCCGGACTTTTTAAAAAGACAAAAGAGTCATTTGACTAAAAACCATATTTGTTTTATTTAATCAATGGATTTAAGTTTTGTAAAATAAAAAACGAAGTTAATGAGGAGTTTTATTTTAGAATAAAACTTCCCATTATTAAGAGAAGTTGGTAGAAAGCAGAAACAGGAAACAAAGTTTGATCTCTGAACTTTGAGAGAGGCTAAAAGGAGAAAAGAGAATTTTCCTCTTATCTCATCAATTGCATAGCGGTCTTCAGATTCGAGTAGATAATCGGATTCGTAATGATGCAGGCATCGTTTTGATACCAAGAATTTCAAGTCCATAAAAGGTTTGCTTTTAACCTAGTTTTAGAATATTTTAGATTCAATCAAGTTCTGAAGCTTTGAGTTGTATGATTCATAGATGACCAACATCATATGAGAACTTTGTGCATTTTTTTATTGTTGAGTGTCTTTGGAGGATGTGAGATCATCTCTGCATGCAAGGGAGCAGAGACAAAAGGCAGCTGACACTGACAGTCAGGATGCTGGCTTGGTAGCTAGCAACCACAGTCGGAAAGGGCATGGACATCCTAGGAAGAAGAAATCCAGGTAATCTGGTTTCAAAGGTCCTAAGTCCAAAATTATCCGTAATTACTGTAAAGAGCAGGTGCATTGGAAGTCTAATTGTTTAAAGAAGAACCAGTAGGTGAACAATTATGGCACAACTACGGATGATGATTTGGCTCTAGTGGCTAAGGAGTAAGCACATCACAATGATGTGTGAATTATTGATTCTGGAGCAACCTATCATATTAGTCCACACATGGAGTGGTTCTCTGTAACACCCCGATTTTCGCCATATTGTTTATAAAGGACTTTATAGGCATTTTGAGATAACTGTCTAGATAATTTATTTGTTTATTTATTCTTTATTTTTTTTTTCAACTAATAAGTCTAGTGATATATTATATTTTCATACTACTGATTAAGCTGCAGTATTTTCAACGTAAAAATGATTTCGTTGTGACGTTATACTAAAAGTGATATTATTATTATTATTATTATTATTATTATTATTATTATTATTATTATTATTAGGGGGAGTGGTAATAAAGGACAAAAAAAAGTTGAAAAATAGGATTAAGGGCAAGTGGAAAAAAAATCGTGTGTTAAAGGACAATTCCAACATTTGTTACTCAAAATACATTGTTGGTTCAGATTATCTTTACTGATGGAATCCACTATTCCAATCATTTGGTTTGTCTTTTTCACCCAATAAAAAATTCCACTGTCCTTTTTACACATTTCTACTCTTATTTTGTCCTTTTTAACAATAAAGCCTTATTATTATTATACATAAATATTTGACTATGATCATCATGCTTTTATAAGTTATTTTTATACCATAGATTAACAGATAGTTAATTTGAATTATATACTTGATTTAAACATATACTTTCAACTTTCTATACAATAAATAATAAACTCCTTTTTTAGCAATAAATAGGAAAGTGATTGTTTCTTTAGAACTGCCGATTAATTAGTCTTTTGGTCACTTTGGTTCAGTTACTTACATTATTTTGAATTTATAGCCTTCATCCGTTACATTTAGGTAAAATTCTTAGCCAATTATAAATACAACTTGTGATCTCAAACTTTGTCAACCAACTATATCGACTTCAATCCCATGAAAACAACACCGCAACCAACATAACCTGCCTACTTGAAACAACCATGGCAGACACTAAATTCTTGCTCACTAACTGAATACACCTCACCATTTCAAATCATCTCTTCTTAGTACCAATGGTGATCAACAAGACCAGAAGAAACCCAATCTGAATCTCGAAACCATCCGATATCACATCATTATCATTTTGAAGTTGACAATACCATTGTGATTGCGTGAGCGGCTACCTCTTTGGTTTTGCGATAAAGTGACTTAAACTCTACATTTGGTGGAACCAATCTGAAGACTCAGCAGCTGAGAAGTGTATTCAATTATGTGCATCAGTAGGGATGAGTCTACTGAGGCTTTTGTCAGCAGAATGAAGTCTGTTGAGTACGGGAATACAGCAGGGTCCCACATCTGCTATTTCTGTTATGTGACAGCTATACAGTGTCATTAAAAGGAAGACACGTGTAGGGGTATTTATGGCGTATCAGACAAAGATTCCTTGCGGCTAGGGTATAGGGATTTGTGCCTATAAATACAGTTGTTGTTGCGTCTGTGTGTGTGAAATCTGTAACTCAGTGCAAAATAATAAAGATCTTTTTTCTGCCCATGGTTTTTTATCTCTCTCACTTTGAGAGGGGTTTCCACGTTAAATCTGTGATCTTCTTGTTTTCTGTTATCTCCTTTGATTATTTGCGTTTGATTGCATCTGTTTCTATTTCTTGCATCATCGAAGTTATCTCCATCCGTTTCATAACAAGTGGTATCGAGAGAGGTTTTGGAGAAAACAATGCATGCGATCAACTTCATCTTCACCAAGACCTTCATTAAGGTGCTAGGATCTTTGATAAAGTTGTGATCTTTAGCAAGAAAAGATGTCAGCAGTAAACATGAAAATCGATAAATTTACAAGAAGGAATAGCTTTGGTCTGTGGCAAATCAAGATGCATGCACTTTGTTGAAACAACGGGGTTTGTGGAGTCCTTTATCTGACAAACCAAATACAAGGTGCAGCATTATGCCGGTCATCTGGAAGAGAAAGCACATTCAACCATCATGTTGTGCTTATATGATGATGTTATCACCGAGGTTCTTTGAGGAAGACACCCGACCAAGTTGTGGAAGAAGCTTGAAAGCCTTGTATATGACCAAGTCAGCGACCAACAAGTTGTTGTTGAAACAGAGGTTGCATTAAGGAAGTCCACTGAGGGAACATCTGGGCCAGCTGAACACAATATTACTTGATTTAAGGAATATTGATGTTAAAATTGAAGATGAAGATGCAGCCCTAATCCTGTTGGTGTCATTACCGGCATCATATGAAAACTTTGTGCAGTCTTTCATAGTTGGGAAGGATACAGTAGCTTTAGAGGATGTAAGGTCTGCCTTACATGCCAGGGAGCTTAGACACAAGGCTGCTGGGACAGACAGTCAGGCTGTTGGGCTTGTTGCTAGCAGCAATAGTGGAAAATGATATGGACAGAAGAAGAAAAAGAAGTCAGGGTCCAAAGGTCCTAAGTCTACTGATGTCTGTAATTATTGTAAGGAGCAGGGACATTGGAAGTCCAATTGTCCAAGAAAGAAGAAAGCAAAGAGGAAGACAATTCAGCACGAGAGCCTAGCTAGCTCTTGAGCAATCGATGAGGATACGGTTCTAGTTGTAGGGATTCCACACACCATAATGATGTATGGATACTTGATCTTTGGAGCATCCTACCATATTTGTCCAAAACAGGAGTGGATTTCTACTTAAGAGCGAGATGGATGGTGGTCAAATCTATATGGCCAACAACAAGGTTTACAAAGTTGTGGGAATTGGCTCAAGAAAGTTAAGGATAGAGGATGGTAAATTCTATACTTTGAAAGATGTAAGACATGTTCACAGATGACCAAGAATTTGGTATCTCTCGATCTACTGCATGACAAGGGTTCAATTTCAAGGGTGAAGGTGGACGGTGAATGTCTTCAAAGATTCAATTGTAGTCCTCAAAGGCATCAAGAGGGAACCTTGTATATATTACAAGGATCTCATCAGATCTGCATTTCTTCTTTGTTGCATCCTCGTAGTTCACCGGTCTCAAGAGACTCAAACTGTGGCATATGAGACTAGGTCACATGGATGAAAAGGGTATGATTCTTTTTTCAAAGAGGTTTTCTTGGGGGATATAAGGTCAAGAATCTGGACTTTTGTGAACATTGTGTGTTTGGGAAATTGCATAGAAGTAAGTTCATAGCAGGGTTGCACAACACAAAGGCATCACTTGATTATATCCATTCAGCCAGCTGGGGTCCATCAAAAGTTGAGTCATTGGGTGGTCACAGATATTTTGTGTCATTCATAGATGACTATTCAAGGATGACTTGGGTGGTGATGATGAAGAACAAAAGTGATGCATTCAGTAACTTCAAGCAGTGGAAGGCCCTAGTGGAGAATCAGTTAGGCAAGAAAATCAAGAAGCTTCAGATAGATAATGGTGCAGAATTACTGGAATGATTTTGATTCATTTTTTGTGCGGTGAGGGTATTGCCGGACATCATACTGTAAGGAATACACCTCAGCAGAATGGTGTAGCTGAAAGGATGAATCAAACTCTACTGGAGAGGGCAAGATGTATGCTTTCTCAAGCTGGTTTATCAAGGAGATTTTGGGCAGAGGCCGTAAAAATAGCTTGCTACTTAATCAACATAAGTCCTCACACAGGGATCAATCTCAAGACACCATTTGAGATGTGGTCAGCAAGCCCCGCCGACTACTACTCGATTCTAAGGGTTTTTGGAAGTACAACTTACTATCATGTTAGTGAAGGGAAGTTGGAGCCTAGAGCCAAGAAGGGAGTGTTTGTGGGGTATGGTGATGGAGTGAAGGGATATAGAATTTGGTCATCAGCAGAGTCCAGAGTAATCCTCAGCAGGGATGTTGTGTTTGATGAAAATTCTATGTTAAACTCATCAGTGGGGAGGTCTACTGAATCTGAAACCAGTGTTGAATCTGATAGTGTTGAGAAACAGGTGGAGCTTCAGGTGGAGTCTACTGATATGCAACAATCAGTGGATCCAAATCAACATTATACTGATCTGGATAATGAACCAGAATCTGATCCAAGCCAACCTACTGAGACCTCAGTAGGGCGTCATACAAACATCAATCAGCAGGCCTAGAAGATCTAATGTTGGGATACCTCCAAGGAGATATGGGTATGATGATTTGGCTGGATATGCACTCCAAGTTGCAGAAGAGGTAGAGGTTGCTAAACCTACTACTTACAGGGAAGCAGTGACATGTACAGAAGCATCTCAGTGGCATGCAGCCATGAGAGATGAAATGGAGTCATTGTTGAAGAATCAGACTTGGGAATTGGTCAAACACCTCTTGACGACAAGGAGTTGTGACTTGTAAATGGATTTTCAAGAAAAAGGAAGGAATAACTAAGGCAGAAGGGGTCAAGTATAAGGCATGTTTGGTTGCAAGAGGATTCAGTCAAAAGGAAGGGGTTGACTTTGATGAAATATTTTCACCAGTGGTCAGACACACCTCAATCAGGGTGTTACTAGCAATGGTGACACAGCAGGATCTGGAACTTTAGCAATTAGATGTGAAAACTGCTTTTCTACATGGTGAGGTGGATAAGGAGATATACATGACACAGCCTGAGGGTTTTCAAGTTCCTGGCAAGGAAAATTATGTTTGCAAGTTGAAGAAATCATTGTATGGTTTGAAGTAAGCTCCAAGGCAGTGGTATAAAAGGTTTGACAGTTTTATGCTTCAGCAGGGTTACATTAGAAGTCCTTATGACTGTTGTGTATACCACAGTCTGCTGAAAGATGGATCTCATATCTATCTTGTCTTGTATGTGGATGACATGTTGATTGCTGCTGCAAGGAATTCTAATATTCAAAATCTGAAGAACCTTCTCAGTGCTAAGTTTGAAATGAAGGATTTGGGTGCAGCCAAGAAAATCTTGGGGATAGAGATCTGGAGAGATAGAAGTCAGAAGAAACTGTTCTTGTCTCAGCATGGTTATGTGCAGAAGATATTGGCCAAGTTTGGGATGTCTGCTGCAAAACCAATCGATACTCCTATGGCATCAAATATTCATTTGTTTGTTTATGCTTCAAAGTCAGCTGAAGAGAAGGAGTTTATGTCAAAAGTTCCCTATGCTAGTGCAGTTGGCAGTCTGATGTATACCATGGTATGCACTAGGCCAGATCTGGCTCAGGCAGTCAGTGTTGTTAGCAGGTTTATGGTTCAACCTGGAAAGGAACACTGGAAAGCTGTTAAAAGGATATTCAGTGTACCGAGAGGTACTGGTGATGTTGGTCTCATTTATGGAGGTGATACTAGTGCAGGCACAAAGCATCGTGATCTTGATTATGCAGTGATGTTGATGAGAGAAAATCAATGACTGGTTATGTGTTTACATTGGAAAATGTAGTGGTCAGCTGGAAAGCTACTCTTCAGGCTACAGTAGCCTTATCAACTACTGAAGTAGAATACATGGCTCTTACTGAAGCAACTAAGGGGGGTATCTGGTTGAAAGGGCTAGTTAGTGATTTGGGGTTGCATCAGGATCAAGCTGAGATATATTGTGACAGTCTAAGTGCAATATGCTTAGCCAAGGATCAGGTTCATCATGGGAGAACCAAGCATATTGATGTCAGGTATCATTTTCTAAGAAATGAGAAGAGGGTTGTAGTGAAGAAGATCAGCACCAAGGATAATCCTGCTGTTATGTTCACTAAACCAGTTCAGCAGAGTAAGTTTCAGCTTTGCATGGGCTTACTGAATATTCAGAGCTTATAATCTGTTTTTGGAAACTCTAATGCGAGGCGGATCGGTGGAGTGGATCTTTGTGGAGATAGTCCGGTACAAGTACATCCTGGCATTGACGAATGCATCTGGTACAAGTACATCTAGTTATGCAATCTGTTTGACTCTGGTAAGAGTTTAAGTCAAGGTGGAGATTTGTCAGTAAAGTGACTTAAACTCTAAATTTGGTGGAACCAATCTGAAGACTCAGCTGTGTGATGGACAGCTGAGAAGTGTATTCAATTCTGTGCATCAGTAGGGTGGAGTCTATTGAGGCTTTTGTCAGTAGAGTGAAGTCTGCTGAGTACTGGAATACAGCAGGGTCCCACATCTGCTATTTCTGTTATGTGACAGCTATACAGTGTCATTAAAAAGGATGACACGTGTAGGGGTATTTATGGCGTATCAGACAAAGATTCCTTGCGGCTAGGGTTTAGAGATTTGTGCCTATAAATACAGTTGTTGTTGCATTGTCTGTGTGTGTGAAATCTGTAACTCAGTGCATAGTAATAAAGATCTCTTTTCTGCCCATGGTTTTTTATCTCTCACTTTGATAGGGGTTTTCCACGTTAAATCTGTGTTCTTCTTGTTTTCTGTTATCTCCTTTGATTATTTGCGTCTGATTGCATCTGTTTCTATTTCTTGCATCTGAAGTTATCTCCATCCGTTTCATAACATTGCTTCTAGTAATTTTTGTCGTCAATATAATTTGGGTGTCTGCAGTAGATTATGGTGTTGGTTTGTCAATATTAATTCCAAAACCTTTGGCAGTAGAAGCATAGTGGGTATGCATGATTACGTACTGATATGTTTACTCAATTAAAATCATGGCTACTTTGTTATTATGCTTGGAATTTGGGTCTGTTGGATTTGATGGCAGCAGGAGCGTCCCTGTCCAAATTTAGGCTCAGAAATTAAAAAAATTTAGGCTAATTTCTTGAAAAAAATAGTAGCCAAAAATATATAAAAAATAAAACAAAAGCTCGCCATGATAAGTCATGGGTTTGGAAGGAAAAAACCTACTTATTTTGGCTCCTAAGTCTAGTTTAAAAAACAAAAATTATTATAGTTTGCAAAATTCAAATCAAGTCTCATGTATGCCTAAGATATCTTGAAACACAATATAACGTAATGATTCCTTATTCATATAAATACAGTATATATATAATATTAGATCAAAATTTAGTGGTAGCTTAAATTCATTGATTTTCGAAGGCTCAAGTATTTCTTCTGCACTTACATGAGGCGCCCCTGGATGGCAGCAAGGTTATATGATAATATGAAGAAGGAATTGTTGAGGAGAGTTGAAGGACAGGAAATATGGTGACTAAAATTCAGTGGATGTTCGGCCGGGAGGCCGGGATAGAGGATAGTGGAGAAATAAGTAGAATGGATATACAAAGGATGATATGATCAGTATATCAGGGCTAAATAATTGTAGCATATTTTAGTGTTATGTTGATGTTACTGTTCAAAATTAATGAAGAAGCGTATGAAGAAATAAATTAAAGTATTTGTGAATGATTTATTCCAGTGTCAGAAGCTCTTGATCGGAATAACCGAATGCTGAGAGCATAGTTGTAGCCGGTAGGGTTGAGCAAAATAACCAGTAAACCAATCCAACCGTAAACCGATCCAAACCATTTTGTATAAACCAAACCAATAACAAACCAAATGAATTGGTTTGGTTTGGAACCAAACCGAATTGCATTGGGTTGGTTTCGGATATTTTTAATTACACCCAATCCAATCCAAACCAAACCAAATTTTTTATACATTAATTATATATATTATACCCATTACCCAACCAGCCCAATATAACCCAATTGTTTTTGATCATTTTACTATGTTGTTTTGGTTGGAAGATACTCATGGTGTTTTGATCATTTTGTTGTGTCAACATTCAGCATTTTGCTCTTTTGATGTAAATATGTAAATCAGTAAATGCATGTATGTAAGTATGCAACTATGGAGGATTGATTGCAGCTGAATTATATTGTAATGTGTTGTTTTTTTGGTTTGTAATTTATTTTAGTTTGGATGTAGCTGTTTAGAGTTCATGTAAAAAAGGTTGGTTCTGTCAATTTTTTTTTAAATATTAGGCTTGAAAAAAGCGAAACTAACCCAATCCAAACCGAAACCAATTCGAACCAAACCATTGGGGTTGACTTCGTTTTGGTTTGGATTGGGGAACAAATTATGGTGCCCCAAACGATCCTAGTCTTTCAAAACCAACCCAAACCCACCCAAACCAATCCAAGCTCAGCCCTAGTAGCCGGACCCGAGGTGAGTTCAAGTTTATTTTCGATAAAAGCCAAAGTGTGTTTTTTAAAATTATTTTCAAGTATTTTATTTATATCAAGTGTTGATTTAAACTCGGAAGCTGTTTTTCGAATAACATTTCTTTAAATAAATAATTCGAATTGATATGAAACGACTAATGTTTTGAGCTAGTGCACAATTTTCTAGTAACTATAAAAACTGATACTTGGAATTGACGGATAATACCTGCTCGCTCGTGGCACGGAAGTGTCAAAGCTCTGGTTTCTAGGGGGATTAGGGTTACTGCTCTAGGAGAACGGCGCCACCGGTCTCGGGGCCTCTTGACTCGAAGTCTTTCCGACAGTAGCTAGAGTGCTCGCTCGTAAGAGTGGGGACGGTACATTTTCCCCGAATATTCATGCTACAGCCGGGAAAGCAAGGGCTGACGGTTGGTGCGTGGGTCCTAGGGCATGGGCAGGGTTGGCTGGAGCCGTGTAGGAGGTTTGCACGGTGAAGGTTGACTCTTTTCCTTGACAATCGGCCGGAGTTTTCAAGCATGGCTAGTTCTCGTGAAGTGCGGTTGAAATCCATGGTAAATTTGGCATTTGGGCGGTACTTAACTCATCGGCTCGGCCAAAGCTGATGCTTGTAATTGAACACGACATATTTTCTTAATGCTCGTGCACTTCAATATTAAAAATTGTCCTTCCTATGTAATGAAGACTTCCGTTGGTTTTTGTTAAACATGTACAAAATACTGGTTTTCTTATAAATATATACATATATAATATATAACACTCTCACACACGGTTCATACCAGCCTTTTGCTGACGCCTCGTTTTCCATGTTTCTTTTTGTTTCCTTTTCTTTTATAAAACTATATATATAGATTATTGACCGAGAGATAAAGAAGGGTATAAGAGTTGATGTAGATCGAGATCCGAGGAAAAAGAAATTGATGTTGCGGTTGGTGCCTCATTTTATTTTAAGAGCTATTGTAATTTGTATGGGTTGTAATATTGTAATGAAAATAATTAATGATGTATTGAACAATCATTTGTGGTTTTAGTGAAATATTTTGTGGATTTTAGTGAATTATATTGGAAATATAGTTTTGTTAATGAAGTCGCGGTGAGAGCTTCGCAACCCCTCCTAGAATGACCCCAGTGGACCTAGGGGTCGGGAGTAGGGTATTACATTCTCAACCTATGAGCATATGAAGGGGGGACATATTTCTATGACCAACAACAAGGTCTGCAGGATAGTTGGGATTGGCTCAATTCAGCTGAGGATTGATGATGGTAGATTTTGCACACTGAAGGATGTTAGATATGTACCACGACCAAGAATTTGGTATCTCTTAGGGTATTAGCATCAGACTCTTTATCTTCAACTTTATCCCTACACTAGGGATAAAAAATAGGGAAGAAGAAAGAAAGCTTCAGCATGAGAATCCCTATCCCCACCCTACATTAAGGGATAGCTACAGTTCCTCCCTACATCTGGGGTGGAACTGTAGCTATCCCTATATATTTTTCATTGCTTTTATTGTTGTAGGAATAGAGATAGGGATGCTGATGTAGAGTATTGTGAATTTAGTTGCTGTAAAGTAGGGATATGTATTTTTTAATAGTATTTGTGAGGATAGAGATAGGGAAACTGGTATGAATACCCTTAGTCTATTGGACAACAAAAGGTTCAAGTTCAAGGGTTCAAGTGGAGTTCTGAGTGTCTACAAAGACTCAATTAAAGTCCTCAAGGGTGTCAAGAAGGGAACCTTGCATCTGTGGCCGGGATCAACTGTATCTTGTTCTACTGATGTTTCGTCATCAGATGTTCACCAGTCACAGCTGACCAATCTATGTCATATGAGACTTGGTCATATGGGTGAAAGAGTGATGCAAATTCTGTCAAAAGCTGATCTTCTTGGGGGATAAAAGGTCAACAATATGGACTTTTGTGACCATTGTGTGTTTTAGAAGCTACATAGGAGCAAGTTCTCAAAAAACATACACAACACAAAGGCATCACTTGATTATATTCATTTTGATTGTTGGGGGCCATCAAGGGTGGAATCATTGGGTGGTCATAAGTATTTTGTGTCTTTCATTGATGATTATTCATATGGCTTGGGTGGTAATGATGAAGCACAAAAGTGATGTATTCAAGAATTTCAAGTAGTGGAAGGATCTAGTGGAGAATCAGACAAGGAAGAACATCAAAAGGCTCTGTACAAATAATGGCCTGGAATTCTGCTGGTCTAAATTCGATCAGTTATGCAAAGATAAGGGTATTTCTAGGCACCATACATGCAGAGATACCCTTCAGAAGATTGGAGTGGCAGAAAGAATTAATCAAACTCTTTTAGAGAGGGCTAGGTGCATGCTCTCTAATTCTGTTTTATCAAGAAGATTTTGGGCATAGGCTGTTAGCACAACTTTATACTTAATCAACAAGGGACCTTACACTTGGATAAATCTCAAAAAACCAACTATGATGTTAGGCAAGCCTATAGATTACTCTGGTATAAGGGTGTTTAGGAACACAATTTATTATCATATGAGTGAAGGCAAGATGGAACCAATGGCCAAGAAAGGGTTGTTTTTAGGGTATGGAGATAGAGTCAAGGGGTATATAATTTGTTCATTAACAAAGAACATGGTCATACTCAGCAGAAGTGTGATCTTCGATAAGAATTCTATGCTCAGCTTATCTGTGAGGAGAGCTAAACCTGAATCTGAATCTGAGAGAGTTGACAAATAGTTGGAGCTTTAGGTCAAGTCAGGTGAACAACAACATTTAGGTGATGACAAGACTCATCTGATCTGGAGAACAAAAGCCGGATCAGAACCAGTCAGCTGAACATAGGTCAGTTGATACTCAAATAGTCGAGGTTGGTCAACAGAGTATAGCTCTCAATAGAACTAGAAGGACCAATGTTAGACCTCCCAAGAGGTATGGTTTTGAGGACGTGTTTAGATATGCACTTCAGGTTGCAGAAGAGGTGGATGGATATGAGCCATCCACTTATAAGGAAGCAATGACATGTTTTAAAGCATCTCAATGGCTTTCTACCATGGAGATGAAATGGAGTCATTACTGAAGAATCAAACTTGGGATCTAGTCAAACAGCCAAATGGAAGAATGATAGTGACTTGTAAACAGGTCTTCAAGAAGAATGAAGGAATATCTTCAACTGAGGCAATCGAGTATAAGGCATGTTTAGTTGGAAGAGGTTCAGTCAGAAAGAGGGGTGGACTATGACGAGATATTCTCACCAGTGGTTAGACGCACTTCCATCAGGGTGCTACCTGCCATAATGGCACATCATGATCTTGAACTTGAGCAATTAGATGATGTAGACAAAAAGATATATATGACTCAGAGGGGTTCTAAGTTCTTGGTAAAGAAGGGTATGTTTGTAAGTTGAAGAAGTCATTGTATGGACTTAAACAAGCTCCAAAGCAGTGGTAGAAAAGGTGTGCCAATTACATGATCCAGTTGGGTTATAATTGAAGTCTATATGACTGTTGTGTGTATCACAGTCAGCTGAGAGATGGATCACTCATCTATCTTGTCATGTATATATGTGGATGATATGTTGATAGCTGCTGAAAAGAAGTCTAATGTTCAGAATCAGAAAGACCATTTCAGTGCTGAATTTGAGATAAAGGATTTGGGTTCAGTAAATAAAATTATGGGGATGGAGATCTATAGAGACAGGAGTCAGAAGAATATTTTCTTGTCTCATCATGTCTATATTCAGAAGATATTTGCCAAATTTTGCATGCCAACTGCCAAGCCAATAGATACTCCAGTGGCATCAAATGTTCATCTATCTGTTTTATGCTTCACAGTCAGCTGAGGAGATGAAGTACATGTCAAAAGTTCCATGTGCTAGTGAAATAGGCAGTCTGATGTATGTAATGGTCTACATTAGGCCTGATATGGCTTAGACAGTCGGTGTTGTCAGAAAGTGTGTGGCTCAACCTGGAATGAAACACTGGAAAGCTGTGAAAATGATGTTGAAGTACCTTAGGGATACAAAAATGTTGGCCTCATTTATGGAGGTGACACTCAGTGTTTGGTCACATGGTTCTATGATTCTAATTGTGCAGGTGATGTGGACAGCAGAATGTCAATGACTGGTTATGTTTTCACTTTGGGAGCCTATGTGGTGAGTTGAAAAGCAACTCTTCAACCCACAGTGGCATTATCCACCATTGAGGCAGAATTCATGGCACTTATAGAGGCATCCAAAGAGGGTATCTGGTTGAAGGTGCTGGTCAGTGATTTGGGTTTGCATATGGATCAAGCTGAGATATATTGTGACATTCTAAGTGCAAAATGTTTGGGTAAGGACAAGGTTCATCATGAGAGAACAAAAAATATAGATATGAGATATCATTTTCTAAGAAATGAAAAGAGAATATAGGTGAGGAAGATCAACAATCATAAAAATCATGCTGATATGCCCACCAAGTTTGTTCAGAAGGGAAAGTTTCAGCTATGTCTGGATTTACTCAACATCCGGAGCTGTTAATCTGAATTTGGAAGACTCAGTTGATGAGATGTTCAGCTGAGGTATTCAAAGGAGGAGTCTGGTACTGTACATATGGCATTAATGAATGCATTTGGTACATTACATCTAGTTATGAAATATGTTCGAACAAGAGTTCAAGTCAATATAGAGATTTGTTAGTCAAGGAGACTTGATCTCTGCGTTTGAATCTGGGGCTAGCTGAGTGATGGTCAGCTGAGCTGAGTGTTCAAGTCAGGGAAGGTTAGCTGAAGTGGTGTTCAACTGAGTTCTGTTTCCAGCCGAGTGAATTCTGTTGAGCATGTTGAACACGTCTGAATTAGTTTTGTATCTGAGCTGTTTACGTCTGGTGACTCAACTGAGCTGAATACACATCTGCGTATTTATGGGAATTCTGACAAAAGAATTTATGGCGGCTAGGGTTAGGTTTTCAAGGCTATAAACACCAGCATTCATTGTAACCTAAGTGTGTGAATCTTCGTATAATTCTGTGCATAATAATATATCACATTTTCTGTCCATGGAGTACGTAGTCGGCATAACGCCGGAAACCACGTTAAATCCCCATGTTCTTCTTACTTCAGTTTCTTGTGTGATTGTTTACGTGTGATTGGTCTGTTATGTGTGATTCTATTATTCTGCGCCTGCAATTTCAATCCGTTACAACACTTATCATTTGCTTATTGTATATATTACTTACACATCATTGTAAATCTCAGAGTCGTGTCTAATTTAACCATAATGCTTAATATATAAGTCATTATATATACAAGGATTAATATTATGGATATACAAATAAATGGTCTTAACACAATTATGATCTTTCAAACAAAACACCATTACGGCCATAATACACTTACGGTGTGATTGTTTATTCAGGCCATCAATGTGGGACAAAGTAGTGTGAGCGTTTTCATATAATGTGATTAATAATATAGAACTCAATCTAATTTATGAGCAAATAAAAAGAACTCAATCTAATTTGATATGAATTTATCATATATTTCTGACGATAAATATTATCATAACACGTGATGATGATCATATATAGATTAGTATGAATCCTAATAATAAAGTTTTTCCTATCTTTAAAAGTCTCAAAACATCAAACTTTTATTTCTAATTTTATCCTTAATTTTTTTTCTATCATTGATTCAAATTCAATATATTGGGCAGAATATTGATAATCTTGCTAAATTAATTTAAATCAAAAAGTATCAAAACAGAAATTTAATCTACAAAACTTCTAAAAACACTTGCGGAACATACTGAAAATATTTTTAAAATTGTTTATATAGTTTTCAACATTCAGATTTAGTAAAAATAACATTGCAATATATATTCTATTTTTTACTTTTAAAATACAGATTCTGTATTTCAATTACATCTACCGCATACATCCATATTATGTAAATTTTCCTATATTTACTGCATCATGTAAAATTGAGAATTTGATACATTTTATCTTAAATAGAGATTCTACAAACTTAAAAAAACGTACATTTAAAATTGTAAAATAAAAAATTCGTTTCAGGTATTTGATGCAAGTACTCTAACATGTAACTCAAACAAAGTCAATTAGATTATTTTCTACCTCATATTCACTTAGAAAAAAATTTATATGTGAAAAGACTCTTCCTATCGAGACTAAACATTATGGTCATAGAATTCATACCTTTTCCCTCGACTTTAATATTTTTTCTTTGCATCCACTGGCATCTTTCATTGATAGAGCCATGTGTACTTCTTACACGGTTACTCCATTAATAGAGTTATACCGTGAAGATGAATAGTGACCACACAATTTCAATCAGAGTTCAAACATTGTGTTGCAGATTTATCTAAATGTTTCAACTCCACAGTAGAGTCACTATTCACTATGGGAGAATTCCCTATTCCCAGCCGTAAATTCCATCTTTTTGTAGTTAAATAATTATCTGATTGAGACAGAGGCGGATGCACACCGTGCCAAATGGGGTCCGTGGACCCCGTTATAAATAAGAAAACAATACATCTTATCTATAGAAAAATATTTCGATTTCGGAGAAAAAAATATTTACTTTAAAAAGGATTTACGGACTCTGTTGAACTAAATTTCTGCATCCGTCATTGGATTGAGATTATGAAGAATAGAGTAATTGAACCATTATAAAGACAGAATGATAAGATAGTATAATTAATATATTAATATTAGTATAGATCTAGTCTATATTTGAAAGATTCCTAATGACATATGAGTCCCCATTGAGGATCTGAAAACAGTGCAAATCTTCAGACGATAAAAAGTGAGTTTTGTCTTTTTGTTCAGCTGTCTTTTGGGCAGTAGTGGCCTTCCTTACTACAGGCCGTTTATTCAGAGGATTCTCAGTAGAGAGCTCGCCACGATGGCAGAGATCTGGACCACACGATTCACGAGGTGAAATACACAGCGTGTGTGTAGAAATTGTGTGGTCAGGATCGCCACGTAGATAGCGATTCTTAAGAGGAAAGTCACTGTGATAATTTTCCTTCCTTTACTCAATGTTCAAGTGAATTTTGATTATTTTCTTTTCTTACAATGGCTTGTTTGGACTTTGGAGGGTTTGATGCTTGACCAGAAAGTGGCTATAAATGAGTTTCATATGTTTAATTGCCTTCAAAAGAAAGTCCTAAAGTCAAATGCCATCCTAGCTCGTTTTCAGACATCAACGGCGGCTAAAAAAGAAGTACTACTATTACCTTTTAATTTATTGAAATTGATCACGTCCTAACATAATCAATGTTGATGAAAAAGTTGTTGTGAAAGATGTATGTATATTCGAAATAGATGTATAATTACCGTTTACCCCTAAAGGTCCGTTTGATGTGACTTGATTAAATAAACAATTTTGTTATAATAATCGATAATATACAATTTTATACAAAATGTACGACTAATCGGTGGACATGTATCGCAACATGCATGTATAACTTTATTCTCTTTTTTTTTTTTTTTTTTTTTTTTTTTTTTTTTTTTTTTTGAGAAACACACCATATATAATTAAGTGTACAAAAATGTGATATGTTCCTCCTAAAAAATAATTTAGCAATTTTATGATACAACTATTGTACTATGACATCACCCAATATGACATAGGAATGAAGAAAAATACAAATAATAAAAAACTATCCATCTAAAACTTTCTATTGAATGAAAACAATGAAATGTGTAAGCAAAATTAGTAATGTAGTACCGATTCGTTGATTTTTCTGAAAATCGAATAACATAAATTGTAGAAACAGGTTGCAGGCATGATGAACACATAAATACAAACAACTTATTCACATAAAATTAGTGCAACACATTTAACGAAAAATGTATAAAACAGAAAGTAAAACGAAAACTTATTCGTAGACTGAGGTGCGTAGAACGTTGTGCTTAAGAAATTATTGCCCCGACTATGTGCACACGGATATGGCAACATGTCTCCCAAGATACAACAGTCTTTATTTCTTGTAGCTCTGCACTTGAATGTGAAGAGGGCGGCGAACTGATCCGGCCTTGAATATCTCTGACAATGCAAGTGTTTATTTCTGCAGAGTAATGGTATGATAAAATGTTGTGTTCTTTTCATTCAGGATTGTGTTGTTTATATAGGCAGAGAATGGAGGCAATGAACAGACATTCTTGTTCAGAATTTCGTAGCACAAAAGGGATGCTTTTGTTAAAAAAAATTGGTTGGAGGCAGTTTTCAGTTTTTCTGTTGCTGTTTGGCCGAACTGTTGACTTCTGTTTGCAATGGTTCGAATTTACTGATGCTTTATTCAAAATTATAATTCAGAATAATAATGTTGAGTTGGTCCTGAAAAAAAAACTACTACTTGAGCCGAGCCAAGCCCGGGCCCGAACCGGCCGGACGGCGGCGCGTGTGTGAACCAACAAACATCTACGTCCTCCAGCCTTCACAAAATTCTCTTGCCCCTTTATGAAACACACTTCCATTGGGGGACATTCATTACCTATGCGGGACAAATGGAACACTCTTCCATTACAACACCCACATAAATTACTCTACTTTTAGACATTGATTTCTCATTCACCCGATATCGGAATCGAGTGATTTAAAAGCCTAACACCAACTACTATCTTAGTAGTTTTCAAAACTGATTTTAGCTCCCGGAAATTCATTCCGCAACTCATCAAAATCCGGGCCTGAAGTTGATTATTCGTCACTTACACTTAAACCCATTTCGGAGCTAGAATACCATAAAGTTCCAACAAAATGCTGATCGTGTTTTATACTTCTCGACCACCATAAAATTAGAGGAAATTGCAAAACTGGTCCCGTAAGTATAGGGTGGTAGCAATTTTAGTCCCGGACGATTTCATTGTATCAATTTCATCCCGCATCTTTTAAAAAAGTTGCAATTTCAGGAGAATTTGATTATGTGTTCGACTTTTAGCCATGCTGGCATTTAATTGTTGATGTGGATCACATGATTTGACATAGAATACCACATAGGATCAAAAAAATTCCAACAAAACCTATTTTCATCCGAAAACTACTCAATTTCAATTCGCAATAGCCGCTGAAAGGGTCGACTGAAATTGTTCGACTATTGTACTTCCATTCCTTCAAATCAACGATAGCAGCCAAAGTTTGTCATTTAACCACCGACCGTGGCCCCTAAAGGAGATGGATTGTACGTGAGATTAATAGGAAACTGCTACATGCACCGAACTTGGACTCCGGAATCATTACCGAAGTGATATGTTCACCATTCAATTTTTTTTATTTTTTATTTTTTGGTTGTAATCCAGCCAATCAATTGTTAAAAGTGATATAAGGAAATATAGTAGCGCCTTTACTAACACCAATTGGTTTTAGTACAACGGTAAGCGCTTGATCCTAACATGGTATCAGAGATGAAACAAGCTTACTGCTGTGAATTTGCAGAGTATTAAACCTGCAATTTTGTTTTTCTTGCGGTGTGGAGCTGCAATTTCACCTTTCATTCATTTCTTTGTGTTTCTTTGGTTTCTTGCTTCATATCAATGGCAGAAACTGGTAATATTGTGGTTAATCCGTATGTGATTCATCCCGAGAAAATCCGTCTCATTGTTATTGTTCAACCACTTCTCAAAGGAGTTGAAAATTATCATTGCTGGAAACGTGATGTTTCAATGGTATTATCCATGAAAGGAAAATTGAAGTTCGTGGATGGAAGTTTGCCAAAACCTGCAGAAACTGACAGGCATTTTGAGATTTGGTGTCAGTGTAATGATATGGTTTCAAATTGGCTGGTCAATTCTTTGGATCCGTCCATTCAACAAAGTGTTTTTTGGCTAAATACAGCAAGAGAGATATGGCTGGATCTGGATCACAGATTTGGTACAGGAAATGCATACAAGCTTTCCAATTTACAGGAAGAAATCTATTCCACCAAGCAAGGTACTCTGTCAGTTACTCAATATTTTACTAAATTGAAAGGTTTGTGGGATCAGTTGTTGATTTTAAGACCTACCCCTCCCTGCACTTGTGCTGCATTGCCCATTTATCGTGAACAGAATGAGACAGATTATGTTGTAAGGTTCTTGAAGGGATTAAATGATGTTTATAGTAATGTTAGGTCACAAGCATTAATGGCTAAACCTATTCCAGACATTGGTACAATCTTCAATATGGCTTTGCAACATGAAAGTCAGATTACATATTCAGAATTAGGTATTGACAAGACTGTTCTTAATGTTGTAACTACTGGGGCAAGGCAGAATTTCCAAGATCCTGTTTCTTTAGCTGCACAATCTAATGTTTCATATGGCAGAGGAGGTGGTAGAGGTTCTGGTAGAGGTTATTCTGGTGGATATTCTGGTGCTTCTAAGAGACCACAGTGCACCTACTGTGGTAAAGAAGGTCACACTATAGAAAAGTGCTACAAGAAATATGGTTTTCCAAATGGCTCTAGAGGCAGAGGCAGAGGTCAAGTACAGGCCAACAATGTTAGTGTGGAACATGGTTTCACTCCTGATGATGCAAGCTACGAGTGGACAAGACAATATGGATGCAAACTATCAAAGATCAACAATCGACTTGGTTGATCTAATCCTAACACAATGACAAGAAGCCAATATGAACACATCATGGATATGCTTAGGCATGTTCAGGTTGCAGATCCTCCTGCACCACCAGCTGTTGCTTTAACTGCCAATGTTCAAGGGTGTTCTTCTGGTTCAGGTACTATCTATCATTGGATAGTGGATTCAGGTGCTACTGATCATATCATTTATGATTTATCTTTAATGATTAATGCTAAACCTGTTTTTGATCTCACTGTTACTTTACCAAATGGAGCACAAACTAAAGTCACTCATAAAGGTCAAGTCAGGATCAATAATGATCTTATATTAAGAGATGTACTGTGTGTTCCACAATTCACATATAATCTTTTGTCTGTCACAAAGATTACTGCAAATACCAGATACTCCTTATGCTTCAATTCTAATGGTTGTGCTTTGCAGGACAACATCTTGAGGAAGATGATTGGTTCAGCTAGAATATATCAAGGACTGTACATTTTGCAAGCTGATCCTAGTGTCCATGATTCTGGCCTCATGTCATTTGTACTAGTTGTTATTCCTACTTCTTTACTTTGGCATTATAGATTAGGTCACCCATCCCAGACAAAGAATACAAGTATTGAATAAGTCATTCCTTTTGTATCTTCCGATTGAGACACTTGTTGTCATATTTGTCCTTTGCCAAACAAAAGAGAAGCAGCTTTTTCCTCATAGTACTTCTATTGCTTCTACTATTTTTGAATTGTTGCATGTTGATATACGGGGTCCTAATGAAATTCTACCTATAATGGTGAATATTACATTTTGGTGTGGTTGATGATTATTCAAGGTATCTTTGGGTTCATTTAATGAAGCAGAAATCAAACAAGACCTTTGTTACAAAATTTCATATAATGTTTCTAATCGGTTTAATAAAAGTATAAAAGTAATAAGGTCAGACAATGGCCTTGAGTTCAAAATGGATACCTACTATGCTCAAATAGGTATCATTCATGAAACTTCTTGTGTTCATAGACCACAACAAAATGGTGTTGTGGAGAGAAAACATCAACACTTGTTAAATGTTGCTAGAGCACTGAGATTTCATTCTGGTCTCCCTATGAAATACTGGGGTTTATGTGTTAAACATGCTGCTATGCTCATTAATATCACACCTACACCATTACTTAAAGAACAGACACCTCATTTTCTACTTTATGGTACAAAACCTGTTTACACTGATCTTAAAGTATTTGGCTGTTTAGTATATGCTAGCACAGTTGCACAGGGCAGAGGAAAGTTTGATAGTAGGAGCAAGCAATGTGTTTATCTTGGCAATCCTCAACATACAAAAGGTTATACATTACTGGATCTTAAAACCAGGGAGTTCCTAATCTCTAGAGATGTTATTTTTCATGAAACATCTTTTCCATTTCTTAATATTTCTGCTTGGAGCCCTGAGCATACTGTTTTACCAATTCCTAGCTTCCCAAGTATTAACTTTGATATTCTAGGGCAAAGCACTACACCATCTACATCAGTTTCTTCTGAGCATCATGCTGAGGCATCCACTGATACAGAAACACCTGATCTAGGGCATAATGATGCAGCATCTACTGACTCAGAAATGGAGCTGCCTGCACCTCCTCTCACAAATCAAAATCTAAGAAGGTCAACCAGAGAAAAGAGAATACCTACACATCTTCAAGACTATCATACAAAGCTAGGTGCTGCTATCACTTCTACACCTCATACACTGGATAAAGTTCTCAATTATGATCATCTATCCAATACCTACAAAGCATTCTCTTGCAACATATCTACTGATCAAGAACCTACATCATATTTACAAGCATCAAAGGATCCAAAATGGAAACAGGCCATGAAGGAAGAGTTGGAAGCTTTACACACAACACAAACTTGGTCTTTAGTGTCTTTACCACCAGGCAAGAAACCTATTGGCTGTAAATGGGTATATAGGATCAAGAGAAAAGCTGATGGCACAATTGACAGATACAAAGCAAGACTTGTTGCTAAAGGTTATACTCAAACAGAGGGCATAGATTTTCTGGAGACTTTTTCTCCTGTAGCAAAACTTTCTACTATCAGATTGTTCCTATGTTTGGCTGCAATGAATCAATGGCACTTGCATCAAATGGATGTCAATACAGCCTTCCTGCATGGTGATCTAGATGAAGAGGTCTTCATGAAACCACCACCTGGCCTTCCCCTTTCTAAACCTAATTTAGTGTGTAAATTGGAAAAGTCTCTATATGGTTTGAAGCAAGCTAGTAGACAATGGAATGTTAAGCTCACAGATGCACTGATTAATGCAGGTTATGTCCAGTCTCAACATGATCACTGCTTATTTACAAAAGGACAGGGCTCTAGTTTCATTGCTTTTTTGGTTTATGTTGATGATATAGTGGTTGGTAGCACTGATATGTCAGAAATCCAAAAACTAAAAGACTTACTCCAGCAAGCATTCACAATCAAGGATTTGGGAAAACTGAAATACTTCTTAGGCTATGAAATTGCAAGATCCAAGGATGGAATCATCATGAGTCAGAGGAAGTATTGTTTAGATCTGCTAAATGACTTTGGATACCTAGGTGCTAAGCCTTCCAATACACCTATGGACTCCAAAGTTAACCTAGAACCTAAAGACTCTCCATTCCTTACTGATAATAAGTACTACAGAAGTTTGGTAGGCAAATTACTTTACTTGAGCAACACCAGGCCTAATATTGCTTATCCAGTGCAACAACTCAGTCAATATTTGGATGCTCCAATTGAAAATCATCTTGCTGCTGCTCATAAGTTACTCAAGTTCTTAAAAGCATCACCTGGACAAGGCTTGTTCTTCCCCTCTACTGGCACTCCTACCCTAAAAGCTTTTAGTGATTCTGATTGGGGCAGATGTACTATTACCAGAAGATCAATAAGTGGCTATACTGTTTTCTTTGGAGATTCACTGATATCCTGGAAAAGCAAAAAGCATAACAACGAGCAAAGAGCAAGAAGCGATTGAAGCGATGCAGGGGCTATGGCCTTAACTGCTTGTGAAATTCAGTGGTTATTATATCTTCTCTCTGATTTTGAGTCAACCATACACGCAGACAGTCTCTCTTTTCGTGATAACAAGGGTGCTCCTTACATTGTGGAAAATCCTGTGTTCCATGAAAGAACAAAACATATAGAGATAGATTGCCATTTTGTGAGGGAAAAGTACCAACAAAAGATTCTTGTTCCATTACCAGTAAGGACAGAAGACAATCTAGCTGACATTCTCACCAAGCCAGTTGATAAAGCTACACTACACAGATTATTACCTAGATACCCCTTAAAGAATATATTTGCAGACACACCACCTTAGAACACAATGCAAGTCAGATTCCAAGCTGTGTTTTTTGCACACAGTACATCTCTTAATATAAGATCATTATTGATCCTGACTTGACCTTTATGAGTGACTTTAGTTTGTGCTCCATTTGGTAAAGTAACAGTGAGATCAAAAACAGGTTTAGCATTAATCATTAAAGATAAATCATAAATGATATTATCAGTAGCACCTGAATCCACTATCCAATGATAGATAGTACCTGAACCAGAAGAACACCCTTGAACATTGGCAGTTAAAGCAACAGCTGGTGGTGCAGGAGGATCTGCAACCTGAACATGCCTAAGCATATCCATGATGTGTTCATATTGGCTTCTTGTCATTGTGTTAGGATTAGACTGAACCAAGTCAGATTGTTGATGCTGATAGTTTGCATCCATATTGTCTTGTCGAGTGCACTCGTAGCTTGCATCATCGTGAGTGAAACCATGTTCCACACTAACATTGTTGGCCTGCACTTGACCTCTCGCCTGCCGCCTCAGAGCCATTTGGAAAACCATATTTCTTGTAGCACTTTTCTATAGTGTGACCTTCTTTACCACAGTAGGTGCACTGTGGTCTCTTAGAAGCACCAGAATATCCACCAGAATAACCTCTACCAGAACCTCTACCATCCCCTCTGCCATATGAAACATTAGATTGTGTAGCTAAAGAAACAGGATCTTGGAAATTCTGCCTTGCCCCAGTAGTTACAACATTAAGAACAGTCTTGTCAATACCTAATTCTGAATATGTAATCTGACTTTCATGTTGCAAAGCCATATTGAAGACTGTACCAATGTCTGGAATAGGTTTAGCCATTAATGCTTGTGACCTAACATTGCTATAAACATCATTTAATCCCTTCAAGAACCTTACAACATAATCTGTCTCATTCTGTTCACGATAAATGGGCAATGCAGCACAAGTGCAGGGAGGGGTAGGTCTTAAAATCAACAACTGATCCCACAAACCTTTCAATTTAGTAATATATTGAGTAACTGACAGAGTACCTTGCTTGGTGGAATAGATTTCTTCCTGTAAATTGGAAAGCCTGTATGCATTTCCTGTACCAAATCTGTGATCCAGATCCAGCCATATCTCTCTTGCTGTATTTAGCCAAAAAACACTTTGTTGAATGGACGGATCCAAAGAATTGACCAGCCAATTTGAAACCATATCATTACACTGACACCAAATCTCAAAATGCCTGTCAGTTTCTGTAGGTTTTGGCAAACTTCCATCCACGAACTTCAATTTTCCTTTCATGGATAATACCATTGAAACAGCACGTTTCCAGCAATGATAATTTTCAACTCCTTTGAGAAGTGGTTGAACAATAACAGCAGACGGATTTTCTCCAGGATGAATCACATACGGATTAACCACAATATTACCAGTTTCTGCCATTGATATGAAGCAAGAAACCAAAGAAACACAAAGAAATGCCTTTGTGCAAGTGTGCAAGTGTTGGGCCTCTTTGTTGGCCTTATGTGCCCTTTATATGCCTTTGTGTGCCATGTTGGCCCGGGCTTGTTATCGGCCCAGGCTTGTTATCGGCCCACACTTGAGGGGGCATGTTAAAAGTGATATAAGGAAATATAGTAGCGCCTTTACTAACACCAATTGGTTTTAGTACAACGGTAAGCGCTTGATCCTAATATCAATAGCACGGATTAATTTTCGGTAGGATTTTTGTGTAAATTTTTAGGTGATCTATGATTTGCGTGATTAATATTCCAGTTTGGTTTCCTATATATATATATATATATATATATATATATATATATATATATATATATATATATATATATATATATATAATATAATTGATGGAGTCAAGATTGATTTTGATTGTTCAGTTTTCATAAATGCATGTACTGGTTATATGGAGATTTGGTTTATATTTTTGTATGGCAGAGATGAGGCTGTGATTGTTGGGATGATCCCCCAATGTGCCAAAGGTCTACGATGATCATTACTGGATTCTTTGTTAAGGAGGATCAATGATATGGTTGAAAAGCATAATAGGCTGAAAAATGAGAACACCATTTTGAAAACATCTAACCAAAAAATGAAGCAAATGATGGTTGTGTTGCCGTTGGTGGCAATTATGACTGCGTTTCGAACACTTTCGGGAAGGCAATTGATATGAAGATGAAGATGCTTCCATAATAGTGTAGACAAAGTTTTGTAGGTTTTTTTGTTTTTGTTTTTGTTTTTTTAATGAACTTGACAAAGCATCATTATGTTCCGCGAAGTTGAAAAGGCTTAGATCGATGTTGATGCAGATCTTTTGCACCGGTACCTTAAAGCTTGCAGATCCGTGTAACTTGTATATGTTTCGATTCTCATTTTATTGTGGAAAAATATGTATAGAAGAAAAAATGAATGAAAAATCATCATTATAATTTATGTAGTCAATGTGTGATAATGTTTTGATTCTTGAACATCGACATGGATGTTGTTTGGAGATTGGAATTTATTTATGTGTCTGGTGTTTTAACTTGAGAACAAATGTATGGAAAAAAACTGGTATCAAAAGTATCTGGCTTGAAGCCCATTACATCATGGTAAGCGACAAAGAAGTAGAGTTGAAGATGCTGTTAAGTCCCTATGGCATGATAATCTCAAGTTATTGGATGAAAATAGGTTTTGTTGGAATTTTTTTGATCCTACGTCGTATTCTATGTCAAATCATGTGATCCACGTCAGTAATTAAATACCAACATGGCAAAAAGTCAAACGCAGATTCAAATTGTCCTGAATTCGCAATCTCTTTTTTAAACAGATACGGGACGAAATTGATACAATGAAATCGTACGGGATTAAAATTGCTACCACCTTATACTTACGGGATCAGTTTTGTAATTTCCTCATAAAATTATTGTAATGCAATGGATGAATAATTTTACTTTTACGTTTGAAGTGCAAAAAGAAGTGTGATGATGAATGATGTAATTCATTTTCATAATTTCATTACACATCATTTAATTTATTTTGGAATGCAATGAAAATAAAAACAATCCTTTTTGTTATAAGTAAATTCGTTAAATCTAGCACATTTTAACCATTGTAAACTTTGAATCTGTTAAATAATATTAAAATCATCAAAAGTCCAAACGACTTGAACTGAAACCAAAATCACACCGAGATCGTGTACTTGTCAATATTCAAAAGTCAGTACTAACTATTGGGAAACTTGAAAATATATGCTTAAAAAGTAAACAATTTGACAAAATATGTTTTATATGATGCGTGTATGTTGCGTTGCGCATGTGTCGCTCATGCATGCTCAGTGGTCATGCATCGCTCGTGCGTCGCTCATACGTCAGACGTAGGCATAGTTTCCAAACATCTTCCTACGATTCATAGGTTTTAAATATTTTACTTTTCGGACATAGAAACTCAAGTTTCCCCTAACTATTTTGTCTGCGAGCTACTAAAGAGGATGTATAGAATGCAGATGTGACATCTCATCTACCGCCTAGATGCCGTTCATACTTCATTTGCGGAAGGAAAATACTTGTGTGGTTTCTCTACACGTGTGGAGATACTATGTGGAGCAATATGAATCTCACAGTTTCATTCTGTATTTAAATTATATGGTTCTGATCACTTCACTCGTCACTTTACCTCAAAAAACACTATTCACACAAGTATTTCTCTGCTTGGAATATGTAGTTTATTTAATGCATAATTAATTAGGGGGGAGGTTTTTCTTCTCTATAAACTAGAGTAGTTGGAGGTTCTCTGTCTGAGCACCCTTTTATAATTAATGAATAATTTCAAACATTTCAGTTCGGTACGTTTCTATCCAATCCATTATTTGGCTTTATTGTTTGTTGTGGTTTATGTTTGGTTTGGTTTGTGTACGTTGTAGTCCAGCCTTGTGTTGAGTCGTAGTCTTGCTTTAAGCTAGGTTGTAGTCCAACGATGGGTTGGATTTTTTTTTAGTCCAACGGAGTGCTAGTTTTATTCTAAATTAGTTACCGTTCGCTTTTAATAAAACTATAATCCATTTGGTGGTTGGTGTGTGGGAGGGGGGATGGGGGGATGGGGAGAAAGTAGTTGGAGGTTTGAGTAATGGACCAACGAAAGATACATATATAATGGGAAGAAGAAGATATGCGTATCTATAAGCATATTAGATGCCTGGTCGGCATAGGAAGAATACTATTATAAAATCACTACTATAAAAAAAACATAAAAATCACAGTTTTAAGGGTGATATATTCATATTATGTCACGGTTATCAAAGTGTAGCATATTGAGGTGTGGCATAAAATACTTTATTTCAATCACATTAAAAACTGTGATCTATTATAGTTGTTATCACATTTAAAAACCGTGATCTATTATAGTTGTTATCACATTTGAAAACAGAGATCTATTATAATTTCAACATATTTAAAAAAATATGATCTATTTTAGTTGTTATCACACTTAACAACCGTGATCTAGTATATTATCTCACTTAAAAACCGAGATCTCACTTAAAAACCGAGATCTATTATAAATTCAACACATTTAAAAAATGTGATCCATCTTTGTTATCACACTTAAAAACCGAGATCTATTATAATTTTAATCACACCAATAAAAGTGTGATCATTTTTTTTTTCAAAAACAAAATATACGCACACATCTTTTTGTTCTAGTGGGACTCGAATCAGATAGAATGGATTAAAGAGCAACACTAATTACCAATGTCTTCTTTCTTTTGATTTTTGACCACTAGGTCACTAGGCCAGATACTCCGGATTGATTGATATTTTTGTCTCGGTTTTCATAAAAACCATGATAATCAATACTGTGATCTATTTTAGTTGTTATCACATTTAAAAACCGAGATTCATTTGTTGGAAATAAAATTTATGTTTTGATGATGATTCGTCCGTTATTCAGTTATTACTTTAAACCCCATTGATGAAGTGCTGAAGCTAGCTGTTATACTGAAAAGCTAAAGGATGTCTAGAACTGAATGTATAGGTTTTATTAAAGTCTGATAATTGTATAAGTTATATCAGACAAGTAGTGTAATAATTAGAGTGTCGTAAAACTGAAAACTGGACATCATCTAGAAAACGGGAAATTGACTAAAACTGAAAGATTCACCAGCACTTAGAACAGAAGAAGGTAAGTTCGCAGAGGGACACAGACTCGGTTGACTAAACTAGAAGATTGAAGAACTGAGGGACACAGACTCATTTGTTGAAGAATGAAAAACTGAGGGTTCAGACTCAGTTATGAAGATTAAGCCGAGACTGTAAAGTTAGAATTCAGGTAAGTCTGTGATGGCCTGAACTGACTATATGGATCTTGTATCAAGAACTAAGAATCATAAGGACAATGATATCTTAGATGAGACAGACTAGGTTCACAACCTGGTTGTCACTGATGGAATCTAATTCAGATATTATGGCTCATTGCCATATCTCTCAATCTTGCCTTTCAAACATTCCTTCATAAGTCGTGAGATATTCATTCTTCAAGATGAACATACCAGCAGCCCTTTCAGACTTGACGTTATCCACAGACTTACAGAACTATTCTGTGCACTGAGTAGTATTCTACACCTCATCACTATATGGCGTCTGCTCAGTTCCCATGGTTGAATATCTCCTTGTGGTTCTCAAACTACTTTTGAGATCTAAATTTACTCCCACTGTTTCTTTTGGAAGAAACACTTTCTCTAGAAGACAGCATGTTTGGAGACAAACACCTTTTGCTTCACGGACGAGTAAATAATATCTAGCGTACTTGCTAAGATATTCCACAAAGTTGAATATGTCATACTAGGCTCCAAGCCTTTCTGACTTTGCCTTTGACAACTTCAAATCATCGGTTAAAATAGATTCGACATTATCCCCTTCCATATATAATATCGAATTTGTTCAACCTTTATTCTTTGGAACTCGGTTAAGTATAATGGCACGATCCCGAAACGGGTTGCGTCACACCTTTATCATATAAAGGGTTGTTTCCATTTTAGGAACACAATCTAATTGTGTATCCCAAAAATGGTATCCATCAAGGGAGAATCTGATTTCTTTTCAGACGACTTCTGAAACACCCTCTAGTTATTAATGTTGGAATAGTGTCCTAAACCCAATCGGGTTGGACCGGATCCGACCGGGTCGGATCATTTCTACTATTTCTTTATGTTTGTACATATATTAAATGGCTTTTCTGTTGTCATATATATGTTCTTTTAAAGAACCAATTATGAATTGTTATATGATAACGTCCTTAGTATTAAACTGTGATAGAGAAACCATGATAGGCGATTATGGTTGATGAGATCTCTAATCACTTTAATGAGTTTGATACTTAAATGTCTCAGGTCGATGTACTATTAAGCGGGGCATTGATAGTATAAGCAGACTAGCACGTATTAGATGTCTTTGTCTTTAGAAGCGAGGATAGATCTCGTCTATCGAAGTGTAGAGACACTTGGGTATGCGTGGGCGTGTATTAGAGAATGCGTGACGTTAGGACGACCCACTTACACGGATAAGTGTCACACTATGTGACGGTTGTGTAATTATCCTTTTGACCGGAGTCTTCATGGCATCACGGTGTGGATTGTCATGCTTTGACACTATTGAGGTTTCCCCTAGCCACGGGGCGATCATGCGGTAGTGATTGAGTATGATACTGAAGCATGCGGAGTATACATGATTGGTCGTCCGGGAATCGCGTATCCTCTGTTTGGGATCGAATATCCGAAATGGCCTTCTTATAAGGGATGTCTTACTCTCGTGAATCTTTGCAAAGTGGGAGTAAACGAGTTACTTCGAGAGAGCTTGATATCCAGATTATAAGATACGGTCGTTAATGTTTGACACTCGACGTACGACCGTATGGATATTATTACAGCGATAGGATTGTAAGTTACACGGTAACTGTTTCACATGAAAGGTAGTAGTCATTGCATTTGACTCTTCCGATGATTGGGGGTCACGGTGTGTTGCTAGACGCTATCCCGTGATCGTTAGGCATGAAGGGCATTTTCATAATTTGCACTTTGTGTCTACGGCCAACATATTCGGAAGCCTATCGGGTCACACACATATGAACATCTAGCCGGATTAAAATGTGGTTATAGATGATAACCAAACAAGGAAAGTTTATCTCGAGACTATAAAGGTTATAGTGGTAAATTAATATGGTGGTATTTATTTATTATGAATAAATATAATACAAGATATTAATTATGGTGATTAATTAAATATGTATATAGATACATATAAGTCGAAAAAATATATATGTATATTGATACACATGTATTTTACAAATTAATTAATCATAGTATTATATTAATTGATTAAACATATATTTGGATATATATGGGCATAGGCGCACATTCCAACCATATATAAGATATGTTTGGTTTGTGCACATCAATTAATAATATATAAAAATAGTATTACAATATATTAATATTAGATATTAATGACTATAGATTTGCACACATGTGTAAATTGATTTATGATAATAAGATAAATATAGTCAATATAAGATATTGACAAAATATTGAAAATATTTAATATAAGATATTGAATATTAATGAGATAAATCAATCAATTATATTTTCCTTATTTTATTGGGAAAATATTTTCTTCTTCTCCACAACTATTTGGGGCGCCACTTCTACTATAAATAAGAGGTGGGTGTCAAGCTCTTTTGTACATCACAATTGTAAGAGCTCATAGTTCTTGTGTAAAATAGAGAGCATCCTATAGAGAGTTGAAGAGAGGGGAAAAAGGCCGGTCTAGCAACCGGAGTTTTCTAATAGTAATCCATGATGGGATTCCGGCGGGGTGCTCGTGTGGACTAGCGGTAGAGGCCGAACACTTGGGCGGCTCTATGCAGAATTACTCTCCTTAGACGGTCAAAGCGTCGATCTTTTAGATCAACCAAGGTAACCACCGTCTTTAGCTTATTTGTTTATTGCTTAAACGAAGTCGATCTTGGGTCGATAGGAAATAAATTTTTGAATTCCGCTGCGTTCCCGCGTAGATTTCCTAACAGTGGTATCTGAGAGTGCTTCGAGCTTAAGCAATAAGCATGTTATTTTGCGTAGTTAATTTTATCGTTTAAATCACGTGATTAAAAGATGAAAGATTTTTAATTTGCAAAAGTGATACATGAAAAGAAAAAGAAAAAAAAACGAGATCGGGTGGTGCTCGGCCGACTGGCGGCGGCACCACCACCGGCGGCGGCTGGACGGTGGCGGCGGCAGCAGGCAACTCTTTGCCGGCGATCATGTTGACCGGTCAATCTTTGGCGGATCTCCAAATTTTTGTTTTGTGTATTTTGTGATTCAATAAACACTTTCTTGTTCCTATTAACAAAACATCCCTTTTTTCTTCGCTCTTCCGGAACCGGTATAGAAATGGGTGCTTTTTTTACGTTGTTTACCTTAGTTCTTGGGGTTTCGGGAAGACCTATGTGGGGCACCTTTTGGGCCTGGGATGCTCGTTTAACCTCTGTATTCATCTTGTTCCTTATTTACCTGGGTGCACTGTGTTTTCAAAAGCTTCCTGTCGAACTGGCTCCTATTTCACTGGCTCGCGGACTAGGAGATATGTCTCACTATACAAAGTACACGTAGTTAAGCAGCATAAAAGGAAACAACAGAGATGAGCACACATCTCGATCTCAGAAAGCCTCTCTTAATGGGCCATGGTTCATAGTTGTGATTGTTAATTTTCCCTTTGTTTAGTTGTGTCATGTGGCTAACCAATGGTTCAAATAGTTTGGGTCATTGGGATGCCACGTGGCATTAAAATAATAATGGTCTTTCCAAATTTTGTTTGGAATAGGCCTACGCCCTTTCCAAATATTTGATTTGGGAAAAGGCCTAGGCCTAGACCACTTCCAAAATTTTGATTTTGAAAAGTGGTCAGGCCTAAACCAAAATTATTTGGCCTTTCCAAATATTTGATTTGGAATAGGCCTTGGCCCTTTCCAAATATTTGATTTGTAAAAAGCGCTTAGCAGCCACTTCCAAAATTTTGATTTTGGAAAGTGCTGAAGCCTTAGCCAAATTTGGTTTAGAAACCAAAAGCGTCATCCCTTTGATTACGAATCGAAGGAAAAAACAAAGAGAAATAATTTTAATTTTGATTTATTTTGGAATAGTTCTAATTAATTAAAATTAAAATTAAAATCGGTTTAAAATTAATCGTTAATTTTATTTCGATTAAAATCATTTAATTAATTAAATGTTAATTAGTTAATTGATTGGATAAAATTATTTAATAGATTAAATGTTAATTGATTAATTAAGACGCAAGTAGTTAAATTTTAATTTTATCTTTTTCATAAGATTTAATTGTATGGATTAAATATAGTAGATATAATATGATTATATGGACCCGATTGATCGTGGACTCGGCCCGATAGGATAGATGTGAATGATTTAATTTTTTGTTGGTTTAAAAATTGTCCTAGGCCGTTATGAAGAACGTGACCTAGTTTTTTTTTCTGCATTTATCCCATTCCCGTTGGCGCCCCCCCCCCCCCCCCCCGTGTACGGCGGGTGTATTAATTTTATTAGATAGAATTAAATGTAACAAGAATGGAGCGGAAGATGAAGACCAAAGAAAGACGAAAATAAAGATCTCATTGGAGAATGGAGCATTAAGATCCTATTGACGGTTGCAGCTACCTTTAGATTGTGACCCGCGGTTTCGTCAGTTTGTATTTGAAACCGCACCTAGAAAAAGTCCATGATCATACCGGTTACTTTACGCATTTATTTATTTTGTGCTTGTATTTATTTTATATGATACGATAGATGCATGACTAGACATGATTTAGATAAATGTGTAGGATGTATGTTTATAAAGATAGACATATTTATGATGAGACCATAATTAAAATTAATTAAGTGAATTAATTTACATAAATACTTCCACCTCAAAAGAATCAAGTTGAAATTGCCTCCCCATATTATAATGACGGTGAAGAGCCCTTGTTCGGATCCAACTCATCAGCCAAAGCAGGGGGTTGACCTACCTCGGGTATATCGTCATTATCGAGATATGATCGTATGAGATCTCATGAATATTGGGGTTATGACTTGACTAAGAATTCTCTCGGCCACCAGCCAAAGCGGGGTCGTTTAGATTTTAGAGGCAAGGGTTTGACTATTTCATAAGATGAAAATTTGTCAAAGAGTTGACTAGTCAAACAACAAGAGTCGTATAAGATACGATTGACAAAGGGATGTTGTCTACCTATTAGACTATTTTCGGCCCACCAGCCAAAGCGGGGGTCACGGTAGTTTAGTGGGATCTTGTCCACTAAAGGAATTAATAATTCTTGAAAGTCAATTGGAAGTAGTTGACTAGTGGGAGCAAAATCATAAACCAAAAGACCATTTTTGATTTTGCGTGTATAAACAAAAACACTCTTTTATCTTTATTTATATGTTGTAGTTTTTTAGCAAACTTTTATATTTATGTTTTTCTCGATTAGTAAAACCAAATTATGACTGTTTGAGAAACATTCTCAAGAATGGTTAAGTAAATTTTAATCATTTTAAAATAAAGCAATGACACGAGCAATCGCGTTATAGTAGCTAAAGTCAAGGAGACTACATATTTGATGGAGTCCTCCAAGACTTTAATTATTAATGAAAAACAGTAGCTCATTGGATACGATCCAATATGATCATTCAGTCATATGATGAAAATTAATTCAAACGTTGGGTAAGAATGACCACATCTAATTTTGGAAAGGTTGTTTTCAAAATTGTAAGATTTAAGTATCGACTTAATTCTATCATTGCTTAAAGGTTAATTAAATAGTCAATGTTTTGAATACGATTCAAAAGGTTAAATAAACTATTTAATAAACTTTAGATTTTCTTTATGAAAGAAAATTGAAAACTTGGCTCTTGTGATCTTTCTTAAGTCTTATGAAGACTACAATAAGAAACATTTCTCAAGTGCTTAAAGGATTAAAAAGGAAAGTTAAGGCATGTGCTTAAATAGAGAACTTATTGAAGTTTCTATTCTAGGCAAATGAGTTGAGATAAATCTGTCTAAGTTCAAAGTCAACTCTAAGATATATGATGTCTTACGAGTGTGATTAAATTAGAAAGGTTAATACAGACATGGAAGGTGAAGCAAGCGTTGTAACACTTACCACATTCTCGGATCTAGTAAGCGATAAGGAACTAAATAAATGTTATTATGTTTCGGCTCTTATGAAGAACATACTTTGAGGTTATTTGTTAGGATTTAGTAGACATATTCAATTGTAAAGAATAAATGTTATTCGATAAAGTTGAAAGGTCTTTGAATCTAACATACTAGATTGATGTCATTATATGGTTGATATATGTGATGAGATCTCAACTAAATTTTTGTATGGCTGTTATCCTTGATATTTGTAGTTGTTCTAGATGTCGACTCTCTGGAAGAGAAGCGTGTAATTAAACGTCATTCTGATGATGTTGAACCATATGATTATGAATCATGTGGGTTATACGTATCTTATCCAAAGAGGACTAAAATACCCTTTTATGAAAATGTTATAAATTCTAGAAAAATTGTCTGAAGCCTAAACATACTGATGTTTGTTGGCTTGTGACAATTAATGCCACAAATAGTTGTTTTTTTTGTCTCTACGACTATTTTTAGAAATAGTCAAGTGTACTCAGTGAAGTGCATAATTCGGAAAGCCCGAAAAGTTCGAGCTAGTACGAATATGAGATTGATGAGCTACTTAGGAATTAATTTTCAATTGGATTGAAGTAATTAATACCTGAAGGGTGTTTGAAGAAGTAAATGCGAAAGGAATAAGATTCTCCCTTGAAGGATACCATCTTTGGGATATGCAATTAGATTGTGTTCCCAAAATGGAAACAACACTTTATTTGATAAAGGTGTGACACAAGCCATGCGAAGTATCCCTTATCCGTTTCGGGATAGTGCCCTTATACTTAACCGAGTTCCAAAGAATAAAGGTTGAATAAATTCCATATTAGATATGGAAGAGGATAATGTCAAATCTATCTTAACCGATGATTTGAAGTTGTCATAGGCAAAGTCAGAAAGGCTTGAGCCTAGTACGGCATATGCAACTTTGTGGAATATCTTAGCAAAGTCACGCTGGATATTATTTACTCATCCTCGGAGCAAAAGGTGTTTGTCTCGGACATCTTTTCTTACAGAGGAAGTGTTTCTTTCAAAAGAAAGCAGTGGGAGTGAATTAGATCTCAAAAGAGTTTGAGAACCACAAAGATACATTCAACCATTGGAACATGAAGCCAGGCGCCCGCATAGCGATGAGGGTGTATAACAACAAAGTGCACACAAAAGTTACTGTAAGTGCGTGGATAACCTTAAAGCCTGAAAAGGTTTCTTTGGTATGTTCATCTTGATGAATGAATATCTCACGACTTATGAAAGAATGTTTGAAAGGCAACATTGAGAGATATGGCCAGAGCCATAATATCTCGAATTAGATTCCATCGGTGACAACCAGGTTATGAACCTAGTACATCTTACACAGAGGTATGTCCCTGTAAGGTGAGCCGATTCTATTCGAGACTATGCTTGTTGTAACTTCGTATCATGACTATATGATAGTGTTGAAGACGTTGGGCAAACAGCTCGATGTTCATAGACGATGACATGATATGTAAGCCCACGAGTTCCATTTATGGACTCAAACAAGTTTCTCTAGACGATTTCTTTGTTAGATAATCAAAGGAGTTTGATTTAGTCAAAAGAAGGATATGCCCCATGTGCAATATGGATAGTGGGAGTGTGTTACGATTTTTGAGTAAGATATTAGATATCTCTCTCAGGAATTGCCACCCCATGTCACAGTCAATTAATGTTTGGTAGTTCAAGGTCTTTACGAAAGCACTTAGATTGGCAGTTCTTATTTTTGGAAATAAGAGTCTATAGCGATAGATTTAACTGCTGTTAGATTATAGTTTACCTATATAGATGTGATGCTAAAAGAGTTTAGCATAGGTCGCGACGGGGATACTGCCAGCCAGTGTTTTCAAGATCTATCTATGTTAGGACGTTAGTCCTAAAGATAAGGTGAAAGATGATTATGAAAGGTTTCCTTTTACTCTGCGATAGGAACCATCATAAAGGTAATGCCGGATGTTCATAGTTCATGAGTATCGTGAGCAATTAATGAAAGTAAATCGGTGAATGTCGAGAATATCCTTAAACTAGTTAAGGATAGTTTCCTAGTTTATCCAAACTTGGAATTAGATAAATGTAGTTATACAGACGTAAATCCTGAGTCTTATGAAGGCAAGTGGGAGCTACAGTCTGGGTTTGCAATCACTTTGATTAAGTGATACAGTGAGTTGGAAATGTTCTAGCATATGGGTCATTGTAAATTCTACAACTAGGCCAAAACACAGTAGTGCCTTAGAGGCGCAGCGGGAGCAGTACATGGATCTAGAAGGTTCATTCTTGAACCTTGTACGGTTGTTCCACCTTTTCTATATAGCTGATATGGTAAGTGGATTCATTGCTTGAAGCAAGGACCAGGGTCTCGTCGGAGATTTATGTGTGTGTTGAGGCGGTTCCTTTGACTTGGTCATTTGGAGCATGGTATGAAGATAGTATGAGTCCCCACGGATAGCGATCCGTTCATGGCTAGAGCTAGTTGCGAGTATTGCATGAGATTCTTGTGTTTCAACTTGGTCTTGTGTGTGCGAGTGATTGGTTTTATGCCAAGTGGGAGATTGTTGGAATAGTGTCCTAAACCCAATCGGGTTGGACCGGATCCGACCGGGTCGGATCATTTCTACTATTTCTTTATGTTTGTACATATATTAAATGGCTTTTCTGTTGTCATATATATGTTCTTTTAAAGAACCAATTATGAATTGTTATATGATAATGTCCTTAGTATTAAACTGTGATAGAGAAACCATGATAGGCGATTATGGTTGATGAGATCTCTAATCACTTTAATGAGTTTGATACTTAAATGTCTCTAGGCGATGTACTATTAAGCAGGGCATTGATAGTATAAAGCAGAGACTAGCTCGTGATAGATGTCTTACGTCTTTAGAGGCGAGGATAGATCTAAATCTATCGAAGTGTAGAGACACTTGGGTATGCGTGGGCGTGTATTAGAGAATGCGTACGTTAGACTGACCCACTTACACGGATAAGTGTCACACTATGTGATGGTTGTGTAATTATCCTTTTGACCGGAGTCTTCATGGCATCACGGTGTGGATTGTCATGCTTTGACACTATTGAGGTTTGCCCTAGCCACGGGGCGATCATGCGGTAGTGATTGGGTATGATACTGAAGCATGCGGAGTATACATGATTGGTCGTCCGGGAATCGCGTATCCTCTGTTTGGGATCGAATATCCGAAATGGCCTTCTTATAAGGGATGTCTTACTCTCGTGAATCTTTGCAAAGTGGGAGTAAACGAGTTACTTCGAGAGAGCTTGATATCCAGATTATAAGATACGGTCGTTAATGTTTGACACTCGGCATCACGACCGTATGGATATTATTACAAATGATAGGATTGTAAGTTACACGGTGAATTGTTTCACATGAAAGGTAGTAGTCATTGCATTTGACTCTTCCGATGATTGGGGGTCACGGTGTGTTGCTAGACGCTATCCCGTGATCGTTAGGCATGAAGGGCATTTTCGTAATTTGCACATTGTGTCTACGGCCAACATATTCGGAAGCCTATCGGGTCACACACATATGAACATCTAGCCGGATTAAAATGTGGTTATAGATGATAACCAAATAAGGAAAGTTTATCTCGAGACTATAAAGGTTATAGTGGTAAATTAATATGGTGGTATTTATTTATTATGAATAAATATAATACAAGATATTAATTATGGTGATTAATTAAATATGTATATAGATACATACAAGTCGAAAAAATATATATGTATATTGATACACATATATTTTGCAAATTAATTAATCATAGTATTATATTAATTGATTAAACATATATTTGGATATATATAGGCATAGGCGCCACATTCCAACCATATATAAGACATGTTTGGTTTGTGCACATCAATTAATAATATATAAAAATAGTATTACAATATATTAATATTAGATATTAATGACTATAGATTTGCACACATGTGTAAATTGACTTATGGTAATAAGATAAATATAGTCAATATAAGATATTGACAAAATATTGAAAATATTTAATATAAGATATTGAATATTAATGAGATAAATCAATCAATTATATTTTCCTTATTTTATTGGGAAAATGTTTTCTTCTTCTCCACAACTATTTGGGGCGCCACTTCTACTATAAATAAAAGGTGGGTGTCAAGCTCTTTTGTACATCACAATTGCAAGAGCTCATAGTTCTTGTGTAAAATAGAGAGCATCCTATAGAGAGTTGGAGAGAGGGGAAAAAGGCCGGTCTAGCAACCGGAGTTTTCCAATAGAAATCCATGATGGGATTCCGGCGGGGTGCTCGTGTGGACTAGCGGTAGAGGCTGAACACTTGGGCGGCTATATGCAGAACTACTCTCCGTAGACGGTCAAAGCGTCGATCTTTTAGATCAACCAAGGTAACCACCGTCTTTAGCTTATTTGTTTATTGCTTAAACGAAGTCGATCTTGGGTCGATAGGAAATAAATTTTTGAATTCCGCTGCGTTCCCGCGTAGATTTCCTAACAATTAATTACTTCAATCCAATTGGAGATTAATTCCTAAGTAGCTCATCAATCTCATATTCATACTAGCTCGAACTTTTTAGGCTTTCCGAATTGTTGTACTTCAATAAGTACATTCAACTATTTCTAAAAATAGTCATAGAGATTGATAAACAATTATTTGTGGCATTAATTGTCATAAGCCAACAAACATCGGTATGTTTAGGCTTTAGACAATTTTTCTAGAATTTATAACCTTTTCATAAAAGGGTATTTTAGTCATCTTTAGATAAGATACGTATCACCCACATTATTCATAATCACATGGTTCAGACATCATCTGCATGGCATTTGATTATACGTTTCTCTTCCAGAGAGTCGACATCTACTACAACCACAAATATCAAGGATAATTGCCATACTATTTTACTTGGTTGAGATTTATCATTTATATCAACTATATAGTGACATCAATCTAGTCTGTTAGATTCAGTGACTGTTCAACTTAATTGGAATAACATTTATTCCTTTCAATTGAATATGTCTACTAAATACTAACAATCAATTGAGCTCGTGTTCTTCACAAGAACCGGAACATAACAACATTTATTTAGTTCCTTTATCAGTTTACTAGACTCAATACAAACTGAAAATGTCGCAACGTTTGCTTCACATTTTGTATCTTGGTGTATTCCGCATTTAATCTTTCTAATTTAATCATACTCGTAAGATATCATATATCTAAGAGTTGACTTGAACTTAGATAGATTTATCTCAACTCACTTGCCTAGAATAGAGACTTCAATAATTTCTCTATTTAAGCACACGCCCTAACTTTTCTTTCAATCCTTTAAGCACTTGTAATTATTTTTTAGTGTAGTCTTCATAAGACTTAAGAAAGATCACAAGAGCCATGTCTTTAATTTCATTTCATAAAGAAAATCTAAAGTTTATTAAATAGTTCATTTAACCTTTTGAATCGAATTCAAAACATTAACTATTTAATTAACCTTTAAGCAATGATTAAAGAATTAAGTCAATACTTAAATCTTACAATTTTGAAAACAACCTTTCCAAAATTCGATGCGGTCATTCTTATTCAACGTTTGAATTAATTGTCATCGTATGACAGAATGATCATATTGGATCGTATCCAATATATGATTAATTCGTTGAGACTCATTTCAAGTGATTCAATCATATCATGAGCTTCCATTTTTCATTAATAATTAAAGTCTGAAACCTTTGCATCAAATATGCGATCTCGCATCTCTAACTACTATAATGGGGTTGCTCATGTCATTGCTTATTTAAAAGGATTAAAATTACTTAACCATATTTGAGAACGTTTCTCAAAAGGTAACAGTCATAATTTGGTTTTACTAATCGAGAATAAAAACATAAATATAAAAGTTTGCTAAAAACTACAACATAAAAATAAAGATAAAAGAGTGTTGTTGTTTATACACGCAAAATAAAAAATGGTGTTTGGGATTATGATTTTGCTCCCACTAGTCAACTACTCCCAATTGACTTTCAAGATTTTTCCAAAATTCTTTAGTGGCCGGTATCCTATCTAGTTGACTCGATCCCCGACGTGGGCCGATCGACCGGGTCAATTTCTACGGGTAGGTACTTCTTACCAATTGCGTCCAACGCGACTTCCAATGGTTTGACCAGTCAACTCTTTGACAATTCACATCATCTATGTGATAGTCAACCTTATGTCTCTAAAATCAGACAGTCCTGACGTGGACCAATCACTGCAAGATTCTTAGTCGAGTCGTAACCCAACTATTCATGATATCTCATAACGATCATATCTCGATAATGACGATATACCCGAGGTAGGTCAACTCCCGACGTGGGCCGATCAGTTGGATCCGAACAATGGCTCTTCACCGTCACTATAATATTGGGAGACATATTATAACTCGATTTTTGTTGTGGGAGTAATTTTTAAATTAATTCACTTAATTAATTTCGAATTAATTCTCTTAATTAATTTAGTTATGGTCTCATTATGTACATCTATCTCTATAGACATACATCCTACACATTCATCTAGATCGTGTTTAGTTATGCTTCTATCGTATCATATAAAATAAAAACAAGCAAAAAATAAATAAATGCGTAAAGTAACCGGTATGATCATGGACTTTTCCTAGGTGCGGTTTCGAATACAAACTGACGAAACCGCATGTCACAATCTAAGGGTAGCTGCAACCTCCAATAGGATCTTTAATGCGCCATCTCCAATGGGATCTTTATTCTTCTTTCTTTGGCCTCTATCTTCTACTCCATTCTTGTTACATTTAATTCTATCTAATAAAATAAATACACCATGCCGCGCACCCAGAGAGGGAGCTAACGGGAATGGGATAAATACAGAAAATAAAGTAGGTCACGTTCTTCTTAACTGCCTAGGAAAATTTTTAAACCAACGAAAAATAAATCATTCACATCTATCCTATTGGTCGAGTCCATGATCAATTGGGGTCCATATAATCATATTATATCTACACAATATCTAATCCATACAATAACATCTTATGAAAAAGATAAAATTAAAGCTTAACAACATGCGTCTTAATTAATCGATTAACGCTTAATCTATTAAATAATTTTATCCAATCAATTAACTAATTAGCATTTAATTAATTAATGATTTTAATCGAAATAAAATTAACGGTTAATTTTAAACGGTTTTAATTTTAATTTTAATTAATTAGAAATATTCTAAATATAAATCAAAATTAAAATTAAGTCACTTTTGTTTCTTTCCATTTGATTCCTAATCAAAAGGGATGTCTTTGGTTTCCTAAACCAAAAGGCACCAATCTTGGCTCTTTCCAAAATCAAAATTTTGAAAAGGGCCTAGGCCTATTCCAAACAAAATTTGGAATGACCTAGATTATTTAAAGGCAAATTATATTTACCAAATAATGCCATGTGGCATCCCAATGGTCCAAACTATTTGAAACATTAGTTAGCCACATGACATCAACTAAACAAAAGATATCAATCACAACTATGAACCATATTGAATCACAAAATACACAAAACAAAAGAAAGAGACTCGCCGAGCAGCCGACAGCCATGGGGCTGCCGTTGGGCGCCGGACGGTGGTGGTGCCGCCGCCAGTCGGCCGAGCACCACCTGATCTCCCTTTTTTTCTTTTCGTGTATCATTTTGCAAATCTAAAATATTTCATTTTTTAATTACGTGATTGAAACGATAAAATTAACTACGCAAATTAACATGCTTATTGCTTAAGCTCGAATCTCGCTCCGATACCACTGTTAGGAAATCTACGCGGGAACGCATCAGAATTCAAAATTATTTCTTTTTAACCAGGATCGACTTCGTTTAAGCAATAAACAAATAAGTAGTAGATGTTGGTTACCTTTCTTGATCAAAAAGATTGACGCTTTGACCGTCTAAGGAGAGTAGTGATGCACAGAGCCGCCCAAGCGTTCGGCCTCTACCGGTGATCCACGCGAACAGCCGCCGGAATCCCATCATGGATTGCTACCAGAAAAACTCGGTTGCTAGACCGACCTTTTCTCTCTATCTCAAAACTCTCTCTAAGAAGCTCTCTATTTTTACAAGAACTATTAGCTCTTGGAATTGTGATGATCAAAATAGCTAGCCAAGCCTCCCTTAAATAGGGTGACCTGCGCCCCTAGCACCTCCCAATCTGATTGTGATCAGCTTCCTAGTACATTGGGGAGAAAGAAAACATTTTTCTAATAAAATGAGGAAAATACATTTGATTGATTTATCTCATTACTATTCAATATCTTATATTAAATATTTCGAAAATATTGATAATATCTTATATTGACTATATTTATCATATTACCATAAATCTATTTTTTCAAAATCAAATAATATATAATATTAATATTATGGTAATCTTATTAGTTAAATTGCACAACTCAAATGTATCCAATACACTTTAAAGTGGCGCCTCTTCCCACTAATTTAGGAATTGAGATTTTCTTTAATTAATATAATACTATGATTAATTAATTTGCAAAATACATGTATATCACATATATACATATTTTCGACCTACACTTACATTATGTGTATATTTAATTAATCAACATAATTAATATCTTGTATTATATTTATTCATAATAAATAAATACCACAATATTAATTTACCACTATAACATTTATAGTCTTAAGATAAACTTTCTTTATTCGGTTATCAACTATAACCACATTTTAATCCGGCTAGATGTTCATATGTGTGTGACCCGATAGGCTTCCGAATATGTTGGCCGTAAGCACAAAGTTTCAAATTACGAAAATGCCCTTCATACCTAACAATCACGAGATAGCGTCTAGCAACACACCGTGACCCCCAATCATCGGAAGAGTCAAATGCAATGACTACTACCTTCCATGTGAAACAGTTACCGTGTAAATAAAATCATATCGCTGTAATAATATCCATACGGTCGTTTGTCGAGTGTCAAACATCAATGACCGTATCTTATAATCTGGATATCATGCTCTCTCGAAGTAACTCATTTACTTCCACTTTGCAAAGATTCACGAGTGTAAGACATTTCTTATAAGAAGGCCCTTTCGGATATTCACCCCTACTGATAGGGTAGCATCACACCCAATCACTACCGCATGATCGCCCCATGGCTAGGGGAAACCTCAATAGCGTCAAAGCATGACAATCCACACTGTGATGCCATGTAGACTTTGGTCCTAAGGATAATTACACAACCGCCACATAGTGTGACATTTAACAGTGTAAGTGGGTCAGTCTAACGTGCGCATTCTATAATACACGTCCACGTACATCCAAGTGTCTCTACACTTCAATAGACGAGATCTATCCATGCCCTTAAAGACAGAAGACATCTAATACGTGCTAGTCTGTTCGTACTATCAATGCCCTGTTTAATAGTACATCAACATAGAGACATTTAAGTATCAAACTTGTTAAAGTGATTAGAGATCTCATCAACCATAATCGCCTATCATGGTTTCTCTATCACAGTTTAATACTAAGGACGTTATCATATAACAATTCATAATTGGTTCTTAAAAAGAACAAATATATGACAACAGAAAAGCCATTTAATATATGTATAAACATAAAGAGATAGTAGAAATGATCCGACCCGGTCGGATCCGGTCCAACCCGATTGGGTTTAGGACACTATTTCAACAGCTTATGGAAGGTTTCCTTTTCTACTGTGATAGGAACCATCATAAAAGTAATGATGTTCATAGTTAATGAAGAGTAATGAGAAAGTATGAAAGTAAATCTGGTGAATGTCGAGAATATCCTTAAACAAGTTAAGGATGGTTTCCTAGTTTATCAAAACTTGGAATCAGATAAATACAGTTTTACCGACGTACATCCTGAGTCTTATGAAGGTGAGTGGGAGCTACAGTCCGGGTTTGTAGTCACTTTGATTAAGTGATACAGTGAGCTGGAAATGTTCTTGGCTATGGGTCACTGTAAATTCTACAACTTAGCCAAAGCACAGTAGTGCCCATGGAGGCACAGCGGGTGCAGTACATGAGTATAGAAGGTTCATTCATGAACCTTGTACGGTTCTTCCACCTTTTCTATATAGCTGATATAGTAAGTGGATTCATTGTTTGAAGCAAGGACCAGGGTCTCGTCGGAGAATTATGCGTGTGTTGAGGCGGTTCCTTTTGACTTGATCATTAGGAGCATGGTATGAAGATAGTCTGAGTCCCCACGGATAGCGATCCGTTCACGGCTAGGCTGGTTGCGAGTATTGCATGATACTATTGTGTTTCAACTTGGTCTTGTGTGTGCGAGTGATTGGTTTTAGGCCAAGTGGGCGATTGTTGAAATAGTGTCTTAAACCCAATCGGGTTGGACTTGATCCAACCGGGTCGGATCATTTCTACTATTTCTTTATGTTTATACATATATTAAATGACTTTTCTGCTGTCATATAATTGTTGATTTAAAGAACCAATTATGAATTGTTATATGATAACATCCTTAGTATTAAACTGTGACAGAGAAACCATGATAGGCGATTATAGTTGATGAGATCTCTAATCACTTTAATAAGTTTGATACTTAAATGTCTCTAGGCTTATGTACTATTAAACAGGGCATTGATACTACAAATAGGCTAGCACGTATTAAATGTCTTCTGTCTTTAAGGGCAGGGATAGATCTCGTCTATCAAAGTGTGGAGACACTTGACTGTACGTGGACGTGTATTAGAGAATGCGTACATTAGACTGACCCATTTACACTGTTAAGTGTCACACTATGTGGCGGTTGTATAATTATCCTTAGGACCGGAGTCTACATCGCATCACGGTGTGGATTGTCATGCTTTGACACTATTGAGGTTTCCCTTAGCCACAGGGTGATCATGCGGTAGTGGATGGGTGTGATACTGAAGCATGCGGAGTATACATGTTTATTCGTCTGGAAATCACGTACCCTATCAGCAGGGGTGAATATCCGAAAGGGCCTTCTTATAAGGAATGTCTTACTCTCGTTAATCTTTGCAAAGTAGAAGCAAATGAGTTACTTCGAGAGAGCATGATATCCATATTATAAGATACGGTCATTGATGTTTGACACTCGACGAACGACCGTATGGATATTATTACAGCGATAGGATTCTATTTACACGGTAACTGTTTCACATGAAAAGTAGCAGTCATTGCATTTGAATCTTCCGATGATTGAGGGTCACGGTGTGTTGTTAGAAGCTATCCCTTGATCGTTAGGTATGAAGGGCATTTACATAATTTGCACTTTGTGTCTACGGCCAACATATTCGGAAGCCTATCGAGTCACACACATAAAAACATCTAGCCGGATTAACATGTGGTTATAGCGATAACCAAATAAGGAAAGTTTTATCTCATACTATAAATGTATAGAGGTAAATTGATATGGTGGTATTTATTTATTATGAATAAATATAATACAAGATATTAACTATGCTGATTAATTAAATATACATATAGTGTATATATATATATATATATATATATATATATATATATATATATATATATATATATATATATATATATATATATACATGTATTTTGCAAATTAATTAATCATATATATATATATATATATATATATATATATATATATATATATATATATATATATACATGTATTTTGCAAATTAATTAATCATAATATTATATTAATCATGTTGACTAAATAAATAAATATATATATATATATATATATATATATATATATATATATATATATATATATATATATATATATTACAAATTAATTAATCATAATATTATATTAATCATGTTGACTAAATAAATAAATAAATAAATATATATATATATATATATATATATATATATATATATATATATATATATATATATATATATATATATATATATATATATATATATATATATATATATATATATATATATATATATATTCATTTAGTCAACATGATTAATATAATATTATGATTAATTAATTTGTAAAATACATGTATATCATATATATATATATATATCAACATGATTAATATAATATTATGATTAATTAATTTGCAAAATACATGTATATATATATATATATATATATATATATATATATATATATATATATATATATATATATATATATATATTATTTATTTGTATGTGCTAATACACATGAAAATGCGAGTAGTCAATCTTGACATTATATTATGTATTAATATTAGATATATATATATATATATATATATATATATATATATATATATTTGCACACATGTGTAAATTGATTTATGATAATATAATAAAGATATATTCATTATGTGATGTTGTCAAAATATATCTTAGGAAAATTATTTAATATAAGATATTGAATATTAATGAGATAAATCAATCAAAGAGATTTTTCTTTTCTTATTGGGAAAATATTTTCTCTTTCATCTATCTTCTAGGAAGTTTCTCCTAATCAAATTATGACAATAGGGGCGCTACTTTCTACTATAAAAGAAAGGGGTTGGCTAGCTATTTTGTATCATTACAATTCCAAGAGCTAGTAGTTTTTGTGAAAAATAGAGAGGTTTCTAGAGAGATATATAGAGAGAGAAAAGGCCGGTCTAGTAACCGGATTTTTCTAGTAGCAATCCAATGGTGGATTCCGGCAGGTTGTTCGTGTGGACTAGCGGTAGAGGCCGAACGCTTGGGCGGGTCCGTGCACTACTACTCTCCTTAAACGAAGTCGATCCTGGTTAAAAGGAAATAAATTTTTGAATTCCGCTACGTTCCCGCATGGATTTCCTAACAAAATCGGGGTATAGGGCTAGTTTACTAAGGGTCCATTTTCAGATTCAGCACCATCTGCAGTCTCTGTATCAATCAGGATGGGTCCCAAACGTAGCAGAACATCCCATCGTACAAGTGGTCACCAGTATGTCTATGGAGATGCTAACCTCTTGATAGACGGGGTTGAGCAATTTCATTCTTTAGAGATCTATGAATCGTTCTGAGGGCATTGGAACGGAAGACCGGTTGCCCGAGAACGAGGAGTAGAGTTGGACGATTGCGGTACGATTCTGGATATGACAGAGGCACCGAGCCAATTTAATGCTACAGTGGTGAGAGAATTTCATGCGTATCTTTTGCATAACCCAAGAGCTACATTTGCAATGGTCCGTGGAGTTAAGGTTGACTTCATGATTGAGCGGATCAACGGATATTACGGTGTTCGCAATCCACCTGTGGGCCCAGGTGAGTACACATCCTCTACCAATATTGAAGATCTAGAGAGGATGCAGATTATTGCTGAGTACTTTGGGGTGCAGTCGAAGCGCAATCCTATGAGAGCCCCCACCATTTTCTTGGAAAACGAATTATCCTGGGACAGGAAGGCGGTCAATCGATTTGTTTGTGCTCGCCTTCTGCCGACCAAGCATACGGTGTCTGTCACACTGAAGAGGGCGGAGTTGATGTTATATGGAGCAGGGATCTCTAGTCTGTTAGATGTAGTGCCCGAAAGACAATTGTTGCTTATCCTTACGGGCAAATGGGAACACTACTGAAAACCCTAAGTTATATCATATGTAGCCATATAACTTAGTGTGTCTCACACGCGAGGATTAAGTTTATAGTGATGCACTTAAATTGTTAGTCCGTGGTGAACTTAATCAAAGTATGGGGTCTATATTGATTAAATCACCATTGATGCGCCCAGAACACTTTATGGTGTGACCGTCTTATCCGGACCGTCGATATTGGTTATCTAAGTAGGCAATTTATATATGATGTAGTCATATAGGACTGGACCAATTTAATCTTTATATCTCATATAATTCCGTGATTGAGAAATCTTATTAAATCACAAGATGATCATATATGGATTAACCTTAATCCTGAAGTGATTGCATACTCATGCTTGTTTCAAGATAGGGTTTGATGTGTTCGTTAAGGATCGCTAAGAGGCGCGGTCCGAATCACTTTCACTTTGGCACTATTCTGGAATGAGTGAGGAGTGTGTGTCTCATAGATATTGAATCAATTCCTTCCTGCAGGAAATAGAAAGACAATCCCCGTATTTGTTGATCCTAGAAACTGATCGATCGGCCGAGTTCGTATTGGAAATGAACTAATTGATCACTAGTGAGTTGATGGTAAATAAGGATGAGATGTAATGAAGAAGGTTTACGGAAATAATCCCGCTTCGTTACGGATAGTCTATGCAGGGTTAGTCTGTATATAATGATTAAATCAACGGACACTTATTGACTCGACTTTCTGAGAATAAGTTATATCTATAATCGATAGAGTCAGTTTCGGATTTATGGTGGTGTAATTCCGGAATTATTAAGTTGAGTAGAAATATTATGTTTGATGAATATTTTATTCAATTTATTGTAGCTACTGTTATAGGTCCATGGTTCCCGGGTTGGCTCCTAACACGCGAGTATTTTCTCGTTTTGTGGAACCTCGAGAATAAATTAAATAGTTGGTCTATTTAATGAACATGCGAATATTATTTATTTGGTAAATAATATATAAAATAGAAAAGACATTTTATATTATCCCAATTGGCATAAAAAATGGCGCCACTTTTATTTTGTTTTGGGAAAAGAATTTTCTCCTAATTAATTATAATGTGCATAATGTAATTATTTATGTGTTAAATAATTATAAATAATAAATTAGTTTTCTTATTGGATAAATAGGAAATTTGTTTTCCTATTGGATAAATGTTTTTGTTTTCCTAAAAGGAAAAGAAAAATTTGTATGTAAAAGATAAACTCTCAAATTATTAGTTATTTTCCTATTAAAAAAAGAGTTTCTCCCAACACAAAATTTAACCAGAAAAAACCAACGCCATAATAAAAAAAGGGACGTAGTTCTTTGGAATAAAAAGAGAGAAATTTTGTTTTCTTGTCTTAGCCATTGGAAGAAGAAAAACTAGGATTTTTCTTGGAGCATACTCGAGGAGGTTCTACTACGAGGATCGACGTCCACCAGTCGTTGCTTGGAGATACAATCCGGAAGATCACGGCTTCTTTTGTTGGGAAAATCTTCATCCTTCTTGTAGTTAGATTAATTTATTATACGAATCATATCGTGGTAAAATCGCATGCGAATTTAATTCGTAGCTGTGCATGATCGAGTTTCTCGATCGGTGCTGTGAATTATATCTGACGATCCAATTATGGATCGGATCCGGATTCTGGTTTCTGTATATCCAGCATGTGGTATCGGAGCCAGGTTAAAGCGATTTTATGATCCTGATTGCATAATTAATTAATAATGAGTGAAATTGATCAAAAATTGCATCTTTTATATTTTTATTATATATATGCGTGGTTGAATGTTTATGGTTGACGAGATGGATTGGAGTTGGTACTTGTTTACCGTTAGATCTATTGTAAACCCAATTTTTCTAGGTATAGGAAATTATGTAATTTATTTGTCAAAATTTAATTTCCTAGTAATTAGAATTCAAATAAATTCGGTGGATCTGTTGTATTTAAATTTATTCGAAGATCATCATCACAACCTGATGCGGCATCATGGTGGTAGAGGCGCAAGATCTGAAAATTAAAGAACCGACCCCCCCGAACACATTTTTAATCAATTTTTTCAGAAAAATTGAATTTTGAAGGCTCTCAGAAAAAACATGCAAAATTTCGCTACTGATAGGCCTCGAACCCACAACATACAACAAGGACTAAGAGCACACTGACCAGTTCGGCTACAAGGATATTGGTGAAGAATTCGGCCACCAAATTAATATACGGATCAGCCGCAAATTCTTTTAATTAGAAATTAGTAAATCCATTAATTTGGGTTTAGGGATTTTTCTATTTTATAGATTAGATACGGGGGTACCAACGGTCTATTTCAGTGGTTTATTTTTCGCATTTATTTTCTCTTGTGATTATTTATGTGATATAACCATGCCATGTATCATATTCATTAATTCCACTCTTAGCATATGCATACATGTAGAAAATTAATTTTGGTATTAATTAGACATGTATTAAAATGATAATTAATTTAGATTAATAATAAATTAAATTAATTAAACGAAACAGAATTTTATTTGGATATAAAATTCACATGATAAACTTAATTTAGGATTATGAATCCTTCGGGGTTTAGTTTATGTAGTGTCTACATGAATAGAATTTTGATAATCAAAATTGGAAAATCATGAAAAAAATGGACACCAACTAGACGGTATTTGGAACCGACAAGTTGGAGATTGCTTTTCATAATTTGTTGTTTTCGGATTATCGAAAAAAATTCTGTGATTCTAAATTTTTATCATGAGAAGGTTAGGACTTTAAAATTCGTTGGTGAATTTTTGTTGTGTAGTGACTACACAAAAGATTTTCTAAATAATCGATAAATTGAAAAATCATGAATATAGTGTCACTAGTTAGATGGTATTTGGAACGTATAAACTAGTGGGAGCTTTAAATTTCGTGATTTATTGTTTTCAAATTATTGAGAAATTCATATGTCCTAATGTATTAGGGATTATAAAATTCTTGGTAAATTTTAATTGTGTAACGTGTACACAAGGAATTTTAATAAATCAATAAAATTGGAAAATCATGAATATAGTGTCACTAGTTAGACGGTATTTGGAACCGATAAACTAGTGGGAGTTTTAAATTTCGTGATTTATTGTTTTCAAATTATTGAGAAATTCATAAGTCCTAATGTATTAGGATTATAAAATTCTTGGTGAATTTTAATTGTGTAGTGTCTACAAAAGTAATTTTTATAAATCCATGAAAATTGGAAAATCATGAATAAGTTAACACTAGTTAGACGGTATTTTGAACCGATGAACTAGTGGGAGGATTAATTTAAATATTCATGATTTATTATTTTTCGGATTGTGAAGAAATTCTGAAAATCCTAATGAGACTACCTATTTTTCAAAATAACGAGTGGGAGCAGGGAAGGTGACAACTGACCCCACAGTCTCTATTGTTGACACAAGCACGTGAGAGAATGGTGACGCCTCGTGCCACTTTGATTTCGGCCCCCTACGGATGGCCTTCACCGCTATCAAAATTCAAGGCTTGGTCTCCGAAAGGATAGGATTTTGAGTACTCGTCGGGTCACTGACCTACCCTACGGCGGCATACTCGGGGCGGACTTAAAAATCTGAAATAGTATGTCACACTCACAAGGATATTTTTGGAAATATCTTGGCTGAAAAAGGAAGGTAATCAACAATTAAATATGAGATGTTCGATTCTTAAATGGTTTAATTGTTGAGAGAGATTGTCTCAATTTAATCGTCACCTCTTTGACCTACCCTACGGCGGCACTGAGGTGTGAGATCAAATCCTTGGAATGGTAGGATAAACTGCATGCATGACATCATGTTTATAATTCCTAAAATCATTATTAGTTGTGGTGTATGATTTGATTTATATTTCTGTCATAATTTATTTTTCAACTACATATCATCTCAAGGTATCTAAACTGCTAAACATGATAAATTGACTTATGATGACTTCGTAAAAGTGGAAAAGTAACAAGAACGTTGAACTTGTTAATCGAGAATGCAATTAATTTTCGGTAGAGGATTCTCCTCTTGAGCCTTCAAACTTAAGTGACAAGTATATCACTGCTGTCACTTGTTTTCAATGAGAGACAAACAAAATTAGTTCAAAGATGATGAGAACGATTTGGTATCAATCTCACTAGACATCCCACAGTTCACAGGTAGCGTCTACTCAAATGAACTGCTAGTTCAAGACCATTTCTTTTTATGGAAATGTCAAGAATGGGAAAGAATGTCTCAGTGAATAAGTCATCTCAAACTTAATAAGTTAAAGGCTAAACCAAAACATTAATAAAAGAAATCATAAGATATGGAAAGTGATTTTGGATCACTAACCTATGAATCCTTAGAGACTTTCTTAACCGGGTAACTAGACCTGGAAGCTAAGTCCTTTTGTTAGAACAAGGTAGCTGGGTATTCATGATGAAGATTAGACAACGGGGAGTTATTTTAGCTAAGATAGTGGGATGGATATAAGGAAACAAATTTTGGATTTTAATCCTTGAATATCGCAGAAATTTAATTTATGTTTTCAGATTCGTTGGAATGAATGGATTAACTTTCAAATTGATAATATAGTTGCCTTAAAGAAAGTGAATATTACATTTGTATACGATTCTAAGACTCGGATTTTTGTCTGATGAAGTCAGAACCACTAAGTAATGTTGAAAAATGTATATGTAACACATCATAAGCTATTAAGACAAATGGTTTCCATATTAAGATAAACGATTCTTCAGCATCTATTAATTAGTGCATGTATCCTAAAGATAAGATCTGAAGACTGGCTAAGGGTGATTCCTATCTCTCAGTCTAAGAACACTATCTCAAAGAAAAAAATGACTAAGTAACCCTTCAATTAGGAAAATGTAATAGAGATGAAGAAGTGTCACAACCTTTGGGGTCTTATGAAGGATACAAGCTAGTGGGAGGTTTTGAGTGGTAGACAATTTGTTTGATTACCACTCGAAACGCCGATAGTTTATCTAAATATTTGGAGGAATCTTTGATATTACCAGAGAAACGAGTATTCCATGCTCAGATATAGGCTATGGTATGGTTTTGGCACTGATGCTTGGCCTACCTCCAAGTGAAACGATTTCATTGAAAGGATAAACCATGTATTGTCTTGTATAGTTATTGATATGCTACATTACATTGCTTAACTCAATTAAGATATTAGTTGCAAAATAACGGTTTACATTATTATGTAATACCGAGAAGTCTACCTAGAAGATGCTTATGAATTTGTGGATAAAGAGTGAAGTACATTTACTCCACTTCCGCAAATAGAGGCATTTAGCACTAGTGCTTGAAGGTAGGACTGGAGATTTTACATACACATTCAGATAGTGACTGTTCGTGAAATATCTTAATGCAATGAGTAAAGGTTGGATATAAGATTCTTAAGATCGGATAGTGGCGGTTACACTGTTACATCCTTTCAAAAAAGAATGTTTAAATAACAACCTTAGACCTTGAAGTAAAGTTGCTCAAGGAGTTACTATCTGATTTAATCAGATCACGTCCAACATTGGTTGTTGGAGGCTACACTGATAAATACTACTACACCAGATCAGAATGTCAATCCACCCAAATGCAGTGGGAGTATGGTTTAACCATTGAACCGCTGTGATTATGCAGTCTCTACAGTCTGTTGGGGTTGATTGATCACATATGGTCTTCTTTGGAGGGCTGTATAGGATTCTGAAAAATAAGAGGTTAAGATAAAGCCATAAAAATATAAATGGAGTTTTGGTACTCCAGTTCTGTTCACAATCTTGTAGAACCACCTAAGTATCTCAGGCCCAGTGGGAGTAATTGGATCTACGTGATGAAGATTTGAATGAATGGGAAAGTTTATTTTTCAAGGCTAAAACCAAGTGGTCTAAGGGAAATTCCCTGAGAAGTAGATAGTTTAATAGGGGTGATGCCCTGAAACTTTCTCATCACTCACCCTTGCTTGACTCCATGAAAAGCAGAAAGACTAATAGGGGTGATGCCCTGAAACTTTCTTGCCGTACAAACGGAGCTTGAATTAATTCGAAACATAAATGTTTTTAGCTTAAAGCCAATGGAAGATTGACTGCCTATGCTTATATCCATTGGTGGATTAAAGCAAACCTCTAGGTCATTAAAAGTCACATGTCATAAATGTGTGGGCTTGACCTGAATATTGATAAGTCTTTTGTAGACTAGGATATCAATATTGATAAATTAGTGAATATTAGTGTTAATGAATGGTGACACTGCAATAGTTGTAATCAATATGAGTGTGTTATCTGAAGTCAAGAACCTTATGAGCCAAAGCTTCTCTGAATCAGAGAAGTGGACTATATTCTTAGAATTTTATTCGGTCGAATTCATGAGAACAAGTTCTTTGGCAGTATCCCATTCATTTTATTGTTAAGATGATGATGCATTTTTGAATGCTTGATTCAACGAGAGGTTTCCTACCCAACCCCTCACAGAATAATTCTCTTAGTCTTCAGATATAGAGAAAATATGATAGATTCTCTTTTGGATAGAGAAAGTCTGGTTATTAAAAGTCAAATTAAAGTCGAATCTAGGATTCGGACGTTGAGTACCAGTATAGTGCATCCTCAAGTATCTTAAAAGAACGAGGAATCATATGCTTGTGTATTCAGGTGCAAACATGAGTGTTGTTGACTACACTGATTCTAATTTTTAGTCAGATTAAAGATGATCGTGAATCGATCTCAGGCTCAGTGTTTTATCATAGTGATGAAGTTATAGTCTGGAGCAATCCAGCACTGCCAATTGACTCTGTTAGTCGAATACATAGTAGCTTTCGGAGCAGCTAAAGAGGCAGTGTGGCTGGAGAAGTTCTTTGTTGGATCGGGAAGTGATTCCAGGTCTCGATGAGCCGATACCATTTTACTGTGAAAACAGTTGAGAGGTAGCTCATGCAAATGATATTCGCAGTCACAAGAGGTCAAAAGAATATTGAGATAGAGTACCACCAGATCAGACAGACCGTGCAGAGAGGCGACGTTTCGGTCCTGAAAGATCGCCTCGAGCTGACAACCTATCTAATGTCACTGATAAGCACTTGGCGGGTATGAAATTGGGAGATATGTCTCATCTGCTTTAGAGCAAGTGGGAGAATGTTGTGGTTAAATAGAATAAGGTTGTGGTGCTCTAAAAACAATCATTTCTTGTCTTTACGGGCAAGTGGGAGATTGTTAGATGTAGTGCCCAAAAGACAATTGTTGCTTGTCCTTACAGGCAAGTGGGAGATTGTTGGAAGTAGCGCCTGAAAGACAATTTATGTAATTGTTTTTATAATTAATAAATGACAGATTTATTCTCATCTTATTATTTGCTGCTTGCTTATAAGTAATACACTATTGAAAACCCTAAGTTGTATCATATGTAGTCATATAACTTAGTGTGTGTCACACGCGAGGATTAAGTTTATGGTGAAACACTTAAATTGTTAGTTCGTGGTGAACTTAATCAAAGTATGAGGACTATTGATTAAACCACCATTGATGCACCCAGAACACTTTATGGTGTGACCGTCTTATCCGGACCATCGATATTGGTTATCTAAGTGGGGCATCTAAGGATATACTTGTCATTCTCATGTTTATTATGCTTGCATCTTTGATGACGGAAAAATTCACTGTTATTATTATAACATTTCACCCCACTTCTGATACCATTTTGAGCATTTATGTATCAAATCAAGTCATTAATTCCTTAGATTTATCTAAATACGTAATTAGTAAGTATTATATAAAATATCGTATTTTTTTATCGTGTTTTTATAAGTTTTTGTACCGATTTTAGTAAATCGGAATGTCATGTCAGATATACGTGGGTATTTGTGGTATTTTATTGCAGATGTATAAGCCAAGACCCCGAGAATCGACATTTTGAAGTATAATCATATCTCTGAAAGGATTTAGAGAGTTTCACGAGTTTAAGTGGTCAATCGAATTGCTTAAATGATTAAGTGGTCAATCGAAGTGGTCAAGTGGCTTAGTGGTTAGTGATACCACTAACGAATTATATCTTCGACGAACAAATGGCTCATTAAAACAGCATTTTCTGAAGAAGTGTCCTTAATGAAAGTTGTTGATCTTTGAAAGAGCTTTCCAATGCATTTTGAATCACGTCAATCGGACTTCTACAACTCAAGTATCATTAAGTCAAGTGGTCAAGTGGCTAATCGATTCGATTTAGTGGTAATCGAGAAATATCTTCGACAAACGAATGGCTCATCAAAACGACATTTTCTGAGGAAGAGTCCTTCATGAAAGTTGTAGATTTTTCCGAGAGCTTTCCGATGCCTCTTGAATCATGTTGTTTGGAGAACCAGAACTCGAGATATAAATTTTAGAAGTTTTATTCCAAAATATATAATTTATATCCGAAAATTGGAAATTAAGGGGAGATGAATGTGATGATTACACCGGATCGATCCGGCCCTTTCCCGGATCGATCCGGCCTTAACTAATTTTGCCTATAAATAGGCTGAATACTAGCACAGAAGAAGGGCCCTTATTTTCGGCCAATTTTCTTTTACTTTCTTGCTCTTATTTTATTTTTTGTAGTACTATATATATATATATATATATATATATATATATATATATATATATATATATATATATCTAATTTCCTTTCCTTTCATTTTTTTGTTTTATTTCTTTGTTGTATCAATTTATATATACAGATATCTATATATCTACTTATATCTATATCTACCTTTATATATCTACATATATCTGTATATATATATATATCTATACGTATATCTATATATCTGATCGTTGTTGTTGAAATCATAACTATTTTCGGAGAATACGGTCTCCGAATCAACAGTTGTAATCTGAAATGATTTCAAGCAATCATATGATGATGAGAGGCTAAAGCACGTTGGAACAAGCCTTGTGAAACCGATTCTTAGCAACATCTTGATTTCGAATTTGGATTATCTTGTAAGTTTTAATAAAAATTGTATCTTTTCTATGTTTTGATTGTTGTTATGCAATTTATATCGAGAGATGGTTGCTGTTTGATGTTTAACGTTTGATGAGAATCGTCGTTAAACCTTAGATCACCGTAGTAAAGATTAGATTTTTAACCTAAAAATAACGAGAGTTGTTAGGTTGAATATCTAGATTTCGAAATTGAGAGATTTCACACATTTGTTATGAAAGCGTTAATCTTTAAAATCGAAAGATAAAAGATTGATAGGCGAACTTTTCTAAGAGATTAGGAGTTCATACTTTCGATAGGTGAATCACAATTTTCGTTAAATCACCACAAGATAATCTAGAGTCGAAATTGAGGGTTGCGGGAATCGGTGGATCATTGCTTGTTCGTTGTTAAATTAATTGAGAAAAAATCATTGTGCTGTTTTGCTTCGTCTTCATCATAGTAATTGTAGCAATTTTTATTGTCTTCTTAGTTTATAGATTAGAATTAACTTAGTTAGTTCGGTTCGTAATTATCTTTCCTGGCTTTGGATTGACAACCCTCTGTCCAGTTATTTGTTTTCGTTTTTAGTTTTTATTTCTCGTGACACTTTTAAAAAAATTAAGAACTAGACCAACCTCGATTCCCTGTGGATCGACTCCGTTTTTAATCGCTATACTACGATCCTCGCACTTTTGGGGTAAACCGGATTTATTTTATTACTTGTTATATTTTCTTTGTGCATAAAATCCGAGACAAGTTTTTGGCGCCGTTGCCGGGGACCCGGTACGGTTGCCTAGTTTTTATTAATTTTTCCGTTTCTGTTTTGATTTTTCGTAGGCAGGTGCTCTCAGTTTTTCTGTTTACATAAAATTTAAAATAAAAAAAAAATTCGTGCGGAAAGCTTGGTTTTGGTTCTGGTTTATGCAAACTCGGAGTCAGAAAGGTCCACTTTTTACACCCCTGACCTCGAGCGAACCATAGTCAGACCAAACAGGCGAAGAGTCCGTTCTGCGGTTCTTCCTGACGAAGGGAACACGGCCGATAAATATTTCGAACGACGTTTAGCAGAGGAGATTGAAGAAATCATTATCATGGCTGCGAATGAAAGACGACGTTGGTCGATCACGCCATGCCTGGTGAAGTCGAGTCAACCCACCGATGCTTTACCACTATTAATGCACCAACCTTCGAACTTAAACTAGGTCTTATTCAAATGATGCAACACGCATCTATCTTTCATGGTTTTCAATCTGAGAATCCTCACACTCACGCACACACATTTTTAGAAATATGTGGTACAACTCGCATACAAGGAGTTAGTGAGGATGCAATTAAATTGAAATTGTTTCCTTTTCCTTAAGAGGAAGCGAAAGAGTGGTACAACTCTCTTCCTGCCGAGTCAATTACAACTGAAATTTGAACTCGAGCACGAATTCTCGAGTCAATATTTCCCACCATCCAAAAGCGACCCGATTGCTTGAGTGAAATCTTCACATTTTTCCAAAGGAAAATGAATCATTCTTTGATGCTTGGAAGAGATTTAAGGCTCTCTCATGGAAATGCCCTCATCATGGTTTAGACTTGCAGAGGCAAGTCAACACTTTCTTCAGTGGATTGACCGAACTCACCAAGGGTATGGCCAATAGTTCATCAGGAGGGGCATTTTTAAGAAAAACACCTGAAGAGGGATGGCAGTTATTTGAAGATATTTCCAAGTACAACTACGCCCCTTCATCTCACGCTATCCAGACACCTCCTCCACCTAGGATCGAGGAGGTGAACATGCAAAATCAGATCGCCATGCTGCAACAGCAGGTGGAAGCTCTCAAAATATCCTCTAATCCTACAAATCAGAACCAGTCATTTCCTCCAGAACTCTCAAGTTCTGTTTTTTGTGAAAGTTGTTGTCACTGGCCATTTGGTTGGCTGTCGATTCTTTTCCCATCCTACGTTTCAAGTCAATACTATCGAGAATCGGGATGATTCGGTCCGGTCACATGTCGACATGTGATAATGTAGGGCATACCGCTCGTTTACGTCTATGGGTGGGACGTAAGCTGAAGTTAATACTTTCAACGGCCAAAGCAAAATCGAGAGATTCAACAATCGTTCTCTGGCCAAAGCAATTTTCAAAACCAGGGTTTTAATCAAAATCGAACTTCAATCGTAACCATAATATGAATTTTCCTAATCAAAATCAGAGGTTCAACCAGAACTGGCCGAACAATCCAAATCCTATGTTTCAAAGTCGTTATATCCAATCTTTTTCACAAAACTTTCAGAATTCTCAAGGCCCCTCTCAATCTAGTAATCTTGACACTAAATTGGACTCCTATCGGAAGGAGCGAGAATAATAATTTCAATTCCTTCAAGACAATCAAGAATCTTGAGAGGCGGCTCGGGCAAGTAGGTGACCAAAAGCTTCTAGAGACCTAAGGCGATTACCCGACTTCTTGAGAAGAACCCCAAAGGTGGTCAAGTGGCTCAGACCGAGTTAAATCAAAGTCAATGCACTGATCTAGTTCCCACAATTCCCTATGGTAGAGAAGAGGCCAGTGCTATGAATTTAAGATCGGATACTCAGATTAGTGGTCCCCCGAACCAGGGAAACCACTAACCCCTCCTGCCAATGATGAGGCAGGAGGGGAAGTCGTACATCAATGCCCCCCGGTTCTAGATGATAGTACTCAGGTGGCTGATCCTCTGACTGGCAAGAAAGGTGAAAAGGTGGTGAGGTGGAAAGATTTGGAAGATAAAGCTGTTAGTTCATCCTCAAAGCAAGTGTTTTCTGAGAATGATTTAAAGAAACTTCCATTTCCACCCGTAAAAATAACATCTCCTTGCATGAAGACAAAAAGTATGAGAAAGTGCTTAATCTTCTTAAGAATACTCAGGTAAATCTTCCATTATCTGATGTTTTAGTTGAGATGCCTAAGTATACAAAGTTCATCAAGGATGTTGTGTCCTCCAAAAAGAAGCTCGAAGACATGGATCAATTAATTGGTGAGAACTGCTCTGTGATTGGTTATGATGAGTTGCCAATCAAGAGGGGTGACCCTGGGAAATTTGTGCTCACGTTGTTGATGGGAGGTTTAGTCTTCCCAAATTCTTTATGTGACCTAGGTGCATCCATTAGTCGATGCCATTGTGCATTTGTAAATGACTTTGTTTAGATAATCTTTTAGAACCCACAACCATGAATCTTCAATTCGCTGATAAATCTTCCAAGAAAGCTGCTGGGATATTAAAGGATGTTTTAGTTCAAATTGATAGATTCACTTTCCAGTTGATTGGTACGTCCTAGACATCGAGAATGATGAGAATGTTCCTTTAATACTCGGCAGACCTTTTCTTTCTACAGCCAGGGCCCTCATTGATTGTGATGGTGGCAAAGTGACTATACGAGTTGGTGATCAGGAGGTGAGCTACAATGTCTCTAAAGCTATTCAGAGACCCTCTGATTATCCAACTGGCTTCTCCATTGAGGACATGTGTCGAGACTTTAACGACTATATGGGAAAAGCAAGTCATGCTGTTGAGACTGAATATGAGCGATTAGTGGAGAATCTGAATAATCATGGTTGGGTGAATCTAGAACAACTAGGAGCTGAAGTTGATGAATGTTCATTAAATGGTGAAGCTTTGGCAGTAGGACCACTGAGTAAACTCAGTGATGTTGAGTTGAAAAGTGGGGAGCTTAAATCTAGTTTAGAAGAACCACATGGATTTGGCACTGAAACCTTTGCCTCAAGACTGAAATACATTTTCTTGAGAGAAGGTGACAAGCTTCCTTTAATTATCTCTGCCAAGTTATCCCGGTTAGAAGAAATGAAGTTGTTGAATGTGTTAAGGAAGAATGAAAAGGCTTTCGGATGGCAAGTGGGTGACATTAGAGGGATATCTCCTGATATATGCATGCACAAGATCAAAACTGAAGAGGGTGCTAAGTGTGTTAGACAGCCCCAGAGGAGGCTCAACCCTCACATGCAGGAGGTGGTTAAGAAAGAGATTATCAAGCTTTTGGACATGGGTATTATTTTTGCAATTGCTGACAGTGAATGGGTGTCCCCTACTCAAGTAGTTCCTAAGAAAGGAGGAATTACTATAGAAAAGAATGAAAAGGGTGAAGAAATAGCATTGAGACTAGTAACTGGTTATAGAGTCTGTATTGACTACAGAAAACTTAATGAAGTCATGATGAAAGATCATTTCCCCCTTCCTTTCATTGACCAGATGCTTGAGCGTCTGGTAGGACATGCATTCTACTGTTTTCTTGATGGTTATTCAGGATACTTCCAAATAGCCATAGACCCAATCGACCAAGAAAAGACCACTTTCACTTGCCCTTATGGTACATTCGCTTATAGGCGAATGCCATTCGGTCTCTGCAATGCCCCAGCTACATTCCAAAGATGTATGCTGGCAATCTTTGATGGGCTTGTTGAAAAGTGTATGGAGATATTCATGGATGATTTCTCAGTCTTTGGTCAATCCTTTGATCACTGTCTTGATAATCTTGATCAAGTATTATCCCGCTGTGTGGAGAAGAACTTAGTCCTAAACTGGGAAAAATGCCATTTTATGGTAGACGAAGGAATAGTTCTTGGCCACAAGATATCAGAAAGAGGAATGGAAGTAGATAGGGCAAAAGTTGAGGCTATAGATAAGATGAAATTCCCTAAAAATGTGCGTGAAGTAAGAGGTTTCCTTGGACACGTTGGTTTTTATAGGAGGTTCATTAAGGATTTTTCCAAGATAGCTAAGCCCCTTTCCACTTTACTCGAGAGAAGATGTTGTTTTCAATTTTGATGATAGTTGCAAGCATGCGTTTGATGAGCTTAAAAGTCAAGCGATTTCCGCCCGATCCTTATCTCTCTGAATGGAACCTACCCTTTGAACTCGTATGCGATGCATCCAACTACGCCGTTAGTGCAGTCTTTAGTCGGCGAATTAAGGAAAATTCCAGCCCATCTCTTACGCTTGATCCACACACTAAGCCCCACACAAGTAAACTACACAACCACCGAAAAGGAATTATTGGTCGTAGTCTTTGCTATGGATAAATTTCGTAGTTACTTGTTGGGCGCCTCAGTCACTGTTTGGACTGACCACGCTGCTCTGCGCTATCTTATGACAAAGAAAGATGCTAAACCGCGCTTACTACGTTGGATACTGATCCAGAAAGAATTCGATATTCAAATTAAGGATAAAAAGGGCAGTGAAAATGTAGTAGCAGATCATGTTTCTAGAATGCAGAATGATGAAAAGAAAGAACCTGAAGAGATAGACCTTTACTTTCCTCTCGAGCATGTTATGCATATAGACGAGTGCACTCCAGATGTTCCATGGTTTGCCTCAATCGTCAACTACCTACATTCCCAGTATTTAAATCCAGAATTTTCATATCAGGAGAAGAAGAAATTTTTCTCTGATTTGAAAACATTCGTGTGGGATGAACCTTACCTCTTTAAAATCTGTAAAGATGGATTGTTGAGAAGATGTGTCCCCGAATCAGAGCAACATGATATCATTGAACAATGCCACAGTGGACCTACTGGTGGCCACTTTGGTCCCTGGAAAACCGTTGCTAAAATCTTTCAGTCCGGTTTCTATTGGCCCACGATCTTCAAGGATTCAGAAGCCTTCTGCAAGGATTGTGATAGGTGCCAACGAACCGGTGCTCTAACTAGGCGTTTTGACATGCCATTAAAGCCCATTTTAGAATGTGAGGTCTTTGATGTATGGGGTATTGATTTTATGGGCCTGTTTCCATCTTCCTGTGGAAACAAATACATCTTAGTCTGCGTTGACTACGTATCAAAATGGGTGGAGGCTCAAGCCACTTCTCGCAATGACCACAAAACGGTCATGAACTTTCTCAAGAAAAATATCTTCGTGAGATTTGGATGCCCCGTGCCTTAATGTCGGTGATGAGAACGCACGCCTTACGCAGCAGCCACTAGAAAAGTCCTTGAGAAATATGGTGTCCAAAGACAAAATTGGCACACCATATCACCCTATGACTAGTGGCGGTCGAGAGAAGTAATCGAGTTTGAAAAGGATCCTGGAAAAAGTTGTGAGCGATCATAGAAAGGATTGGAGTCTCAAACTGGATGATGTGCTATGGGCATACCGTACTGCCTATAAAACTCCCATGGGTACATCTCCCTATCAGATGGTGTATGGTAAACCATGCCATTTGCCAGTCGAATTAGAGCATAAAGCATATTGGGCCATTAAGTTCTTAAACTTTAATGCCCAGTCATGTGGTGAACATCGACTGATGCAGTTGCATGAATTGGATGAGTTTAGACTCCGGGCTTACGAGAGTGCCAGGATTAGCAAGGACAGAATGAAACTCCTTCATGATGCTAAAATCAAGAAGAGAGAATTTCAAGTTGGGGAGCAAGTCTTACTTTATAATTCCAGGTTGCATCTGTTTCCTGGAAAGTTGAGGACGCGTTGGTCCGGCCCCTTTGAAATTCTGCAAATCATTCCTGGAGGTGTTTTAGAACTAAGAGGTCATGGTGACCAGCCGTTCAGAGTGAATGGTGAAAGGTGCAAGCATTATATAGGACAAACCAAAGAGAAACCTTTGATTGTCCATTTCCTCGACATCCTCGGGTGTGGTATGACTGAAGTCACTGAGTTTGATGAATTTTCACCCGACTTGTTTTCTGAGGATGACGGAAGTAGTTCATTAGAGGAAGTTATGGCTGGTAGTTGGGATATGGAAGAACTCAAAAGGGAGGCACAATTAAAGAGAAAGCTGAAAAAGAAGAAGACTACAATGGGGAGGATTAAAAGTGTTTGGAAAGCAATCAGAAACTTGACCTCATGTGTTAGATGTTGTTTCTGCAGCCACACCAATGATCAGAGCTTACACGATGTAGTGGCTGGAAGGAAGGTGAAGTGGCCTGATCCAGGCTGAGAATAGATTTGTCGAGCAAACGACGTTAAACAAAAGTGCTACCGGGAGGCAGCCCGATAATAATAATAGTAATAATAATAATTTGGATACAACTAGTCTTAATGAAATGTAGAATTTGTGGAATGAATAATCATAAAGGGAACGATTAGGTGGTTATCCGAAAATCCCGAGGGAGTACACAGAAAACATTCAAATACATCATTTCTTGGACTTAGGTTGTTAGAATGATTTAACCCTTGAGGATCTGGGTATAAAAGACTCAATACTCTTTCACACATTTCATTTTATGATCTACTCTGTTTCCAACATGAATTTATGACTTGACTATGATATTTGCTCATGTGATATTCTCTATGATACATATATGCTTAGATGTTCTGTGCTTTACCCGTGTGGGTTATTTTTCCATCTAAAGCTTTTATGAGATTGACTATATGTATATATTGCCTATCGAATTTTTTACGTAACGTAATGGGCCATTTACTTATTATTCCCATATCCCTATTATTTGTTTTGGCACGAGGACCATGTCCCGTGTTTGCTTTGTTTGTTTTGGTACGAGGATTCGGATCGTGTTTTTCATGGTCATTCACGGGATTCGATAGCATCTTTCTGCCAGGTTTATAAGCTAAGTCTTTCTCTTTATCTCATTCACACGCTTGGGACAATGCAAGTTCGTAAGTGGGGGGGTGGAGTCGGGGTTGGTCTAAAAATGGCATTAAGGGTTTATTATGATGACACCTTAGTTTTTGAATCTTTTTCGTGCATTAATAAGTTGATTAAAATGAACTTTATAAGGTATATTTTTCATGTATTTGAAGATGTAATGATCAATTTGGATATATATAACCAATGTGATCCGTAAGTGCATTTTAACCCCAAATTTATTTGTGTAACATGAATTCCTTCACGTAAGCCTTCGACATTGAAGCGAAAATTTTAAACTGTATCCATTCGATTATCTAGTGGTTTATCCTATAATAGTGATAACTTAGTACCTAACTTTTGAGCGTGTCTTTGTGAATATCGAAGGTTTGAATGTGATAGGAAGGATAATAGTTAAGTTCTTTGGGAAATTGGAATGAAAAGAAAAATACCAAATTAAGATGAGCCAATTATATGTCGGATGTAGCTACCAATGATTTGAGTGCAATAGGGTGTTATCACGAAACGTCCTATAACACTATGAGGGTTAAAAGCTCCCAACTGCCTGATGATAGTAGTCCAGCAAGGGTGTTATCACGAAACATTCCTATTGCTGGGAATGAAGGCATATGCTACACATGTGAAATTAAGTCCAGCTAGAGTGTTATCACGAAACATCCTATTGCTGGGAATGAATTAAGCATGGTTGAAAACTTAGTTATCTTCTGACTATCTCCAGTATAAACTGAATGATATGCATTAGGGATTATCCTAATAAGTACACGGGAGGACGTTGTGTGGAACTTTTGCTGCCTATACCTAGGAAAGTCATTAGGACTGTCTGAATGGATACTTGAGCGTTTGCTTGAATTATTCAAGAGAGGAAAGTGGAAATTGAAAGGCTTGACACACACACACTCTGTTATACATTTATATTAAGGTTAACGTGTGGTTATGATTCGATCGGTTGTATTATCTGGTTGTCCCTTATATCTTATCTTTTCATGAATTTTGTCCCTCATTCATTTTGTTTTATCACTTGTTTTGCTCGAGGACGACCAAAAGCTAAGTGGGGGGTTTGTGATGACGGAAAAATTCACTGTTATTATTATAACATTTCACCCCACTTCTGATACCATTTTGAGCATTTATGTATCAAATCAAGTCATTAATTCCTTAGATTTATCTAAATACGTAATTAGTAAGTATTATATAAAATATCGTATTTTTTTATCGTGTTTTTATAAGTTTTTGTACCGATTTTAGTAAATTGGAATGTCGTGTCAGATATACGTGGGTATTTGTGGTATTTTATTGCAGATGTATAAGCCAAGACCCCGAGAATCGACATTTGAAGTATAATCATATCTCTGAAAGGATTTAGAGAGTGTCACGAGTTTAAGTGGTCAATCGAATTCCTTAAATGATTAAGTGGTCAATCGAAGTGGTCAAGTGGCTTAGTGGTTAGTGATACCACTAACGAATTATATCTTCGACGAACAAATGGCTCATTAAAACGGTATTTTCTGAAGAAGTGTCCCTAATGAAAGTTGTAGATCTTTGAAAGAGCTTTCCAACGCATTTTGAATCACGTCAATCGGACTTCTACAACTCAAGTATCATTAAGTCAAGTGGTCAAGTGGCTAATCGATTCGATTTAGTGGTAATCGAGAAATATCTTCGACAAACGAATGGCTCATCAAAACGACATTTTCTGAGGAAGAGTCCTTCATGAAAGTTGTAGATTTTTCCGAGAGCTTTCCGATGCTTCTTGAATTATGTTATTTGGAGATCCAGAACTCGAGATATGAATTTTAGAAGTTTTATTCCAAAATATATAATTTATATCCGAAAATTGGAAATTAAGGGGAGATGAATGTGATGATTACACCGGATCGATCCGGCCCTTTCCCGGATCGATCCGGCCTTAACTAATTTTGCCTATAAATAGGCTGAATACTAGCACAGAAGAAGGGCCCTTGTTTTCGGCCAATTTTCTTTTACTTTCTTGCTCTTATTTTATTTTTGTTGTACTAATATATATATATACTAGTGGCTAACACCGTGCAAGGCACGGTGAATGCCCACTGCAGTATTAATGAAGATGGTATATTAATTAAATTGTATAGCTTAATTATAAAGTAGAAAAACGAATGATATCATCACATAGTTAAAAAAAATATCATTTTAAACCTGGTGAACGGATGAATCATCGTTAAAAAGAATAATAAGAAAACAAGGGGGGAAAAATGAATATAACGGAAAAAAAAGCGAAGACCAAAGAAAAAAACCGACACATGCACACAATATGTAGAAGTAAAAAAACGAAGATGAGAATGAGACTGAAAAAAGGAAACTAAGAAAACGAAGACGAGAATGAGACCGAAAGTAAAAAAATGAAGATGAAAAAGAATAAAATATTATTCATTAACTAAAAAAACAAAGACGAGAATGAGACCGAAAAAAGGAAACTAACAAAACGAAGACGAGAATGAGACCGAAAAAAAGGGGAAAATTCGAAAAAAAAAAAACCATTGACCAAAGAAAAAAACCGACACACACACACACTATATAGAAGTAAAAAAACGAAGACGAAAAAAATAATCAATAGGTAGCACCCAAAAAACCGATGCCCTATTATTCATTAACTAAAAAAACAAAGACGAGAATGAGACCGAAAAAAGGAAACTAACAAAACGAAGACGAGAATGAGACCGAAAAAAAGGAGAAAAATTTGAAAAAAAAAAACCATTGACCAAAGAAAAAAACCGACACACATACTATATAGAAGTAAAAAAACGAAGACGGAAAAAAATAAACAATACGTAGCACTCAAAAAACCGATGCCCCTAAAAAAAAACCGGCATAGATACACAATATAAAATATATATACGCAAAAAAGGAAAAGAACACACACACAAACAAACTCTAGTACATTGAAATATCATGTGGTTGTATCGTATTAGAATAGTATATATATATATATATATATATATATATATATATATATATATATATATATATATATATATATATATATAGGAAGGGAAAAAACTAAAATGGGGAAAAAAGAAGCAAAAAAATAAATAAATAAAAAAACCGCCACGTGTCGGCAAGGGGGGAAGTGCCCCTTGTCTTTGTATTAGATATACTAGTATTTCACACCGTGCAATGCACGGTGTATGCCCACTGCAGGCATGGGTGATTGTGATCGGTTAGTTACATAGTTTTGATGGTGAAGTGTAACATGATATAATAAGGAAGATATTTGATACATAAAATATCACTGTAAATAATTGATAAACGGAAAACAAACAACCTTTTCGGAAGGGGGTTTGAGGTCGTTCGGAGGCGTTTGAGGAGGTCGGTTAGAAACATATCGTAGACAAACTTATGTTACCTTGTTCGGAAACATATCGTGGACACACAAATATATCGTTCGAAAACATAAACATATCGTTCGGAAACATATCGTCGACACACAAACATATCGAAGGTCGTTCAGACACACAAAAAATCGGATGGTCGTTCGGAGGATGTCTTTCGGATATCGTAGACACACAAACATATCGTTCGGAAACATAAACATATCGTTCGGAAACATATCGTACACACAAACATCGTAGACAAATATATCGGAGGTCGTTTGGACACACAAAAAATCGGAGGGTCGTTCGGACACACAACCCAAAAAAAAACACACACACACAAACATATCGTTCGGAAACATAAACAAATCGTTCGGAAACATATCGTACACACAAACATCATAGACAAACATATCGGAGGTCGTTCAGACAAAAAAAAAATCGGACTCAAAAAAAAAAAAAAAAAAAAAACCAAAAGTGACACGTGTCGGCACAAGAGGAAGTGCCCCTTATCTTTGTATTATATATTAGATATATATATATATATATATATATATATATATATATATATATATATAGGAAGGGGAAAAAAACTAAAATGGGGAAAAAAAAGAAGCAAAAAAAATAAATAAATAAAAAAACCGCCACGTGTCGGCAAGGGGGGAAGTGCCCCTTGTCTTTGTATTAGATATTAGGATATATATCTAATTTCCTTTCCTTTCATTTTTTTTGTTTTATTACTTTGTTGTATCAATTTATATATACAGATATCTATATATCTACTTATATCTATATCTACCTTTATATATCTACATATATCTGTATATATATATCTATACGTATATCTATATATCTGATCGTTGTTGTTGAAATCATAACTATTTTCGGAGAATACGGTCTCCGAATCAACAGTTGTAATCTGAAATGATTTCAAGCAATCATATGATGATGAGAGGCTAAAGCACGTTGGAACAAGCCTTGTGAAACCGATTCTTAGCAACATCTTGATTTCGAATTTGGATTATCTTGTAAGTTTTAATAAAAATTGTATCTTTTCTATGTTTTGATTGTTGTTATGCAATTTATATCGAGAGATGGTTGCTGTTTGATGTTTAACGTTTGATGAGAATCGTCGTTAAACCTTAGATCACCGTAGTAAAGATTAGATTTTTAACCTAAAAATAACGAGAGTTGTTAGGTTGAATATCTAGATTTCGAAATTGAGAGATTTCACACCTTTGTTATGAAAGCGTTAATCTTTAAAATCGAAAGATAAAAGATAGATAGACGAACTTTTCTAAGAGATTAGGAGTTCATACCTTCGATAGGTGAATCACAATTTTCGTTAAATCACCACAAGATAATCTAGAGTCGAAATTGAGGGTTGCGGGAATCGGTGGATCATTGCTTGTTCGTTGTTAAATTAATTGAAAAAAATCGTTGTGCTGTTTTGCTTCGTCTTCATCATAGTAATCGTAGCAATTTTTATTGTCTTCTTAGTTTATAGATTAGAATTAACTTAGTTAGTTCGGTTCGTAATTATCTTTCCTGGCTTTGGATTGACAACTCTCTGTCCAGTTATTTGTTTTCGTTTTTAGTTTTTATTTCTCGTGACACTTTTAAAAAAATTAAGAACTAGACCAACCTCGATTCCCTGTGGATCGACTCCGGTTTTTAATCGCTATACTACGATCCCTGCACTTGGGGTAAACCGGATTTATTTTATTACTTGTTATATTTTGCTTTGCATAAAATCCGAGACAATCTTTTTATGTCATTCTATGTTGAACTCTCTGTTGGAAGTAGCGCCCGAAAGACAATTTATGTAATTGTTTTTATAATTAATAAATGACAGATTTATAAGGATGAGATGTAATGAAGAAGGTTTACGGAAATAATCGCGCTTGATTACGGATAGTCTATGGAGGGTTAGTCTGTATGTAATGATTAAATCAATGGACACTTATTGACTCCACTTTTTGAGAATAAGTTATATATGTAATCGATAGAGTTCAGTTTCGGAATTATGGTGGCGTAATTCCGGAATTAATAAGTTGAGTAGAAATATTCTGTTTGAAGAATATTTTATTCAATTTATTGTAGCTACTGGTTATAAGTCCATGGTCCCCGGGTTGGTTCATAACACGCGAGTGTTTTTAACCTCAAGAATAAATTAAATAGTTGGTCTATTTAATGAATATGCGAATATTATTTATATGGTAAACAATATATAAAATCGAAAAGACATTTTCTATTATCCCAATTGGCATAAAAAAATGGAGCCACTTTAATTTGGTTTTGGGAAAAGAATTTTCTCCTAATTAATTATATTGTGCATAATGTAATTATTTATGTGTTAAATAATTATAAATAAGAAATTAGTTTTCTTATTGGATTAATAGGAAATTTGTTTTCCTATTAGATAAAGGTTTTTATTTTCCTAAAAGGAAAAGATAAATTTGTGTGCAAAAGATAAACTCTCAAATTATTAGTTATTTTCCTATTAAAAAGAGAGTTTCTCCCAACACAAAATTTAACCAGAAAAAACCAACGCCATAATAAAAAAAAGGGACGCAGTTCTTTTGAATAAAAAAGAGAGAATTTTTTTTTTTCTTGTCTTAGCCATTGGAAGAAGAAAAACTAGGATTATTCATGGAGCATATTCGAGGAGGTTCTACTACAAGGATCGACGTCCACCAGTCGTCGCTTAGAGATACAATCCGGAAGATCACGGCTTCTCTTTTGTTGGGTAAATCTTCATCCTTCTTGTAGTTAGATTAATTTATTATGCGAATCATATCGTGGTAAAATCGTATGCGAATTTAATTCTTAGCTTCCGACGTGCATGATCGAGTGTCTCGATCGGTGCCGTGAATCAGATCTGACAATCCAATTATGGATCGGATCCGAATTCGGGTTTCTGTATATACAGCACAGTAAACATAGGTCTCTTGATGCACAGCCGCATTCACGAGCTTGCCGCCATATCCAAGCGCGAGCGGTTTCCATATGGGCCTATGATTGATATGTTCACTATAAAGGACGAGGTTCCAATTCTGGTTAGTGACGAGTGGGAAGACCCTGAGCCGATGATCAGTTCATAGTCAGTTTCAAGAGTACCAAGACGGGTCGGTTCAAGAGTTGAGAGAGAGCGTACTCTGGTCCACGGAGCACCTCGATCCCAGAGAGCTTTGATTGAGGAAAACGCAAGGGAGATTGCGAGTCTACATCGCAAAATGGACATAATTATAGACTTTCTAGGAGTTCCTCATGCGACCCCACCACCTAGGACTGCCTCACGTCACAGAGCATCCTCTTCTGCTGCTTCTGCCTCAAGTTCTGGACCACCTCAAAGTTTTGAGCCTAGAGATGACTGGGAGGATTATTCTGACGAGGACTAGTTTTTTTTCTTTTTTTGTTATTTCCATTTCTTGTTTTCTTATTTTTCTTTTTATTCCCTATCTAGTCATGTAGCGGATTTTCATGAATGTAATGATTTTGTCGGCTTAAATTGTTTGGAGTTATTTACTTTCTCTTTTACTGCCGCAATTTTATTATACGGTTTGTTGTCACCCCCATTCTTCTTGGATTGTTTGAGATATTTAGCGCAGATTATTCAAGGACTTCTTGGATTGTTTGTGAATTATAAGACGATCCATTTGTTCCTATGGCTCCACCCTTAAACGAAGCTAAGTTCCTTTTCATTTTACCTTTTTCATCTTACACATTAGGGACAATGTTTCGATTAAGTGGGGGGTAAGGGACATCACTTAGCTTCTTAGCATTATATTCCGTTAATTGCGTGATTATCTTGATTCTCCTTGACGCACTGTTCACCACATAGACTTTGACTTATTTCGATGAAATTTCGAAAACAAATGAAATCTTTGATCTTATGGAGTTACTTAATTACATCTTTGTTTCACGTTGTATAAGTAAAAGTAAGTGTCCACTTCTAAAGTAGTGGCGTATTAAGCACATATTCTGTTGTGAGACACTATTTTAAGCACGTATAACTCACTTTCCCTGATGTGTAGTCGATAGCATATTTCCTTGACTAGAGTTGACCCTGGCTTTATCCCGAATTATGTTCCACCAACGCTTATAAGGGCAAAGGAATTTCAGATTCAGTAGTTTATCAAGAGTGAGACCGTGAGGATAGATAAATTTATGAGAGTTCACCCGCTAAGAAAGAGAAGTGCATTGAAATATATACATCTATATTCTCTTTGGCAAAAAAAATTGAGTCGATGGAGCGTAAAACGCACGACTTTTGCATAGACCGATAAACACGAGCCTAAGAGTAATACTCGGTACTCGATCCGCCTTGCCAGCTAATTATATTAATAAAAACATGTTCAAGACTGGTTAGTTCGACTACGGGTTGATGTAATGTGAGATTGTCTACATACCTAAGCGGTTGTGAAAGTTATTGCACACACTCATTGGCTCATGAAATGAATAGTGTTTAATGCATTACTAATGGATATGAGTGGCATGATCTTGATCTTGACTTTGTGAGGCATAGCTAATTTTAATTAACTTGTATACTGATCAGGATGTTGTTTTCTTTTTGCCTTTTTGCTCGGGACGATCAAAAGCTTAGTGGGGGGTAGTTGATAACGCTGTAAATAGTACAATTAATTATACCTTTATTCACCCCGAATTCTGCTCAAGAGAAAATAGATATGCTCGTTATTATATGAAATATGTGTTAAATGCTATGTGTATGTTTCTAGGTTCGTAATTCTGCATTTGTGTTATTATCCCGAAGGTTTGGTACTATTTTGCCTCGTTTTATGTGTTTTACAGGATGTACCGAATCTGGAGCAGTGGAGAACGGATCTGGATCAAAGGAAGGATGTTGGGCCAAGTAAAAGAAGTCCAAGAAGAGATCTGCTGAAGAAAAAGAAGAAAAGTGAGCCCGGTTTACTGACTAGGTCGGTTAGGGTTTTCTATGAGTCATAAGTCGGCTATTGTATCTATATAAAGCCGCATCAATTGATTATTACATAAGTTTTGCATATTCTATTATATACATTATACAATTTGATGAAATAAAGTTTTCCTAACCTTTTGAGGAGTTATTTCTGGTTTCCTTCCATTCTCTACCATCTCTAGCTTGAGTGGATCAAGCTAGATCTCCATTGTTGAAGGTATGAAGTTTTGAACGTTCCTTTTTGTCTTCAATATGGTAGATCTGTTCGTATTATGTGTTTTAGTTAATCTGCATGTTTAACGACCCCATGATTTACTTAGATTAATCGTAATTGAGCAATGTAGATCCAGAATTAAGAAAAGCCGCCCCCGGTAAACCGGCGGTCTATACCGGTTTACGGAGGCAAATTTTAGGAAACTTAATCTGGAGGATTCGCGTCAGCTACGTTGATCGACAAAATTAATTAAAATGAGTAATAGGTCTGGCCAATCTAGTATTCGTAATTCGTAAATTAACATGACGTATTGATAGTGAAGTGTTAGTTAGGACATAGTCTTGATGGACCATAGGAACGTGCTTATCAGTGTCAACAGCTGTCTAGGCAGGTTAGCGGTATGAGTTAGCGCTCGATATCGGCAATTCTAGTTCTTTATGCGTACGGGGTATTCGGACCAATTAAGGAGGGTAGCTGCCTTATAGATTATCTACTACCATGGTCGGAGTAGATAGGGTTAGGAGTTGCACCCGTAGCTTAAAACTAAGTTAAAAGCTCGCTTGATTAATTTAAGGAAATTATGTGTGGAAGTAAATATAAAGATTAACTAATCCAAGTTAGTAGATCGGTGGGAAGAGGGGGAGGAATACCACATTTATTTCATGTCTATGTTGGTCAATGACCACTTATATGTGTCTTCTTAGTTAGGTTAGAATCGTTCATACTCAAGTTGCATTGTCTCTGTGGGATCGACCTTGATTCGCCCTTACTATACTATGATGTACCTAGTATTCTTGCAGTAATATTGACGTTAGTGACATACATGCGATCACTTGCTACTATAGTGCATCCGACTCGGTACACTGCCGGTAAAAGTTGGACCACACTATTTTGGCCATCAGATAGCGCCCTCCTATTTACCTCACCATGACGTGGTATCATTTCACCACTTTACGGATTGTCGCCACGTGGTATACCCTGATAGCCTCTGTTAGGAAGTGTAGCAGGTGTCAAGTTTCTACCGTCTGCCATGTCTGACCAAGTAGGTGGCTTAAGGGGTCAGCTTAATGGGTTGCTTAATGGCTACGTAAAGTGGGCGGTGCCGGCCGGAGCAAGTTCCCAACCCAGTATCCGACGGAAACGCATGTGGTGCAACTCCCAATTTGTCGCAACAAACACAACCTTCTTACTGCGTAAAGAGCTGGGCTGGCTAGTGACGTCACCAAAACCAAGCCTTAGAAACGGCGTCAAGAAAGGGACAGACCTTTTCTAGGTTAGACGGATCCTAACCGGCAGTGTACCGGATCAAATTGTAGTGATAAAGTGGTGAGTCAGGTGTCGAATCCTCAGGGAAAAGTGGTAATTCTTTTAAGTGTGGTTAAACACCAAAGAGCTGCTATTAACTCGATCTAAACCGCAATTTTATAACACAGATTACTACTATTCTAACCAACATAAAATAAATGCGTAATTTAAAAGTTATTCTAATATAATATATATAGATATATAAATATATATAGATGTACATGAATAGTAAAATATATATATATATATATATATATATATATATATATATATATATATATATATATATATATATAAATATATAGATACCAATATATAGCTTATAGACTAGACTAGCCAAAGTATATGTAATCAATTTATTCGATCTTTTCAATTAATATAATGTGCTCGATCTTCCTTTTATTAGGTCCAATTGAGTAAATGAAACGGTGTACTCTATTGTCAACAATTCCTCCTCACACGAAGCGTATGAAATTGTCATATGTCAAATGTCATCAGTCCAATGTCCACAATCGCCCCAAGGCTAAACTTAGTTAGTCAAAAGCAGTAGTGCAGTATAAATCTACCCCGGATAAAAAGGTGATTCCATTTGTCGGATGGCGATGTTATTCAAGAGGCTCCGGTTGTCAAGCGGATCGATTTAACACAAGCGGTGTAGTTTCAATTAAAGCTGCTGATTTTAACATTATTAAGATCTCGAGTACAAAGTTAATAAGATTTTTTTCTAGGACAAATCGCTTCGGGTAGGAAATAGGATTCCGTTAATCGACGGCCATTTTACCCTCCGGTTTTCTATTTTTACTCATATCCTGACTTCTCTGGTCAGTTCATCGCCAGGTTATATGTGGTATTCATCATGGTTGATTATGTCAATCCGAATATGTTATCGTTACGTAGCGAAATAGAAAAAAAATTCATTTTAACTCAATTTTAATCACTTTTACTTAGACATCATTCTTTTAACGAAAAGATCGAAATAATACGATTACATAACTTTGGCTAGTTATTAGATCTAGCCTAATAACATTATAAAAACTAAAAAGAAGAAAATAACAAACATAAACATAAATACTTTAAAAGTTACCCGATTCTGAGATCTTTGATTCGAAGTTGTATTCTTCCGGACATAACAACTCTAACAACACCGGACTTCTGATAATTTCCCGAGCATTATCACGATACTACTACTAATACTAATTTATTCCCGGCTTAAGGCCTATTTACAAACTAAAGAAAAGAGGGGATAGAGAATATATATAGTATATATATATTGGTACACCCCAAATGATCTCTGCTGCTTCCATATTTATAGAGAAACTCCCTTCCCGGACCGGTCCTGAAAACTTGCCGGATCGGTCTGGTGTAATCATTGCAATGATTACAGTTAGTTATAAGCATGTGAGCCCCATGTTACTCTAATCATCACAGATGCTGTGTTGTAATTATATATAATTATATATAATTACATAATTAACTTCTAAAAATCGTAACTTGAGTTCTCGATATCAGAATGACATGATCAAATATCCGTTGAAAAGCTCGTTGAATTCTCTACAACTTTCATCAAGGGCACTTCTTCAGAAAACGTATTCTCGATGAGCCATTTGTATTACGTGTCCTTTTCGGGATTTTTCAATAGTACGAATCAATTAGCCACTTGACCACCATTTGAGTTGTAGACCTCGTATCTTCATGATTCAAAGTGAATTAGAAAGCTTATATGAAGATCTTCATCTTTCATGAAGAACATTTTCCCAGAAAATGTCTTTTTAACGAGTCATTCCCAATACGTGTCGTTTTCGGGATTTCATTATTAATAACCGATTAACCACTTGACCATTTAAATTGAGTGACGCTTTATAACTTCCTTCCAACGACTTGTATTGACTTCAAAAAGTGTCTCTACTCGGGATTTCAGTTCATCTTAGGATTCTGCAATGAAATAAACACAAAATACCCGTGTAAAATAGACACAACACTCCGGTCACTAAAACGGTACAAAAACTACAACTTTTACTATAAATACTAACTTTTACTACTAACTATACTAAACTATAAAGATTAATATTTCATACCAATTATATCATAATTTCATATATTTTACATAGAATTCGTCGATAAAACATAATAATATAACATATATTTAATCATATAAAAGTCATACATCAACTACTCCCACTTAGCTTTTGATCGTCCTCGAGCAAACATATAATGATAATATATAAATGAAAGATAACATAATTGAACAAATTAAAATTTCCATAGTAATATATATCATCAATATTTTAAACATATATGTTATAACTTTTATAGAAATTTAATAAGAGAGAAAGTTTATATAACTTAAATAAATTAAGTATCAAATGTTAATCAGATCGAAACATGCATGTAATAATTCATAAATATAAATAAAATATTAGAATTACTTTCTGTCTCGATTATTACGAATTTCTAGAATCATTAACCAAGTCAGATAGAAGACACAATGGCTTATAATATATTAGGATAGGACATTGGTTAATCGAAAAGATAGAAAAGGAAATCAAAAAGAGAAAGAGAAAAGTAAATGCGTACTCACACCTTCACATTTGATCAAAAACAGTCTCGATTAATAATATCTTCTTATTCCAACTATTTTTCAGATTTTCTCTCTTCTTTTTCAATATTAAGAACTAAAAGCGTGAGTGTGTGTAGAAAAATCAAATTTACAAGCATTGCTTCATCAAGATTGATCGGAATATTCTTTCGATCTAAAATTACAAGTCCGGTTTCCTTAAACTTGTAATCATTCTTGAGATCTAATGATTCGACTTTTTCTTTATTGTTTATGCCTTCATTCCCAGCAATAGGACATTTCGAGATAATACCCTAGCTGGACTACTATCATCAGGCATTATTATTATTATTATTATTTTTTATTGTCGATCAAAGATAGGGAAGATACCTGATATTCGATTAGTTCTGTGTAAAAATGGTGCTTTGTTCTTAATATTTTCTTTTCATAGGACACTAATATATCTAAACTCAATGCCCAAAATCGACTATCTTGCAAGTGTCATGAGGTGAGAACATCTATATGAGAACCTATCTACCTATTCCAATCTCAGTATATACCATTTTTTCTCAACTCTTAACTCTTTTGTCATCATCTCCTCTCATAAGTACGTACAAACTCGAAGGATTTCAAAGAAATGTAGACCAAAACAAGCTAAGGGTCGGAAATTTCTAGTTAATCAAAATGGCTAAATTCCGAGTGAGGTCTTGATCACTCTTAAAAAACTGAGGTGGGGTCAAAAATTGAAAATTTATTCGGGTGAAATTTATTTTGGGGTGTCAAAAATCATCATTCCTAATTTTGATTCCAAATTCATAATTTATCTTGAAAAGAAAATTATCTAAAATTTATTTATAAATATAAAAATTACTTGAATAATTCCATAAAAGAAATATTTGACAAAAATTATTTAGTTATACATACTCAAAATCTTAAAAATTTTATAAAAGATATAAAACATATTCATAATATATCTAATATATTTTACTAAATCAAAAATTAATCTTCTCAAATTATATCATTTTTATTCATATATTAACTAACTTAAATCATTCAAGAAAAATTAAAAACTAAGAAATAAGTAATTAAAGTACTAATTTATATGAAAAAACTATAATAATTTTTACTAATTTTTCGAAAAATTTTTAATAAATTTTTCAAACCTAACCCTTACTCCCCACTACGAAGTGGCATCGTCCCGATGTTCAACGAGTATGAAAAAGTAGGTTCAAAAATTAAATTAAAATTTTAGATGTTTATTAATATTGAATAACGTTTACTACAACAAATACTAAACAAAAGCATATATATTAAACAAAAGAAACTATTACAAACTAAAAAAACTTAAAATAAAACACTTATTAACTAACTTACTTAACTCCTTTATTAAAACAAACCATTCTTAAACTAACTTAAAAACTAACAACTAACTTAAATAGTCGACGAACAACCCGGATTTTCAACCGGTAGCAATCCTCTACGATAATCACGAGACGGATATATCTCGTCAGAAGCAATTTCAGGGACTTCATTCAAATGAAATACATAACCTTGAAATTAACCAAGCAAAAGGCATCGGCCTTCCATTATTATACCGTTCCACTGCAAAGTTTACTGCCGTCTTAAAAATCATAATCCCCCAGTCCACATGAGCTCCGCTTATCAACGCAAATAACAAAAGTATTTCATTATCACTAACCCACGCAAAGTCACTAGTCGGATAGACTCGTGAGTTAATGAAGTGTTTCTATGCTCTCGGATGGCGCGCGGTAGAAAGTGAAGTGGTAGAGTCGTAATTTTGATCGAACTCGAAACAAATCATTGAAAAGCTTCTGTGACATAGTTGACAACGTTAAAGGAGTTCCCTAACGCCCATTGATATTCAAAATGAATATTATGGATTTGATTGAAAATTGGTATTTCGTAAATATGATTGATGATATGAGGTGAAAAGTGAATAAGTGTACCACGAACGGATACAAGTTGTGACGGATCGACAAGATCTTGATGATAGAGAGCGGAATAAAATTCCCTAACGACTGAAACATTTATTCTACCTCTTGGATTCCTTACAAACTTTCTCCAACCTCTACTCTGAATTAAATCCTTCCCTGACTGATCAATTTTTTCGTAGTTGATACCCTTCTCAACCAAAATAGGAGAATTTGCAAACCTCGCATTCACCGACAAATTAACATTTGAAGCCAGTACTCGGGACAGAACATCTGAGTCCTCCGGATCATAAGAATTGTTGACGGTGATGGCGGTTTGACATTTTAGTTGAAACAGATGAAAATAATTTAACAGATAGAAAGGTGAAAGTAACTAAGTGAAATTGCAATTTTTTCACTCTCAGCTTTCTTTCTTTAAATGGACAAACATTGAGAGTATACGTGGCTGCATATTAACACTCTCAACATGACTAAGCAAATTGAACTCCCGGATCGGTCCTGAAAACTGGCCGGACCGGTCCGGCTTCAAAATAGTTTCACCGTGTAAATGTTGTAAATTCAAGTTTGCTTGTTTGTCTTTTAATAGACTTAAGGCTATTAGAATCTTATAAAGATTATCTAAATGATACGGATAAAACGACACATGAATTAAAAACGACATACGAATGATACAAATAATTTTTAGATTTTTGATGAAATATTTAAATACTATTAAAAATGATTAAATCTAATACTATGACATAAAACGATTATAAAAACGAAAACGAAAAAACTATTAAACTAGCAAACTTAGTATCCAATAAAGTTAAAATGCAGAAAATAAAATAAACAGACAGAAAATGTTTAAAAATAATATAGTTGTTCGAAATCAAATAATGTCAACATCATCATCCTCATCAGGATAAACTGGATCATGCATACTTGGAACCGATGACGTAACTGGCTGTGGAAACGTAGTCGTGGTCCGAACTGAACTGTCGAGACCCAACGAACTCATACTCGATGTCATCCTTGCAAAATCCGAAAATCCTCCCCAGCTAGATGTAACAGCACCCTGAGAACCTGTATAAAAGACACCCTGACCACTAGACTGGCTTCCAAAAGGATTTGGCATATGATGAAAGCTCTGAGGTGGTGGGATAGGTGCTATCCAATCTGGTAAAGTATATGGGTTAGATTGACAGGCGGGATAAGGCGGTTTTATCGAAAGAAGGATCAAGATGCATATGCTCATGTCTCAACATCCCTCTACGTAAATCATCACTCCACTGCCTACTCTGCTCAGCAAATAAGGCCATATTAGCCTGACCTCTAGCTATATCTGACACTAAAGATTGAAACATATCGTATGTAATGGTGTTTGGAAAAGAAGTGCTGCTGCTGGCGATCGGAAAAAGATGAAAATGTTGGCCAGGTGGGGCGGGTGGAGGTTCACTACGTCTAACTATCGAGTCTATCGAACCCTCTGGAGACCTCCTCAGACTAGGGCCTATCAGGGACTCATCTGCCATAGTTAATTTGTCGTTAGATAGGAAAGGAACTCCTGATCTACGACATAAATCCGAAATAAAGCCAGGAAAGTACATGTGACTCCCTGCCTTGGCAGTAACAATAAACTCGAAAACCCTTCTATACATGATCTTTCCCACATCCACCTTAATATCATGAATCATTGCCCAAGTAATGCATAAATCTTCTTTACCAAAGGCGGTGTGTTTGGTAGTGGGATAGAGAGTATGGCTCAAAAATCTTTTGATTGCCCTCAGATTTCTAAAACACTTCCCATAATTAAATCTGTTGTCCACCCACTCTGCCGTAGCATCAAACTCCCTCTGAGCTCTAGAGGCAATCTGCTCATACATAGCAGGATCATCTAATCTATAAATGACTCTATAATCCTCCTCATCCGGAAAAACTTCTACCCCTAAAAGCGGCATTGATAAGATCCGGATTAAAAGAAACATGTCTAGACCTAAGGGGAATAGACTCTATCATACTACCCTCAGTGGGTGTCAAAGTAGACAGAACTGCATAAAACTCTGCCACTAAGGTAGTATTGATCTCTCCAGTCCTCTTAGCTGCAAAATCCATCCACTGGCGTCTCGTAAAAATACGCCTAACTTCCTCTCCTAAGTCATCGAAATCTAAGCCTCTCTCCAACACAACTCCACATGTACTATAGATATTCTTATAAGCATTCTTAGCTTGAGGTGAAGCTGTAGCAGCAAAACTAACAGACTCTTCTTCCGGTGTTAAATCTTTAAGACCTACGACCGGTACTGCTATTGGAATATTAGGCTTTCGTTTCTTAGAGATTTTGCGACTAGATTCGGCCATTCTACGAATTTTGGAATAACAAAACAAAAACAAAAACAACACAAATAAAATGTCACAACACACTTAAAAATCAAAACAGTTGAAAATAAATCTAAAAATTACAAAAATCGTGAAATTGATAACTAAAGTAAACAAATTATACCTTATAATGAACAAAACGGTGAAAAAGTGGCCGGAAAAGTCGTAGAAGCCACCGGGATGAAATGGAGCTTGTGTTCGATCTTTTTCGAATTTTTCACTTGTGTTGAAGAGAGGAGAGTAAAAGAGGAAGAATGTATGTAATGTTTGTAGTGTAATTTGTTATTTTGAAGAGAAAAAGAAAATTTTTGGGGTGGAGGTGGCAAAGTGCCATTCTTTGTTTGAAAAGAGGAGAAATGAAGAAGAAAGAAATGTCCCGTCCTTTTTAGGTTAAATCGAACCCGGATCGGTCCTGGACAAGGGCCGGATCGGTCCGTGTGAAATTTTTATGATTTTTGAAATTTTTTTTATTTTTTTGGATTTTTGATATAAAAACTTATAAAACTCAATAAAAACTTAATAAAACTGGAAAATAAAATTTATAAATTTTATAACAATTTCTCAAAATTTATAAAATCTTTATAAAACTTATTTAAAAGTTTATAGAGATTCAATAAATTTCATTAATTCTTATAAAATATCTAAAAACTTAAAAAAAAAAACTTTTTATAAAACTCCTTAATTTTATAAAGACCAAATTTTATAAAATTTTCAAAGTTATGCACAAATTTTATAAAATAAAACGATAAAAGACTTGAACTTACGGGGTTTCTAATTCTTCAATTTCTACAAACTCCAGATTTCTAACATACCGTTCAAGCAAACTAAATCCTAGAAACGTAGCGTTTGAATTAAGTCTTGGAATTCCATCGGGATTTTCGGTTAACCACCTAATCGTTCCCTTCTTAATTACATTCAAACACTCATTCTGAGATTGAGTTATATTTTTCCCACATTGCCCATTGTGTTCAATCTTTCCACAGATTCTGCACTTCCTTAAAAACTTAGCCCTTCTCTTTATCGAGCTTCTCGACGTACCATTACAAACTTCTTTCAATTTTTTCTCTCTCAACAATTGCTTGTTCTGTTCAAAAACTAAAACTTCTATAGTAAAAGCGACATCTCTATCAAGGCCAAACTTCAAAAGCAAACAAAAACTCCTAATCTATCTAAAAAAGACATCCAGGTTCTTTTACGTCTATCCGGTAAAAGAGCGAAACTAGTTTAGACATATAAAAGTAAAGATAAAACCTGGTAATTTTATACTTTCGACTTTTGAGTAATCGCTTTTTAGTCTTTCGGAGGGTCGATCGGCAACATCACTTCATTTATGAGAGAGACTTCTTCACCTTCCAGAAATAGCTTCACCCTGTGACCATTGGCTATAAAAGTTGTATTCCCATCAGTTAGTTCAACAGCTCCAGATTTATAAACTCGTGTTACTTTAAATGGTCATGTCCATCTTGATTTAAGCTTTCCTGGAAACAACTTTAAACGTGAATTGTACAATAACACTCGATCACCTACACGGAACTCACGACTATAGATTCTTTTATCATGGAAAGATTTTGTGCGTTCCTTGTAGATTCGAGCATTTTCATATGAATCAAGGCGAAATTCTTCTAATTCTGTTAACTGAAGTAGTCTATGATCACCGGCTTGACCTTAGGATCGAAATTTAAAAATCTAATAGCCGTAAGGCTCGGTGTTCTAACTCTCTTGGGAGATGACAAGATTTACCAAAGACTAATTTGTAGGAGAAACGACCAATTGGAGTTTTAAAAGTTGTTATGTACGCCCATAACGCATCATCTAGTCTAAGCGCCCGCTTTTACGGTTTGAGTCCTTTGTTTTTCTATGATTCTTTTAATCTCTCTATTCGACACCTCTACTGCGACCTTTGGTTTGCGGATGATAAGGCGTTCCTAACTTATCGTTACACCATATTTTTCAATTAACTTAGTAAATGGTCGATTGCAAAAGTGTGAACCTCTATCACTAATGATCGCCTTGGAATGCCATATCTAGTGAATATGTTCTTTTAAGAAATCGTATGACAACCTTGGTATCATTAGTGGGAAGAGCTTCAAATTTTCTACCCATTTCGAGACATAATCTACCATTACAAGAATAAATCTTTTTCCAAACGATATAGGGAAAGGTCCCATGAAATCTATACCCCAAACATCAAATAACTCACATTCTAAAATAGGTTGCATAGGCATTTCATGTTTTTTCGAAATATTTCCCCATTTTTGACAAGACTCACAAGATTTAACATATGTATAAGCATCTTTATAAAGTGTAGGCCAATAAAAACCACATTGCAAAACTTTAAAAGCAGTTTTCCAACCTCCATGATGACCTCCTGCCTCACGATCATGACAAAACGATAAAACACTTAAAATTTCATTATCAGGCACACATTTTCTGATTATCCCATCCGAACATTTACGGAAAAGGTCTGGTTCCTCCCAGTAATAAAATTTTAAGTCATAAAAGAACTTCTTTTTCTGCTGCCAAGTCCAATGAGACGGAATGTAATCACAGGTCAAGTAGTTAACGATATCTCCAAACCAAGGTGAATTTTCCTTAGAATGAATTCTTTTCTTTAATAACTGCATGGTTGAAGGCATATCGATTCTAAACAGTTGTTCATCAGGAAATGAATCTTTAATTTCATTTCCTATTTCTCCATCAGTTTCCATTCTACTTAGATGATCTGCTACTACATTCTCACTTCCTTTTTTATCTTTAATCTCAATATCAAATTCTTGAAGTAGGAGAATCCATCTAAGAAGACGTGGTTTCGCATCTTTCTTACTCAGTAAATATTTCAATCTTTGAATGGTCTCAGTATAAACTATTACCTTAGAGCCAACAATATACGATCTAAACTTATCTAAGGCAAAAATCACAGCCAACAGTTCTTTTTCTGTAGTTGCATAGTTCAGTTGAGCTGCATTTAACGTATGAGATGCATAGTAAATAGCTTTGAGAATATTATACCTTTGACCTAAAACAGCTCCTACAGCTAAATCGTTTGCATCACACATAATCTCAAAAGGTAAATTCCAGTCTGGTGCTACCAATACTGGTGCAGTAATCAACTTCGCTTTTAGGGTCTTAAATGCTTCCATACATTTACTATCAAAATTAAAAGGTACTTCTTTTTCAAGCAAATGACTTAGAGGTTTTGCTATCTTTGAAAAATCTGCAATAAATCTCTATAAAATCCTGCATGTCCAAGAAATCCTCTTAGCGTTCTTAGATTAGCTGGTGGAGGCAATTTCTCGATTACCTCGACTTTAGCTTTATCAACTTCGATTCTACTTGAGAGATTCTATGACCTAGTACAATTCCTTCCGATACCATTAAATGACATTTTTCCCGAGTTAAGCACTAAATTGGTATCCTCACGGCGTTGTAACACTCGTTCTAAGTGTAACAAACGAGCCTTAAAAGAGTCTCCGTAAACACTAAAGTCGTCCATAAAAATTTCTAAGAATTTCTCAACCATATCGGAAAATATAGACATCATACATCTTTGAAGCGAAAGCAGAGCATTACATAAACCGAACGGCATTCTTTTATACGCAAAAGTTCCATAAGGACAAGTGAGAGTAGTTTTTCCTATCTCTCTGCCGCAATGAATATCGTAAATATCCCGAATAACCATCTAAGAAACAGTAATACTTATGTCCACTTAAACGCGTTCCAACATTTGCACTATGAATGGAAGTGGATGATGATCTTTCTTAGTATGATCATTTAGTTTTCTAAAATCAATGCACATTCGATATCCTGTAATTTCCCTTGTTGGGATCCATTCATTCTTATCATTCTCTTTCACTGTGAAACCTCCTTTCTTTGGTACAACTTGAGTTGGACTTACCCATTCACTATCCGATATAGGAAAGATTATTCCCATTTCTAATAGCTTAATAACCTCTTTCTTAACGATTAACTGCAAATTCGGGTTGAGGCGGCGTTGCGGTTGAATACAAGGTTTAGCATCTTCTTTCATAATTATCTTATGAACACAAATCTCAGGGCTAATACCTCGAATATCGGCAACTGTCCATCCAAAAGCTTTCTTATGATTTTTCAACATTCCTATTAATTGATCTTCTTGTTGCTCAGTTAAAGTTGATGAAATAATAACTGGTAATAGGTTATTAGTTTCAAGAAAAGCATATTTTAGATTTAAAGGTAACGGTTTCAATTCCAGATTATTAGGTGGATCTTCTATTGACGATTTAAGAACTGGTCCTTCTAGTTCTAACTCCAAATACTTATGCCATGGTGTCTTAAAAGTAAAACTTCCTTTATCTAGAGAAAGGATTATCTCTTTCATTTCAATGTCTTCCTCATCTTCTTTATAGATAGACAGAGTTAAGCATTCTTCTAATCTGTCTTCAAAAGTTGGTAACTGATTATCATAGACAGAATGAATATCTTCTATAAAAGAACATGATTATGGTGATGTGTATTGATGGTTCATAGCTTTGAAAATATTGAAAGCAACTTCATCTTCATTGACTCTCAAAATTAACTCTCCTTTCTGAACATCGATTAAAGTTCTCCCTGTAGCTAGAAATGGACGTCCTAAGATAAGTGGCACTGAAAATCCTTCTTCCATTTCCATAACTACAAAGTCTACTGGAAAATAAAACTTGTCTACTTTAACCAATACGTCCTCAATTTTTCCTTTAGGGTACTTAATCGATCTATCTGCCATTTACAGAGTCATTTCAGTCTTAGTAAGCTTTCCTATGCCTAGCTTTCTATAATCCTCATAAGACATGAGATTTATACTAGCTTCAAGATCACATAAGACCTTCTTAAACAGACATCCTCCAATTTCACATGGAATGGTAAAACTTCCAGGATCTTTCAGTTTAGGTGGTAACTTATGCTGCAAAATTGCAGAACATTCTTCATTTAGGCATATATTCTCATATTCCTCTAATTTTTTTTATTTGATAGTATATCTTTCAAAAACTTTCCATAGGCAGGCATATTTATCAGAGCTTCGATAACAGGGATGTTAACATGAATATGACGAAAAGTATCAAGGAAACGAGCATACTTCTGATCAGTCTTAATCTTTTTAATTTGATCTTTAGGTGGAAAAGGTAAAGATTCTAAATCTATACCCTTTGGTTCCGAAGTCATTTTCTCTTTTCCTTTCTCCTTAAACCCTTGAGTATTACTTAATCGCCAAGTATCATGATCTTGAGTTTTTTCTTTTAATTTGTTCCCTGAATCAATCTCTACTTCAGATTCCTTCAGTTCTTCCTGTTTCTCATCCTTGTTCTCTTTATCTTCTACTCTAAAATGTTCCTTGAATAGATTCCTTAAATCTTTATCCATGGGATCTTTCAAAATCCTAGGGATTTTTACCCATTTCTCACCTTCATTCTCAGGTTCCAAACTTCTATTCCTTTTCAAGAAATTCTCTATAATTTCTTCTTCCTCATCAGTAAATTCAAGTTCATCGTTAGTCTCTTCATTTTTTCTATCTAAATCATTTTCTACTTCATTATTCCCGAAGTTTTCTACTCCATTACTACCGTAGAGTTTCCTACTTCTCGTAACTACAACATTTACCTCTCTTGGGTTTCTTTCAGTATTACTTGGTAATCCTCCGGAGGTCTCATTGTTGTTACGTTCACCTTCCCTACTCAAATGATCTTCCATATTCCTTAATGAAGCTTCTATCGTTCTCATTACGGTATCATGTCCATTCATAGATGTTTTCATTGAACTCATATCCTTCTTGATTGAACCTATAGAAGTCATCATTGTTTCCATATTCTTAGCTTGAGTAGATACTACACCCATCATATTTTCCATCAGTTTTCCCATTTTTCAACCCCTTCGCAGTTGAGTTGAACTTTGAGTTCTTGGTATACTTTGAGTGGTATGTTGAGGATAGGATCTAGGTAATGATTGTAAATTCGATTAGATGTATTTCCTTGATAAACTTGATTATTATTCATATTCTTATATCGAATCGATATCTGCGGTTGTCCTTGCTTACTAGGGTTTTCGGACCATCTAAAAGTCGGGTGGTCTCTTCTAATAGCATTAAACGAGTTTGAATATGCATTGTTCAAATTCCTATGCTGCTGAAGAAAACTCACCTCCTCTCTTGAATATCCTGTTGGTTCTTCTATCCTTAATGACACATTATCATGATTTGAGTATTCAGTTGGCGTACTATTTTCTGAACTTTGATTCTTATTTGATTGTAGTCCATCAAACTTCCTACTCAAATTCTCTAAATGTGCTAGAACTTCCGTGTTTGACGTACATTCTCCTGCAAAAGCTACTTTTCTAGTGCTAGAACCGGTTTCCCACATTCTGTTATTTTTGGAAATCTTTTCTATAGCATCGTAAACTATTTGAGCTTCACTCATCATTAACGAGCCACCACATGCATGATCTACATCCTGCACGTGAATCCTTTCTTAGTTTCTGACGAGAAAAGTTGAATTTGCATATCTAAAGAATAACCATGATCGGGACAAGCTCTTAACAATTTTTAAACCTTTCCAGTGCATTCCCAAGCGTTCTTGAGATCCTTGTCTAAAATTAGCAACCTCGACCTTTAATTCCAAATTCCGTCTGAGTGAAATATTGTTTGTAAATTCGGTTTGAATATCCTCCCAACTAGTTAACGAGTGGTGTGGAAGTGACATAAACCAATCTCGGGCTCGTCCTTTTAGAGAAAAAGGAAACATAGTCATCCTTGTTAATTCCTTATGAGCACCTTGACTTTTGGTTGTATTGCACAGTTCTTCAAACAGATAGAGATGATGATGTGGATCTTCATCATCTTCTCCTAGAAATTGGGCTCTTGCGTCAATTAAACCAAAAGATGAGACTTAATTTGAAATTATTCGCTCCTTCATTGGGTAAAAGTATGGGATTATTAGTCCGGTTTCTCCTTACGGTTTGATCACGAGATAGGTCTCGGGTTTGGCGGATTGTTACGATTATTCTGGTTCCGATCTTGATTGATTCTATTATTATTATTCTGATTATTATTAAGATTAACAGGATTTTGGCCATGCCCTAAAGCATGATCTAGCCTCTGTTCGTTTGTTTCATCACTAGTTTCAGCCATTTTTATATTTTTATTAGAAGATGATTCCGTTGGAGATTTTCCAAGGAGTCCTAAGCTGGTTTGACCACGTTTACTCTCTATCCGCAGCTGCCTTTCGTAAGCGTTTATATCAGGCTTATAAGGAGTAAGTGAGGCTTTACCGCTTCTGGTCATCAACTAACGAAAATAGAAAAATGCTCGAGTTTTAAAGAAGAAGAAAATTGGTACTAAAAGAAAGTAGATACCAAAGAAAAATAAAAAAGAAATGTGATAAGAAGAGTGTTGGTTTATCCTCGAGAATTTTTAAGCTAATACAAGTAGTAACCATAGACACACAAAAAAAAAAGAAATTAGCGACGTTATTCCCCGGCAGCGGCGCCCGGAAAAGTCGACGTCACCAAAACCAAGCCTTAAAAGCGGCGTCAAGAAAGGGACAGACCTTTTCTAGGTTAGAGCGGATCTAACCGGCGGTGTACCGGATCAAATTGTAGTGATAAAGTGGTGAGTCGGTGTCGAATCTCGAGGAAAAGTGGTAATTCTTTTAAGTGTGGTTAAACACCAAAGAGTTGCTATTAACTCGATCTAAACCGCAATTTTATAACATGATTACTACTATTCTAACCAACATAAAATAAATGCGTAATTTAAAAGTTATTCTAATATAATATATATAGATATATAAATATATATAGATGTACATGAATAGTAAAATATATATATATATATATATATATATATATAAATATATAGATACCAATATATAGCTTATAGACTAGACTAGCCAAAGTATATGTAATCAATTTATTCGATCTTTTCAATTAATATAATGTGCTCGATCTTCCTTTTTATTAGGTCCAATTGAGTAAATGAAACGGTGTACTCCTATTGTCAACAATTCCTCCTCACACGAGCGTATGAAATTGTCATATGTCAAATGTCATCAGTCCAATGTCCACAACTGCCCCAGGCTAAACTTAGTTAGTCAAAGCAGTACAGTAGTATAAATCTACCCCGGATAAAAGAGGTGATTCCATTTGTCAGATGGCCGATGTTATTCAAGAGGCTCCGGTTGTCAAGCGGATCGATTTAACACAAACGGTGTAGTTTCAATTAAACTGCTGATTTTAACATTATTAAGATCTCGAGTACAAAGTTAATAAGATTTTTTTTTCTAGGACAAATCTGCCCCCGGGTAGGAAATAGGATTCCGTTAATCAGACGGCCATTTTTACCCTCCGGTTTTTCTATTTTTACTCATATCCTGACTTTCTCGGTCGGGTTCATCGCCAGTTATATGTGGTATTCATCATGGTTGATTATGTCAATCCGAATATGTTATCGTTACGTAGCGAAATAGAAAAAAAATTCATTTTAACTCAATTTTAATCACTTTTACTTAGACATCATTCTTTTAACGAAAAGATCGAAATAATACGATTACATAACTTTGGCTAGTTATTAGATCTAGCCTAATAACATTATAAAAACTAAAAGAAGAAAATAACAAACATAAACATAAATACTTTGAAAAGTTACCCGATTCTGAGATCTTTGATTCGAAGTTGTATTCTTCCGGACATAACAACTCTAACAACACCGGACTTTCGATAATTTCCCGAGCATTATCACGATACTACTACTACTACTAATTTATTCCCGGCTTAAGGCCTATTTACAAACTAAAGAAAAGAGGGGATAGAGAATATATATAGAATATTCTATATATATATTGGTACACCCCAAATGATCTCTGCTGCTTCCATATTTATAGAGAAACTCCCTTCCCGGACCGGTCCTGAAAACTTGCCGGATCGGTCCGATGTAATCATTGCAATGATTACAGTTAGTTATAAGCATGTGAGCCCCATGTTACTCTAATCATCACAGATGTTGTGTTGTAATTATATATAATTATATATAATTACATAATTAACTTCTAAAAATCGTAACTTGAGTTCTCGATATCAGAATGACATGATCAAATATCCGTTGAAAAGCTCGTTGAATTCTCTACAACTTTCATCAAGGGCACTTCTTCAGAAAACGTATTCTCGATGAGCCATTTGTATTACGTGTCCTTTTCGGGATTTTTCAATAGTACGAATCAATTAGCCACTTGACCACCTTTTGAGTTGTAGACCTCGTATCTTCATGATTCAAAGTGAATTAGAAAGCTTATATGAAGATCTTCATCTTTCATGACGAACATTTTCCCAGAAAATGTCTTTTTAACGAGTCATTCCCAATACGTGTCGTTTTCGGGATTTCATTATTAATAACCGATTAACCACTTGACCATTTAAATTGAGTGACGCTTTATAACTTCCTTCCAACGACTTGTATTGACTTCAAAAAGTGTCTCTACTCGGGATTTCAGTTCATCTTAGGATTCTGCAATGAAATAAACACAAAATACCCGTGTAAAATAGACACAACACTCCGGTCACTAAAACCGGTACAAAAACTACAACTTTTTACTATAAATACTAACTTTTACTACTAACTATACTAAACTATAAAGATTAATATTTCATACCAATTATATCATAATTTCATATATTTTACATAGAATTCGTCGATAAAACATAATAATATAACATATATTTAATCATATAAAAGTCATACATCAGCTAGATGCGTATAGTGACCTGGAAGTAGCGAGAAGCACGTGTACGAGCAATGAATGCGCCGTGAAGATGCTCCTCAATATTGAGATGCTTTCGATGAAGATTTAAGTAGAGATTCGTGAAATCAGTGCTTTCGTCATTGAGTTTGCTTCGAGGATGTTAGAAATGATGATCTATGGGCCGTACAACCTGAAAAATCAAAGCTTTTGTTGATCCTGGAACTCAAGGATGAGCGGCGGGCTCGTCGGAGACATCATGAAGGAAGATTTTACGGTGGTGTGAGCTACCAGAGTAGGCTTTTCTAGTTGATAGTTTCGGTAACGGAGCCAACTGATATTGTCAAAAAATTTAGGTTTGCGGTATATGGATTTTGAGGTGGATATCTAGCTAATTGTGGGTGATTTCTCCGGTGAGGTGCAGTGGAGCTCAGGAAAGAAGATAGAGCTTTTTTGTGGAGCAAGATGAGGAGGGTGGTGTTTTTTATTATGAGCTGAGCCTGAAGAGGCTCCCTATGTACCTTTTGTCGGGGATCAAGCCAAATGCATAGTTCTTAGAAGAATCCGAGCCCCCTTGTAATGGAGGTGAAGGTGATATTTATAGAGGTCATGAACAGGCCAGCTGGCGAGAGAGGATAGCTGACAAGTCGGCGGGCTGAGAACCTAGCGGCCTGCTGAAAGCCAAGGCGGACTCATTTAAGGTTTTGTGGCGCTAAGAAAGACTGTTGGACGAGCTGGTTAGCGGGAAAGCTAGGGGTGCCGAGCTGGGGTCGGACTTAGAGTGCCGAGCTGGAGAGCGTTGCCTAGTTGTGTTGTAGGATGGCGAGCTGAAGGGGCGAGTGTCGACCCCCCAGTGCTTTATATTGAGCTTACTATTTGCTGCTTCATCCCTGTTACCTTGGCTAATGATATTGTGATAGCGTGAGACGGAGCTAGGCCGAGGACCTTACCCGTCACTGGGCTTATGTCTCTTTTCTGGACTGGCGGGGCCTTGCCGATTTTGGCATATCAAAAACGAAATATACGCACACATATTTTTGTTCCCAGAGAGACTCGAACCCGGATACTCCAGATTAATGAGCCACAATAATTACCACTGGGCCGATTCCTTCTTTCTTCTCATTTTCGACCACACTAAACTGAGATCTCTTTATAAAATATCATATTATTTTAATCACGGTTAAAAACTACGATTGATTGATGTTTTTGTCTCAGTTTTCCAAAAAACCGTGATAATAAAAAGTTAATGCGTTTGTTTTACTTTCTTTGTCTCGGTTTTTTAAAAACTGAGATATTTTTCATTTTAAAGTGTGGTATTTATCGTTTTGTAATAATGAAATAAACTCAATCACACCTACGTAAATATAAAATATCTAACTATTTTAATCACAGTTAAAAACTGAGATTTATTGGTATAATACATCACGGTTTATTCGGTAACTGTGATAAACAAATTCAAGTGTGATATATATACATTTTCCTTGTCTAAGTTCTTTTATATGTGTGATCCTTATCATTCTATAAGTGTGATCTATGTCTCTTTTTGTATTAGTGGATATAATTTGTCTCATTTTTTTTTATAATTGTGACAAAAATATCATATAAATTCAGTCACAGTTTATTATTTTGATTTTTCACTAACCGTGACAAAAATATCATACAAATTTAGTCACAGTTTAAAAGTATGATTGATTGATATAATTTATCTCGGTTTTTCAATAACTGTGACAGAAATATCATATCAATTAAGTCACATTTAAAAATGAGATTGATTGATATAACTTATCTCGGTTTTTCAATAAGTGTGATAGAAAGTTGTAAGTGTGATATGTATATTTTTTTATCTCGGTTTTATTAAAACTGTGATTATTGTCGTATCTTAGTCGTGAAGTATAGCATATTTTCTAGCAGTGAATGTAGTAATTTGTTTGATCAACTCAAATATAGCTACTGATTTCCCATCTGAACCAAGTGTTGTCGCGTAGCTAAGGGGCACACATGCAAAAGTGTAGATAAGGACGAAATACATGCATTAAAAACGGTTGGTCTCATATGGCTTTCACTCACCCTATCTTTCTCTTTATTATAGTAGTTATATATATATAATTTTATAAAAGGACACGCATTGCACACGATAGTATTACATGTGGATTTTCATAGCATTTTTTACTTTTTTTTTAAGGAATAGCAATTATCTTTTAAGTAGTCTTTGATGATCTCTCAAATACAATTGGTTTCAAAAATTATCATCAAAACGAAGTAGTTTTGAAAAAAAAAATCTACAGACAGTTTATTTTTCATATTTTGAGTGTGCGGTTAGATCACGTGTACTTGAAACATCACTTAAAACAAGTACTTGAGATGATCATGTCTTGGATTTTCAAAGGATCAATAAGATATTATCTGATGTGGGTGAGATAGGTCATCTTACACCCATCCGGACTCACAAAAAGCAATGAAGGCTACCTCAGCTCGATATTGGGTTGCCATCAGCAAGATCATCTTAAATAAGGTACATGTCACCCTCATTTATCATATAGCCGACGTGGTGCACGTCACTCTTGATCCCTTACAACCGACATGGTTCAAGTCACCCGGCGTGGTGCAGATCTTCCTCAATCATAACCCGTTACACCCATTAAATGGTCATTACACCACGAACTATAACCGTGCCATGATATCCGCCAAAATCATCGGCGTTTTCCAAGAGTTACAACTGTCTCATAAAGGTGTCATTCTCCTTATTTACAAGGCACACTATCTATACACGATACGCTTGCTATTACTTTATACTCTACGGTTACAGTTTACAGAAATTTTCTCTTTCACTAATACTGATCGACTTGAGCTTCGGAATGTCCCCCGAAGGCAAGAACTAGAACATCTCACGCTTTATGTTTTGCAGGCCCACAAAAAAATCTCGTTGGATCATCTTTCAAACATCCAATTATCCGCATCGTTACTCAATTGTATACCCGAGGATTTCTGGCATTGTCATATGGTGCTTGAAGGTGGGTGAGTTCCCATGTCTATTCGCAATCTTCTTATCTTTAAAGCTATTATTCGAGAAGTTTCACATCTAAGTAATACCCGATCCACGATATCTATCTATTAATATGTTTTTGAAGGTGTTTAAATCAATTACCCAATAACCCGCTCCAAACCCGCAAATAGCCCGACCCAAACCCTTGCCATATATTAATGCATGGAAGTTTTTCCCTAAAATAAATTCATGTTTTACTTTTAATAAAAATATTATTACGTGTTTGACTTTCTAAAATTAAGCCCTCACATTTATTATTCCACAAGAAAAGCTACAATCTCTCAGAAAAAATTATATTAAAGTTAATGTACACATCAGTTATTCTTAGACTGAAACCGATTACCCAACATTAAGCAATCACATTCACTCATTTTGACTCATCTTGAAAACGAAAAAAAAAACGTGCCAAATCTTATTCGAATTCAAAAGCCTCATCAGCGGATATTTCGATCAAATCTTACTTAAATTCAAAATTCGTTACTACTAAAATTTCAGGAGATGCCAAATCTCATCACAAATTTCATATATTTTTTAATTTCAATGGTGACCACACTGCAACAAGTGTTTCTTCTCAATTCGGGGGAAGAACCAGCAACACGTATGCTTTTTGCCATGAATAATGCTATTTTATTTTTAGAATTTCCTTATTTTTTTAACCATTTCCACCCAATTCCTTTAATTTCAGCCATGATTGTTACGATTTGAAGTTTCACACATTTTTCTTTACTACCGGAGTAATTGGATTTTTTTTAACCCAATTTGTTCTATAGGCTGATTAATTGGCTTTTGCCTTGACAAATGACAACTATATATGTTGATTAATCCTACTATTTTAGACTAGAAAACTAGAATATAACCTCTTAATATATACTATCACTGATGACGCTTTTGTTACTTTGATAGAATGCTTCTATTTATCTTTAACTACTGCATCTTTGTTAATGGTGTTTGAGCAACAAAACATTGTTAGGTTGTTATATTTGGTTGTCGAATGGTGAAATGCCTTTCTTTCGAAACACTTTTTCAGGAAATGACATGGTTGGATATAAGATGATTGTTATCAACTTTGAGGTATATATTTGTTGTTTTTGATTGAATGATTTTTTTTTTTATTTTGAGGGTTGAATGAATATTTTGTTCTTTTTCGCAGAACAATGTCATCTTTTACGTTCACGAATTCGACTGGTGAGTTCGATTTTTATTTCTTTTCGTGATCATATTTTCATGACGAAGAAGCTTATGACGATAGAATGAGATATAATGCTTCTATTTTTTCTGGTCTTTTTCTTTTTATTTCCGGCATTCTTCTGTTAGAGGTTTTTGAACAACAAACCATATTGGTTGATAATATTTATATTCCAACCATGTGGACTTTATTTTTCCCTTTTTTATGGCCATTCTACATTGTTTATAAATAGTTATTACAAGGAAAATTCCTCTATATTTGAATGTTTACGTATTATTGTTTCTAAATAATTCAAGGATTTCACAGGTAATTTTATCCCAAGTTTTTTTCAATATATGATTATAAGGATCCTTTTTTATTTCATATAGGATGTCAGAGAGATTGAAAATATGTAGTTCATTGGATGTTGGTTCAACCTTTCCAGATATAATTCTTTTTTGATGGTGTTTGTTTCTTACATTCAAATGGTGAAAATGAAATCCGATTATCAGTTGTTTCTTTGATGATGGTGCTTCGACTGTTCTTTTTTCTAAGCTCAGTGATTGGTCTTCCTCCGATCGGTGCTTTAGGTTGCTGAGGTTTTAGGTTTGTAACTTTTTTATGTTGTCACAGATATCTCTAGATTGTGAGGTTTTTCTGAATGTACTTTTTTGTTGCTTATACCGGCATCTAATTTCTATCAGGTTTGTTGAGTTTTCTGGTGTAGGGCGGTTGCTTTTGGATTTTTGTGTGCTTCGATTGGTGTTGCCATCCTTTACCTCGGAGTTTGAATCAGTTCGGCGCATTAAAACGCTTTTATAATCATTCTGTGTTGGTGTCTTTTTATCGATGTGTCGGCTGCTATGGATGTTTTTTTTTCTTGCACTTTAATGCCTAACGTGTTTGGAATGTATGTCCGAATGAATATGTCTTCGGGTTTAAAATTACAATGCATTCGATATTTGGTTCCATAGGCACATGCATGCCTAATGTATGTTGGTTGTGTATAAGTGTAGTGTATTGTACTCATAAGTGTTGATATTTGATTATATTGTATTATCGTAGGGCCGTTATATTCTACAAACTTGAATCGTCAATTCGTCCCGTGCATGATGCACGGGTTTTCAGGCTAGTAGATAAATATTTAACAACAACATTCTAAAAAAAGATATTAATAGATATCGGCAGTTGTCCGGTCGCACCCAAACAATAATATTCCAGAGGAAAATGCACCTAAGATCAAAGATTTCGAGCCGGCTTCCGTGGAAAATTCAGACTTCCGATGTTGCGATCACATAAAAACATAAACTTTGAGGCTCAATAGCTAAATACATGGCAATTGAATCATAAGCCGAGATCATAAAGAGCATACTGCGAGTAGGAAGTGGAATTAATACAATGAATTCAAAAGAATAAAACCTCTCTTGTTCGGAAAAATTGAAACACATCGAAATGGTACCAGCCGTACTTAATAATAGATGGATTTGGAAGAAATATGTAAAATTGTGTATGTGCTCCCTTCCCAATTTCTTCAAGAGACCCAACTTAGATCTCCATAGCAAGTAACATTTTCAAACCTTATTTTACATAATTTTCATCTTTTTTTTCCATTGAATCATGGCATCTAATAGTCAGCCCATCATAGATGTTTTTTCTAATGATGTTAATAGGGAGATTTCCGAAGGTGCCGCGTTGTTAACCGGGAATTTTCCGTTTTATCTTTTGTGTCGGAGTCCAATGAGGATTCTTCCTAGGAAAACCCTGTTGTAGAAATGTTTTCAGAGGAAAAAGAGTTCGGAGCGTGGGTGACATTCGCACCGCTCTTTCATCGGAGAAGATGAAACAAATATGTTAGAATTACCGAATTGATACGAATATATATAATCCACTTCTTTCCTTCTCTTACTAAAGAGCCAACGACCTTCTATGTGTTTATTGTACGGCATATGTTCAGCAAGTTGTTGATGGTCTTCTATTTTCGATCGTACCAGCAATTTTCCATGTCTTGATTCAGTTCAACTATAATTTAGGTTTGCCCCAAATCATCCCAAATGGGATCTGAATCCTTGTTGGTTTTACTATTTTATGTAGGATTATCGATAGAAAATTTACCATTTCATTGTTTAGAACCTTCTTTTGTCTCAAGAAGTGTTGTCAATCCCAAAGATGGAATCGTTTCTCATGTTGGAGCAGTTACGACACTGTTGTAGACCTCGAAGTTCATGCCAAGAAACCTTGTTCTATTAAGAAGCGGGCGAGCTGTGAATGTGCCAGGTATGAGTCATTGGAGGAACGATAGCCCGGGTTGAGACTTTGACCTTAAAGATGTAACTAAACCAATGTTGTTGGCTATTCACGATCTTGAGACCACTTAAAGAATTAAAAACAGATTGTAGAGAAAAGATTTCATTCTCATTAATTGTCTCAGGCACTCCCAGCATAGTCTTCAAATTTTATCTCTAAAATAATATAAAATAATACATATCTCTATTTTACAACATCTCAATTCAAAAACCTCTACAACAGCATCACTATCATTATCCCTATAACATTTCAAATAATATTAAATAATACATATTCTACCTCACAACCCTATTTATATACATTAAATATTTATTATTTCACTCAAAGAAGATCCCTATCCCCATCCCTATAATTTTTAACAATTAAATATGTTTAAATGAATGAATAGTGATCGTCACAAGAGGAGGGAGACTGTTCATATCCCTAAAAATAAATAGGGATAGGCATCTCCGTTATATTTATTTTGGCAAAACTCTATTTTTATCTTCGTTTTAAGGATAGAGACCGTATAGAAACCTTTTGGAGTCTTGCTTACATTGCAGTCATATATATCTAGCAACCACATAACAGCCTTTTACATATCCCCATACTTCAGCTCATCCAACGACTACTACCATAAAAGGAATATTACACTTGTCAAACCCACATAGATCCTTATCCATCTAATTGACATAAAATCTATTATTGTTAATATTATTAATAACAACTCTAATTATTAATATTCTTAACATCCCCCCTCAAACGAAATTGGGTGTCAACAAGGTTGAGTTTGGAGCGGGCAGCAGTAAAAGCAGTGGAGCCAAGAGGTTTGGTTAAAGTATCAACCAGTTGAGAAGCTGATGGAACATATCTAACAGCCAATTGTTTGGCTAAAGCCTAATTTCTGACAAAATGAACATCCACTTCAATGTGTTTGGTCCGAGCATGGAACATAGGATTATGAGCTAGGAAGGTAGCACTTGTGTTATCACACCAGAGGACTGGGATTTTGGAGAGTGGAACTCCCAAATCATTGAGTAGAAACTTGAGCCAAGTTATTTCAGCAGCAGCCTGGGCCAGGGACCTGTACTCAGCTTCAGTACTAGACCGGGCCACAACATGTTTTTTTGAAGTCCAGCCAACTAGAGAAGCACCCAAATAAATGCAATAACCACTGACTGTCTTCCTATCATGAGGAGAAGTTGCCCAGTCAGCATCAAAATACCCTTGAACAGCCAAATCACCGGGATGTTTGAACTGTAAACCTAACTTGAGTGTACCCTTGACATATCTGAGAAGCCTTTTTACACCCTGCCAGTGAATTTATGTAGGAGAGGCCATGAACTAATTAAGAGTGTTGACACTATAAGACAAATCTGGTCTGGTTAGTGTTAAGTACTACAAAGCTCCAATTGTACTTCTGTACAAGGTTGGATTTGACATCAGATGACCAGCATTGGTGATAAGGTGCTTATGAGAAACCATAGGAGTAGAGCAGGGTTTGATATTATCCATGCCAAGTTTACGAAGAAGCTGGGAGGCATAATGAGCTTGTGTAAGATAGAGCCCAGTCTTGTCTCTATAAACCTCAATGCCCAGAAAATGACTCACTGAACCCAGAGATTTCAGTGCAAACTGTTGATCCAACCTGGTGATAGAAGTAGCAATAGCAGACCTGAAATTCCTTGTGACTAAAATATCATCCACATAGATGAGAACATACATGGTAACCTGGGCATCTTTAAAAATAAATAAAGATGTATCAGAAGCTGACTGTTTAAAACACATAAATGATAGATATTTTGTAAGAGCATCAAACCATGACCTAGGGGCTTGTTTGAGGCCATATAGGGCCTTCTTCAAGTGGCACACATGATGTGGTCTATTAGGATCCACAAAACCAAGTGGTTGGGGCATGAAGATGTCTTTCTGCATTCCTTCATTCAAAAAGGCATTATTAACATCAATATGCTGCACATCCCAATTAAAAGAAACAACAATAACAAGGATAACTCTAATTGTGGAAGGTTTGATCACATGACTAAAAGTGTCATGAAAATCAACACCATAATTCTGACTGAATCATTGAGCTACTAATCTGGCCTTGTATTTATTGATAGTTCCATCAGGATTCAACTTCAATTTAAATATCCATCTGTTACCAATCAACTTCTGTTGTGAAGATGGAGGAACAAGCTCCCAAATTTTGTTCTGAATCAGGGCATGGAATTCAGACTTCATAGCATCTAACCACTGGGGTTAAGTCAATGCTTCAGACATAGTAGTAGGTTCTTATTTTACTGAAGGAGATTTAGCTGCTAAAAAGGAATAGGTTTTAGGCTTGAAGATGCCACTTTTGGACCTGGTCTGCATAGGATGACTGGGTATAGGAGGAGCTAGAGGAGAAGGTGCCAAAGAAGGATACTGCTGATGGTCAGATTCCACAGATTCTAGAGAATGGTAAGACTAAGTTGGAGACATTCCAAGATTTTGATCAGGACAAGGAAGAGGACTAGAAATAGAAGGATATGAAGGTGAGATTGGTGTAGAAGGATTAGATGAGATCAAGCTATTATCATGTATGACAGAATTAGAGGGGACCAAATTGCTATCTTGAGAGACAGGACTCTGAAATGCAGATAAAATAAAAGAATCAAAAGTAAAAGTATGTGTAGGGGACTGAGGAAGTTGTACAGGAGCAGATTGAGGAAATCCTAGTGTGTAAGGAAATTCTTCTTCATTAAAACTGACATGCCTAGAGATGTATACACTACCAGTGGGATCAAGACACTTAAATCCTTTTTGGTGCTCACTAAATCCAATAAAAACACTTTTTTTGGTGTGAAAATCAAACTTGTGCCTATTATAAGGCCTGAGAAAAGGGAAACATGAACAACAAAAAACTTTCAAGTTTAAGGGGTGGTTTCATGTTATACATTTTTTCAAAAGGTGACATATTGTTCAACAATGGTGTTGGCACATAATTTATGAATAAAACAGCATGTTGAAAACTTTCCCACCATAGATTTAAAGGCATTTTGGGCCTGAGCCATCAAGGTGAGACCTAATTCAGTGATATGTCTATGCTTTCTTTCAGCCTTGCCATTTTGTTCTTGAACATGAGGACATGGATGTCTAAAGTGAATGCCTCTGTCCTTCAAAATGCTTGTGAAAGATCGATACTCTCCTCACCAGTCAGAATGCACAATTTTAATTATGGATGAAAACTGATTTTCTACAAGTATTTTAAAATGCAGAAAGGCATTTTTAGGCATCTGATTTGTTCTTTAAAGGATAAATCCAGGTAAATCTGGTGAAGTCATCAACAAAATGTATATAGTAGGTAAATCCAGACACAGATTTAACATGTGATGGCCCCCACAAATCAGTGTGTACAAGTTCTAAACATGAGTAGTAACATATTCAGAATTTGAAAAATGAAGAGCATGATTCTTTCCATACTGTCAGGCATCACAGAAGGACATTTCATTAGAAAAGGGAACATTACAATCTCTTAAAACATAACTCATAACTTTAACTGATGGATTGCCTAGCCTCCTATGCAATAGGACATCAGTTTTAGGTTTAACTAGACTGCTAACATAAGTACTAGGATTCCAAGACTCAGGCTGCAGCACTGAGGAAGACTTGAAGCAGGAATTTGAGGAAGTGTTTCTGGATTGAAAAGAGTTCTGATGTTGATGAAGAAGGAGCTGATACAAACAATTGACCACCTTACCTCTGAGAAGTATTTGACCTATTGCTTTGTCCTTGACAAGGCAACCAAGATTGTTAAACTCAACACAAACATGATTATCAGAAGTTAATTTTGAAATACTAAAAAGATTTTTGGCAATCTCAGGTACATGTAAGATATTATTTAGGTGCAGTGTGGAATTAGACACAGGAAACTTGGCAAAACCAAGTTGAGCAATTTGAAGTTGAGAACCATTACCTACTCCCAAGGTGTCTGATCCATTGTACTCACTCCCCAGTTGCATTTTGCTGAAATCTGAGGTGATATGGTTGGTAGCTCCACTATTTGCATACCAATTAGGATCACTAATAGTGTCAGGTCCTGCCAAATAGGCTGCAGGGGCCTGCTGGTTATTGTTCTGACTTCCTTGATTTGAAGGAGCAGGGTTGTTGAAGTTAGGATCAAACCTATACCAGCATTCTACCACTATATGTCCAGTCTTATTGCACAGTTGACATGTAGGTCTAGAGTAGTTGTTGTTGTAACCAGCTCTTCCTCTCCCTCTAGATCTACCTCCTTGTTGATTCTGAGCATTTCTGCCTCTCACTTGGCCCTGATAGTTATTGGTTCATCTACCCCTGCTTTGATAAGCATCTGAATTCCCAGATCGAATAGCTGCATGAGCAGATGCTTGAGTAAGATCCAGATTGGCAGTAGGATTAAACCTGGCTATCAACCTTTCATGGGTAATCATTTGTGCCTGAACTTCTGGCCATCCTTGAGGTCAAATTAACAATAATTGACTTATACTCCTTGCTCAAACCACCTAATGTTGCCAATACTAACTCTTATTTAGTCATAGGATAACCTGCAGCAGTAAGTTTATCAGAAAAATTCTTCATTTAGGCCAGATAATCAGCCATACTCTTTGATCCTACTACTTCCATCAAGGCTTGTTTAGTCATAGAAGCTAATAACCACCCAGTCAATAAGGAATCCTTGGTTTGCCAATCTTCAAAAGCAGGATTAATGGCAGGTAAGACAGCAGATGCAGCATTCATCGTTACCAAAAACTTTGGTGGACAGGGAAGAGTACCAAATAAAAAGGATTCCAACTTATGACCTCTAATTACAGGTAGAACCGTAAACTTCCACAAAAGATAATTAGTTTTATCCAATTTCACAGAACATACTTGATTCAAATTACCTCCAAGTGTTTGAACTGGAGCAAGATTTGGCGGAGGAAAAGTAGGCCGGATCTGAGTCATTGGTGAACTGAGATTTCCCATGAATCCAGTCGGAAATGTACTCTGCATGAAGCCAATTGAAGATGCTGAAAGACCGATGCCATGAAGTCCAGAAGGAGCTAAGCAAGAGCCCTGAAACACACCAGTCATGGTGGAAACGGGTGGTACTGTCATAGTAGTGACATTGCTTTCCACCGGACCTTGACTTGACGCCGGAGAAGATGGTGGCGCCGTATTTGCGCAAGCACACTTGCTCTGATACCAACTTAAAGAATTAAAAACAGATTGTAGAGAAAAAATTTCATTCTCATTAATTGTCTCAGGATTACATTGCAGTCATATATATCTAGCAACCACATAACAGCCTTTTATATGGGAGATTATATGGTAGGGACTCCCTACGTAGGGAGTTGCCTACATGGCATCATCTGGACCACACAGTTTAATCTGCAATGAAAGCGTGTGGTCCAGATGATACCACGTAGGCAACTCCTACGTAGGGAGTCTCTATGTAAGAATTTCCCCTTTTTACATATCCCCATACATCAGCTCATCCAACGGCTACTACCATAAAAAGAACTTGTCAAACCCACATAGATCATTATCCATCTAATTAACATAAAATCTATTAATGTTGATATTATTAATAACAACTCTAATTATTAATATTCTTATCAAGACCCGTCTTAGAACACTTTCTTTTCTTTTGACGTGATTTCTCTGACCGAGCTGAAAAAAGCTGGCCCTGAGGATTATGAACCTCTTTCTCCTGAGAAGAGGGATCAATGTAGGATATCCTGCTCATATATTTATGCACGTGCATTCTACCTTTATTCGCAATGTTATGTTTTTTCCGACCTGACATGTTCTTTTTTCTTTTCATGTTGTGAGTTTGATTATGGCCATCATAGCCCAGCTAAGAACAATATTGATTCTCAAGGTGCGAACACTTCTGAATAGGCTGTTGCACCTGATAATGCGTCTGAGCAATAGATAACATTTCTTACTGCCCTGGTCAGAGTGAGTATTCCGACCTCAAATGTGCTAAGTCTTCCATGGAGAAGAACAAAGAGAGGACATCAAAGTCCTAAGATACTTTGACTCGTCCTTGGTCAGAAGGTACTTCAGAGTTGAATGGTCACTATAAACAACAACTTTCAAGACAATAAGATAAGACCTTAACTTATCGAAAGCGAAAATTACAGCCAAGAGTTTATTTTCAGTGATGGCATAGTTAAGTAGCACAGAATTTAGCGTACGAATGGCATAGTATATAGGTCTAAAAAGCTTAAGCCCAAGCTGCCTTATTGCAGCCCCTACCACCGTATCGCTAGCATCGCATGAACTCAAACGGATCCGTTGCAATTAGAATAGGGGCAGTGATTAAATATTTTTTTATTGCATAAAAAGCACACATGCAATTTTCATCAAACAGAAAGGGTACATCCTTAGTTAATAGCCTAGTTAAAGGTTCTGCCAATTGTGAAAAGTCTTTAATGAATTTCCTACAAAACCCTACATGACCCCAAAACCCGCTCAAAGTTTTAAGATTACTTGGAGGTTGAAAATTTTCAATTACCTCAACCTTGACTTTATCAACTTCAATGCATTTTTTCAGAAATTTTGTGTCCCAATCCAATACCCTCCGCGACCATAAGATGACACTTTTTCCAATTCATGACCAAATTAAAATTTTACAATGTTTAAACACTTTACTCAAATTATTCAAACACAAGTCAAAAATATCATCATACACGCTAAAGTCATCCATAAAAATTTCTAAAAGATCCTGTACCAAATCATAAAATAAAGCTATCATGCATACCTGAAATGTAGTAGGGCATTACACATTCCGAAAGGCATCTTAGTATATGAAAATGTGCCATATGGACAAATAAAAGTAATCTTTTCTCGGTCCTCGGGAGGAATACAAATTTGATAGTAGCATGAGTAACAGTCTAAGAAACAATGAAATGCATCCCGACAAAGTCTTTCTAATATTTGGTCAATAAAAGGTAGCATGAACCGGTCCTTTTTAGTAGCATCGTTTAGTATTATCAATGTCATGTATACCATGTGTCCGGCAATGAGGCCAGGTCAGCCTAGATGCTAATGCCGATGTCCGGACACTTAATAAATAATAAAGTCTGATGATGAATGAGGACAAGCTTGGCTCGTATCAGAGGTGGACTTATGCTCACAGTTCTGTATGATGAGTGTAAATGTACGGTGACCGATCTCACCTATGTCAAATGCCCTCCAAACATGAGTTGGAACGTATATCATATGTTTGGTCTTCTCATATGCGAAGTGGCACGAATCGAGATGCTGAACCTGAATTTTTCCCGACGTGAGTGATGCGTGTTGAGATCATGCCAACATGTATATTTAAAAATAAGAAATATCTATGTCTCGCAAGTATACTTGGGGAAAAATTTGAACGTGCAGGATAAAGATATTGATAAAATAACTCCAACGTGTGGGTCTCATATATATTTGAATTGGTCCCGACTTGTGGAATATGTAGATTAGCTTTACCCGGCCAAGGGGACCGAACTTGCGAGTCTCATCTTTTAGGTTTTGCTCCTGTCCTGCGGATTCGACTTATTAAGATACTTTTCACCCAACCCGCCTGACCTGCGGATCTTGTCTCGTAAGACTGTCATTTTAGATATGCCCACAAGTCAGAATGGATGAATTTGATTGACTTTGTCCAAGTATGCCGAGATTTCTTTTGACAATATAATCCCGATATGATGTGCTATATTTGAACTCTGATAAGATAACTCATACTTTCAGGCAGCTGTCCAGTTGGGAAACTATATATGACTAGCCAAAAATGGCCTATGATAAGATAAGTCCACCCTGCGGCACCTGACCTACAGGAAAAATATATACGACCAACCAAATTTGCTCTGCGGCACCTTACATGCATATATGAAGATAAGTTTGCTCTGCGGCACCTTACATGCATGAAAATAATATATGACCAACCAAATTTGGCTTATAATTAGATAACTCTAACACGCGGGCGGGCACCTGACTTGTAAGGAAAAAGGGAAAATTGCAATTTTCGTCCGGTAACTTAGCCTGTTGTTTTCGTCCTGTTTTTACTCCGGTGAGAAATTTAGACCGATATCTTTTAAAATCGTTGCAAAAATAGTCATGTCCAACCAAAAAAACTGACTGGACTCATTTTCTAGCAAAATTTGATGATGTGGCTGCGACCTAATCTAATTTTGACTCTCCCCTATCTAACTAAGCAGATTTTGGAGGAAGAATTCCCTCCAACCTAATTTCGCTCTTATTTTATCACCTTCTTCGTCCCTTTTTGTCCATCTTCTTCCATCTTCCATCTTCCATCTTCCATCTTCTTTCTTCTTTCTTTATTTTACTACAAAATCGATTAGAAGGAGGAAAAAAGGTAATAGCCCTGGTGTTAAAAACAAAAAATGCAATCTTAGGTCTCTTAGGTATCTTTGATTACAACACGAGAAGCAAGCTCGTCTCTTAATTCTCTAGTAGAAGAAGGTGGAAGCCAATTGGAAATGCCCTTGCAACCATGAGCAGAATAGAGATAGAAGGGAATTTTGAAAGTCGTCCCACATTGGGCACTTGCTATTGTATCACCACCATATTAAGAGATGGACTTTCCTCACCGCACAACCTAGATTTTGGGGATGAAACCCCTCCTCTTATATGGGCTTGGGCCTATGTTTTCTACATGGTAGTAGAGCCACCATTTATTGTGCATTTGTTGGGCCTATTTGTTGGCCTTGTGTGCCCGGCCCACACTTGAGGGGGCGTGTTAAATTATCTCACATTCGACACTTGTCATTGTATCACCCACCATATTAACAGGCAAGTGTCCAATGTTGGGATACTTTAACAGGAATTTTAAGGAAGGAGAAGAGGAGAAACAGAGAGAAGCCGAGATAAGTCCATACTTCATTATAATCCATGTTTGGTTGTTCTGAAAATATATATGTGTAAGCAAAGCATCTGAAATAGAGTTTCTGAAATAAATTATCTTCATATGTCAGAAAATCAATTAAGTAGCAACATCCCACAAAGTATTGGAAACCTTTCCATTTCGGAACTTCTGTAATAATTGAATGAAAATCAATTGAATGGAAAAATCCCCACTTCAATTGAAGGTTTAATTTCAATGGGATTTTGTAGATTATCAGAGAACAAGCTCTCTGGTACTATCCGTGATTCAATTGGGAAACTTCCAAATATTCAAAGACTCATCTTTGAAAACAACAAGCTTTCTGGAAAGCTACCGGATACAATAGGAAATCTTGTTACATTAACCGACATGTATTTCCACGGTAATAGCTTTTCAGGCCTAATCCCATCTAGTTTAGCAGATTGAAGAACCTCTAAACGTAAAAGTTGGCAAGAAATCAACTCAACAGTCCCATTACATCGGAGCAAGCTAATTTACAGAGCTTGCAGTCTTTGGGCTTATCTTTTAATCCTCTTGGTTTATCAAGCATACTGGTTTGGTTTCAAGAGCTCAAAGTATTTCGTTTATTGTTAGCAAAAACTGGGGTAAAAGGGCAATTACCGGAATGGTTAGCTTCATCCACTGTATCAACACTTGACCTTTCAGCAAATTTATTGCGAAATTTGCCTAGCTGGATTGGGAATATGACTAACCTTTTATTATTGAGTTTATCCAACAATGCTTTTGAATCATCGATTCCGTATGAATTCAAAAATATTTCGCTTTAAATGGATCCCAGGTATCCCATCCGAGTTCTGCATTATCATATGCCTGTACTTGATAAGACACAAACACAAGTGTTGATCCTTCTGGGTTAGAATTCAATCGACCCAATGGAGCTCCAACCAAATCTGGGGGTTCAATTCCCTCACTTCTCATCCTATCGTGCAACAACCCTATTATGGTGTCCAATTTACACTTCATCTCGTCCAATTGGGACATCATCTCGTGAAGTTGGGATCTAGTATCCTGCCTGAATTAACGCATTTCTTCCCTGTATTTGATCCAATCTTTATTGAATTCACACATCTCTTCAAGCTGAGAACAAATCTGATCTTCCAATTTTTATTTTTTTGACGGGAGGGTAAGAAAGAGAAGAAATGAGAGTTTAATGGTATTGCGGATGAGGAAGAGATAGCCGAGGGTCTGAAAATTGCATAAATAAATAGAGATAGAAGGGAATTTTAGAGAAGAAGAAGAGGAGAAAAGAGAGAAGCATCAGGAATTTTTGGGGAAGATGAAGAGGGTCTTCATGGTTATTTTGACCTACTTGGCAAAAAAATTGGGACTAGGAGGCCACATCAGCGTTATATGGCAGCCACATCATCAAATTTTGTCTGAAAATGAGTCCAGTCAGCTATTCCGGTTGGACATGACTATTTTTGCAACAATTTTAAAAAATACTGGACTAAGTTTCTCACCGGAGTAAAAACAGGACGAAAATCAAAAACATGCTAAATTACCGGACGAAAATTGCAATTTTTCTTAGGAAAAAATAAATAACAATCGATACTTGGCTTTAGTAAGATAACTACTTCCTGTGGCTCAATATTCTTTTTGTATGTGCCCCTGAGTATAATGGGTATGCTTTTAGATTACTTTCCAAGTATGCTGAGTTTTGGCTTCCACGTCGGTTGCTCCCGTCCTGTGGGTTTTATCATTTAAATGAATTTTTTCGTTGCATAGGTATATTTGAATAAGTTGTACCCGACATTCAGGGCCCCGACCTACAGGTCTTATAATTTCCACATCCTCGTCTTGTGAGTTTTGTAGATTGTGTCAGATATACTCGACTTGCGGATCCCTACCTACATGTTTTTGTTAGCAGTTAAGTTGTTTTTCCCAGGAATTTGGGGGTCTCAACCTTTTAATCTTTCTGCTCAAGGTGGTTGATCAAACCACCGAGTCAGAAACTAGTTCTACAAGTGTGTAACCTTTTCTTCTTAGTTGTAAGTTAGACCGAATCCAACTCAGATTACATGACTCAGACCTACTTGAAAAGTTTGAACTTTGTTCGACTTGTTTTTAAGAATTTAAGGTTGTGGCATGTTTAAGGTGTATAAAAGGAGACCGAGAATTCTTTGGCTCGCTAGTAATAAAAAAGAAGAGACCGAGGTCTGCTCAACTCATCTATAATAAGTAGAAAGAGACTGAGGCATGCTCGGCTCACCCAAAAAGAGACTGAAGTATGTTCTGCTCATCCATAAAAAATAGAAAGAGACTGAGATTCAATCAGCTCACCCATGATAAACAAAGACAAACTAAGACTTGCTCAGCTCATTGATATAATATAAATCCAAAGAGTTCATACATGCAGTGTGATTTGAGGAGATTTTCTTTCCTCTTCAAGGTATCCAGAGCCAGAGAGCTTTTCATTAAACATGCATGATAGTTTTCATCTGCAGAAAATTAGTGTGTTTTTGTGAGAAACGGTAAGGGACAGAATTCTTCAGCTATATGATAAGAGACTGAGATCTGCTCAGTTTATAATATAAAACCGAAGCCAATATAATAAATTGAGGCTGAGACCCTGCTCCATTCGGCATTATAAAGGAAGAGGTTAGGAACCTACTTAGCTCGTTAACAAAGTCGAAAGATGCCTGCTCTGCTGCTCAACATATTGTGATGGTGTAGAACCATGACCTCTATTGCTGATATACATAAGATTGGAATATGCATAACATTCATGCTAAGAGGTTGAGACATGCTCAGCTTTTTTGATACAATAAAAAGAGGCTGAAAACATGTAAAGCACAGTAATGAAATAGAAAGAGGCCGAGCGTTGCTCAACTCGGCCATATAAAGAAAGAGAACGATGAGCCCTGCTCAACTCAATAGCATAATAGAAATTGTCAAAAGTATGTTCTACTTTCGCAATAAAGTTTGAGATCTGCTTAACTTTGCTGTTATATAAAAGACCGGAATCATCCCAGCCTCCCTGCATACTATGAGAAAGGTTTGGACTTGGACGGCGTCTTCGATGAATGTCTGACAGAGTTTCAGTCCGTCGTGTACGTTGTGTCCAAACATTCAATTTCAGAAGAAGCTGATCATGCATCTTCCCTGCCCTCTGGTGCAACTGATAGTGTTCAATTCTTTTAACCTTTGTAATATACCGAATTTCAATGAAATTTCCCTCGAAATTGATTCTTTGTCATTTCTTTATACATTATGCATGTATATATATAAGTGTAGCCCCCGAGTATTCATTCTACAAGTTTATGAACTTATGTAAGCATACCGAGTTCAGCTCCTGATATGCTTAGTTCTCATATGATGGCACAAATTGTGTAAGTATACCGAGTTCTTATAGGTGCCTGACCTGCATGAAAAAGGATATACAAATTGTGCCATATTTGGATTCTTATTGATAATTTCAATGTGACCTACAAGGAAAAATAAGAGCCGTCTGACACATGCCCTGGTTACGTAGAAGCGGAATTTGCTCAGCTTGCTGATAATAAGACGCCAAAGTCTACACATACAGTGAAATACGCTTATAAGTAACTTTCTTTTAGTTTATCTCGGTGACCCGAGTTAGAAATGGCTCTCCTAAATGAAGGCGGGAATCCTGGGTAGCCCAAAACCTGCAAACAATACATGTATATAATATGATTCAGATGGATATAACAAGAAGTTGCATTGCAACCGTTATCAAGGAAAAAATGAAAATTATCGCTTTCAACATGCTGAGCAAGCTTAGTGACTTCTCTTCTACACACACAAACGTATAAATAAATAAACACACACACACACAGGGGCGGATGTAGGAGGAGGGGAGGGGGGTCAAGTACCCCCTTAGATCCGGAAAAAACACTATTATGTATGTTGTGTATTTTTTTTGCCCCCCCCCCCCTCTAAAAATTTACACTCGCCCATAGTATCGTCCCCCTTACCTGGGATCCTGCGTCCGCCTCTACACACACACACACACACACACACACACACACACACACACACACACACACACATATATATATACACACTTATACTCACACACCCCCTGTCTTGTTGGACTTCTTCTTCATCTTAGACTGCCAATGCCCTTTCCCACTGGTGCTGCTGACTATGAAGTCAGCTGCCTAACTGTCTGCCTTTGCTACCTTATATTTCAGCTACCTGGCATGTAAAGCTGACCTTACATTCTCCAAAGCCACCATATCCTTCCCAACTATGAAGGACTACACAAAGTTCTCATATGATGCTGGTAATGACACCAACAAAATTAGACTGCATCTTCATCCTCAATCTTCACACCAATATTCCCCAAATCGAGCAATATTGTGTTCAGCTGATCAAGGTGATCTCTCAGCCGAGTCCCTTCATGCATCCTCAGGATGAACATCCTCTGCTTCATCAACAACTTTTTGGTCAATGACTTAGTCATATACACGCTTTCTAGCTTTGACCATAACTTGGCAGCGGTATCCTCTTCAGCAACTTCTATGATAACATCATCAGATAAACACAACATGATGGTTGAATGTGCTTTCTCCTCCAGATTGGTCATCTCATCAGACCTGGCACCCCCTTTACCGGATAAAGGAGTCCACAACCCTTGTTGCTTCAACAAGGCCCGCATCTTGATCTGTCATAGACTGAAATTGTTCTTCCTGTAAATTTGTCAATCTTAACGTTAATTACCGACATCCTTCATGCCCAAGAACAAATCTTTAATCACAAAATCTTAGCACCGTTCATGGTCTTGTTGAAGATTAAACTTTGTTCAACTGCAAATCTACACAGAATTAACGCTCTGATACCAGTTTGTTAAAACAAATGTGCGAATCTTGTTGTTCAAGAAAGAACAAACACAAAAGCAATTCAAACGTAAAAGATTAATGGCAACTGACAAAACGCAAAAACAAGAGGAACACAATGATTTAATGTGGTTTCCGACGTTGTGCCGACTACTCCACGGACAGAAACAGAGATATTTTACTACGCGTAGAAATTCACAAAGATTCCGTTGTGTTACATTGATAACAAACATTAGGTATTTATTGGAAACCTAACCCTAGCCGCCATTATGACACTATCGGATTTCTTATAAATGCCGTAGATGTGACTCAGCACTGTTGAGCCACTCGGCTATGTAACCAAGCAGTCCAAACGTAGAACTCAGCATCATTCAACAGACTCACTCTGCAGACAGACGGACTTCAGATGTGCTTCACCCCCTGACTTCCTAGACTTGATTACTTTTGCTCAACTGACCATCATTCTCAGCTAACCCTAGAGTAGTTCCACCAGATGTAGAGATCAAGTCACACTTGACAACAGCGGAGGTGGACTTATGCTCACAGTTCTGTCTGATTAGTGACACATGTACATTGATTGATCTCATCTATGCCATTGTTTCAATGGGTTGTTGATTGTACTCTTTACATTCTATTTTTTATTGTTATTTTGATAAACGTCGAGCAAGGACGGAGGTGTATGCAGGGCTGAAATGGGCTAAGCCCACCCGGCGGAAAAAATTTCTCACCAAAAAACCTATATAATTTAAATTAAGTCATCAAAACATCTTAATTAAACCTACTCGATTATCTGAATATAATCGACTAGCCCATCCGAGATCCAATATAATCGACTAGCCCACCCGTGATCCAATTCCTAGTTCCGTCATTGACGTCGAGTCTTGTTACAATTACAAATCTTGTTGTTTTGTCACATATATAGTCCATAAAAATGGGTCGAAACATCGTTTGCTAGTTATTATTCAAGGGAAACAAGGAAATCGCCTTTGATGTAATACGATGTTTTAACAAAAACGAGCCCACAAAGACACAAATACTGAAAAGAAGAGTAATAGTTGACGTTTATCCCATCATGAATATACATGAAACATGTAAAAAAAAAAGCTATGAGCTCTTATTGCTACTCGAGTAACGCAAAAGTGGTAAGATCAGAGCCACCTCCGCTGTGAAGATTAGGGTGGTTAGGTTGAAGACGCAATGCAAGTATGTGAGGCCCTACATTTGGGAACCCAAATGAATTATAGTCTGCTCCATTGTCAACCAGTCCATAGTGTGGATCTTCTTGTCTTGCATCCTACATATCCAAATTGAAGTTGTGGGAAGAAAAAAAGAAGTGATATGATAGTAGTTTTGTAATTGTAATTACTCGTCGAACATATGGAAAACAACAACAGCAAAATAGATAAATTACCAATTCGAGCAGGAAATCTCTGTGGATTTGCTCTGCATTTCTCAGCTGAAAAAAAGAAAAGAAAAAAAGTTGGGATCTGTTGATTCATTCATGTGGAAAACAGAATAAAAGATGCAGAAATGAGAAAACCTTTTTCTTTTGAGTATCGATCTGGGTGCCGATCACCTTCAGCTGTAAATATAATGTAAATACCAAAATCAAGCAATTGATGTTAGACACTTAGACTGGGAAAGGGAGAGATTAACACTTTTAACTCAAAGTCTCATTCTTTCATATCAAGCTCTAGTTTAAGACCTGAACCATGATCTAGTTCAGACTTCAGATGGAACTTTAGTTCCTGTTTTCAATTCTCCATCTCAAATTAGGACCATTTATTGTCCTATGAAAACAAAGTTAAAGAATGGAATCTTTCAAACACAAATGTTTTTTGGCTTTTGCACAATTTAACCATTGCCCACATGAGCTTTACTCGATATAATAGTGCTATATATAAGGGATCAACAATAGTTTCATTCACTTGCCCTGATCCTTCCTTTTTCTTCAACACCATAAGTCAACTTATGCATTCTCTTACTGTACTACTAACGACTGACAGGCACTAAACAGGATCGATATGCACCTGTTACATTTCAAAGCCACAAGATCGATATGCACCTGTATTCATATTCAGATGCAGAACGAGGTTTCCAATCCTTTTTATCACAAGTTTGAGTTTGATTATTCAGTTTTTATAGGCTCTTCCTTAGTCTCATAGAGCTTAAAAAAACATCATGTGGTCCGGTCAAGTATTGAATCTGAATATAAGGCATTGGCCTAGGTTGCAATTGAACTGATAAGGTCTCTATATTGTATATTTTGTTAATTTGATTTGTACATTTTCTCTAACAATATTTTGCTAATTCTCTTTTTTTTTTTTAAACATATATTTTTGTTTAAGAAAATTAAGGGAGCATGGTACTTATGCGTTCGGGGATCAAGTAAGTTATAGTAAGTTTAATGTATAATAGTCTTTTTAGTATAAACCGATATAACAAACCGAAGAATTGGAAGGTTGAATCAGATCAAACCAACTTTCACATATTTCGTTTTGGTTTCATCTTTTGCAAACCAAAATGTATGGTTTGGTTTAGAAATCCCTTGAAACCATAACAAATTCAACTGTGAACACCTTTAAACTGCTCAAATATTAGCTATAAGGCCATAAAAGTTGCAATGGACAAACGGCCATAGATGATAACCGTGTATAAGTGTTGGAGAATTTTGCCTATGAGATGCGTTTTTGTTATACTATCGTACAGCTACAGTCCAATTTACCGTTAATTTCAGGTAGGCTGAGATGTGTATCATCGAGAGATTATGATATCGTTAAATACTACGTACAAAGTAGTTGATTGGTTTTTGAATCACTCGATTTGAATATCAAATGAAAGATAAATTAATGCCTAAAGTTAAAGATAAATGTGTGTGAGAGAGGAGTTGAAGAAATGTTCAACTCCCTCATCCTACATTGGCTAGGTGAAAGCCTTTGGCTCTAAATTTACAGACCATGTTAGATATTTAGGATGTGCCTCAAGGGGCAAAAACACTTTTGTGCGAGATGGAAGACGTAGATGGCTCATGGTTCACACGTGCTTGCCGCTGCCGTTGTCTGGCTGGCTCGCCTCAGTTCGTGTTCGAGTAAGAGGGTTAGGACTTCTAAGTCTATTGGTTCGGATTTACTAGCCTAGATGGTAGAAAATGATCCTAAGACATATGTTGAGGCAATGTCAACTCCAAAAACTTCTTTTTAGAAAAAGCTATCAATAGCGAGATATAAACCAAATTTCGAATGATCTATTGATAAGTATAAGTCCAGGTTGGTAACCTAGGGGTATTGACGAAAGAAATCCTTGACTTTTTTGATATGTTGCAGCTGCCTATAACCTCGAAATCCATCAAATGGATGTTAAGAATGCTTTTTTGAATAGTGAGTTGAAAGAAGATATATACATGGAACAACCCGAGGGGTTTGTAGTTTCAGGACAAGAAAAAAAGATGTGTAGACTCGTAAAGTATTTGTGTGGACTAAATCAAGTGCCAAAGCAATGGCATTTGAAATTTTATAATGTCATTTTGTCAAATGGATTTCAGACCACTGAGTGTGATAGATGTGTCTACATAAAGAGCACACCAAATGCATGTGTAATAGTGTGGCTATATGTTGATGACATGCTTATAATGGATAGTACTCATGATATTATCATGAATATTAAGATGTTGACAAAGAATTTCGATATGAAGGACCTAGAAGATGCAGATGTGATATTAGGAATTCAGGTCTCTAAAGTGTCTGATGGACTTGTGTTGTTATTGTCTCATTATATTGATTCTATCTTGAAAATGTTTAATGTCTTTGATGAATGTCCAGTGAGAACTCCAATTGACATAATTATACACTTAGTCATATACATAGGTGAACCATTGGATCAATTAAAGCATTTAAAGTGATTGGAAGTCAGATATACAAAACCAATTGTACATGTCGATACTTGGCTTGTGCTATGAACAAAGTGAGTAGGTTCATGAGTAATACATATCTTAATCATTCGAAAGCTCTTAATAGAATGATGAGGTATATGAAGTATACTATGAGTCGGGGATTACGGGTACTAGATATCCAGGAGTATCAGAAGGATATTGTGATGGAAATTGTATATCAGATACGAAAGATTCAGTCCACCAAATGATACTTATTCAAGATTGGTGGTGCAACTAAGTCCTGGAAGACCACAATACTCACATTCATAGCTCGTTCCACAGTTGAATTTGAGTCTATAGCATTGGGCTAAAGAAAAAAGTTGAATGGCTTTGAAATTTCCTTGAGGATATTCCATGTTGGCCTAAGCCAGGAGCTGTCATCTGCATACACTGCGATAGTCCGTCAACTAGAGGAAGGGCACAAAGTAGTATGCATAATGGTAAGTCTCGACACATACGTCGAAGACACAATGCCATTCAACAGGTGATCTGTAATGGTGTGATTTCCATCGATTATGTAAAGTCTAAGAAGTATCGTGTGGATCTTCTTACAAAAGGTTTAGCTAGAGTTCATATGTCAATGTTGACAGACGGAATAGGATTGAAGCCTATCACGCACGAGCTCTTGTAATGGCAGCCCAACCATTTTGACCAGAGTTCCTAAGATCATGATTCAAAAAGGGTTAACTAAGTTACGAAGAACTGGAGCACTATTCATCTAGTTAGAATAAAAGTGTTGTCTATAGAGAGTATGAGGTTAAGCAAAAGCCTTTAATGATTTCTATATATCTTGGATATTTAAGTGGAGTGTGGCGGAATAATCTTGATATGAGGTCGGCTATGTAAGTGTGAAGTGAGGCCATTTTGGTAAGAATTTTGAGGCTTGAATTGTCTAAAGCATTTTTCTAAATGAAGTGTTGTCCAGGGCCAAAATGGAAACAACCATGAGAACCGAAAGAAGTTAGGGAACATGAGTGCTATTCTTTTGGTTTACACCAAAAGCTAAATATTTGAAGGATAGAGTGAATACGCTTGCCTATATTTGAATTCTTAGGAGACAGTCGCTACAACCGTAGGCACGTTGTCAGAGTAATATTGTATTAAGGATAGAATGAATACACTTGCCTTCGCATCATTTATTGCTATAGTATGTAATGTAATTGTGAAACCTTGACCTACGTACCGACCTGCACGTATTGTTATGTTGTACCAGTTCTGTTTTAGATCAGTTATGTTCTGTGTATTGCTTAGATGCATCTGTTCAAACCGATCCGCTTATTACTGAATTTTTATTTTGTGGTATTTAACACATATTTAGTTCTGTAATTTCGGTCGGTAATTACATGATGGAAGAGATGGGCTTGCATATATTCCTATTATTAATGCACACACACACATACCTTCTTCTCCCGAATGGCATTGAGGGACTCATCTATTTCGTCTGTAAGGTTCTTCAGCTCATCAAAGCTCAATTCATTCAAACTCTCTCCCAGCCTTTGCCTGTCAATTTTGTTTAATTATGACAATATTTACATTAATTTCTTCAACATATATATATATTGATCGAGGTAATTAAGATAAAGATCAAAGCAGAGAGGCCATTTAAGCAAGTTAAATGCAATTACGCACCTAATTTCCCTGCGAAGATTTATATTCACCTCTTTTAGGTGCTTCAGTTGCTCTTGCATTTTCTATCACCACAAAATAATTCACTACTCAAACTCAACATATAATAAATAAAGAGAGAGAGAGAGATCGAGAAATACCTTAATAATAAGTAAAGTTCTGATACATTTACTACACAACATACTACTATATTTTTAATCGTAGATTTTGATGGAACCATGTCAATAAATAAGTTATACACTTTAATCAAAGACTAAAAAATGTGTATTGAAATATGTTGTGCGAAATCATTATCTAGTGTACATATTATTTTTCTAATAAAAAAAGTTACAAAAAAAATCGAATTATATAGAGGAAAAAGATGAGGTAACCAAAAAAAAAGAAGTGCATAGGTACTCGGAAAACCTCATAGTGGGTGTTCCATAGATCAACCCCAAGAGCTTTCTGATACTGATCTACAATCTGCTTCGTCCTGTTCAAAAGATCATCATTAATTAAAAGAAGGAAAAAAAAAAAGAAAAAAAGATTAAAAAAAGCAAAGCAAACAAAACGTACGTAGTGGCGGGGCTGATGTATTCATGAATCTTCTTGGTGCTAGAAAGCATGAGAATGGAAACTTTAGCATCACATAGAACAGTGAGTTCATGAGCTTTCTTGAACAGCCCATTTCTTCTCTTTGAGTATGTGACCTGCCTGTTTGTTTGGTTCTCTATTCTCTTGATCTGGATCTTTCCCCTAGCCATGTTTTTCTTGCTTGCTAGCTACTTGTTCCAAAGCCAGCCCTCTTTGATTATAAAGCAAAGCACAGAGATAATGAATCTCTTTCTTAAGCTCCAATAATAAGATACTATACTGTATGCACTTTGAATTCTGTGATGAAAAGAAAGGCCGAGAAGCATTTAGGACCATTTTGTTGCAAGAAATGGAAAGGCTTTGGGAAGATGTTCGAAAGTTGTTTCAGAAGTTGCTAAGAGAAGGTTTAAGAATATGTCATTTCTAGTTATCAGTCACCACCTTTGTCCCCACTGTTTTAATACCCACTAGTTTTTTGAAGGGTTCCCTTTCACTTTGTATATGTACGTGTCACATAGACAGGGACACATTAAGAAACGAAGGATATATATATGATTTTGCTACTGTCACATAAGTACAATCTTAATTAATTACATCAATCATGTTTAGGCATTTTCGTTAGGACGGGTTAAATCATATTATAATTTGATTTTAAAGTGTGCTTTTGTTAAGGGAAATGGTATGTACACCACACAACCACTACATGCTTTATATCCATTCATTAAAATGATTAATTATTTATTGTGATAAGTCCCAACAAAATATGTGGTGTTGAGTATGTTGTGTAGAATGTTGTGATAAAATGAATAGTGGATGTATCACTGCTCTTTTGTTATAGAGACCGTTCCAATCTTTTCGGTACATACTAGCATTATGAAGTGAGTTGATTGATTTCAAGACTATTTTTGCCAATTTTTTTTTATTATTTTCGTACGATATTTATATATCTTTCACAAGATCAAGTGTATAATCAATTTGAAAAACTTTTGAACACGTAAACTTAGCTTCTAAGCAACCAAGCTACTCACTGAACTTTATTAAGATCAATTGAAACACAATTCAAACAAGATCTGACACTGTACTGTTAGTGATCTAGACTGTGTTTGATTTGTGAGATGAATTGAGCTTCTAAAGCTAATCATGGTAAGTTGTACTTAATCTATACTTGAAGTTTATATGTTAAAGAAGTTGTGTGAGCAATTTCATCAAGCTAGAACCAGGATATGTTAAAGCACTTGATCAAATCAAAGTCTAAGTGTCATTGTATGTGAAGTAACACCAGTTTAATTTATGTTGTGTTTGTTCATGTGTTCTAATCAAGTTTTACTTAGCTTACAAGATGAAATGGCAATGCAGGCTTAAACCTAATAAGATATAACAACTGAAGATTGGTTCACGCAAGCAATGTAAGCAAGATAAGGCTATGATCAAGTATGCTGAAAGTAAAGACGGAAAACAGTGAACACAATTATGTATAGTAATTAAGCCAAAAGACCAACCTCTACAACCAATGGATGATAACCCTTGGATTTGAAAACTCACTAAATAACTTTGTGTGTTACTTTTCACCCGGAGTAGCACACAGACTCACAGTATTGATCAAGAACAACACTGAATACTCAGAAACAATGCAAATCTTACAGAGTTACTAAGTCACACACCATAATGATTGTCGGTTCACCCTGATCAGGTGTTCAATTTGTGTATCATATTCTTTGTACTCTTATGAGATCTACAACAAACTAGACTTCATTTAAATGTGCATTCTCTTGAATATATGACTTCTTATTTAACCAGTTTGACCACTCTGAGATGATTCATTGACAAGCATTCAGTATGATGCTTCAAGTAACATATAGATCCTTTATAAGTAGAATATTTACAATTTAAGAATGACATCACGTTCATAACTCCCCAAATCTATTTGTTGTTGTGTATGATCTGATTTATTTTTTTGTCATTTTATTTACACCATCATGTCTTCTCAAAAAACTAATCTGTAAACGAGAAATTGACCGGCAACAACTTTAATAAGTGGAAAAGTAGTATGAAAGTTGCACTCATTTTCGAAAACTTTAAGTTTATATTGTCTCAAGACTTTCTGGTTGCCCCTGCTAACAACCCTTCTCGAGCTATACGCGATGAGCATAAGCTTGTTGTAAAACAAACACCAAGGCATGTGGCATCATGCTAGCTTCAATGCTGGAGGTCATAAGGACCAAACATGAAAACATGGAGACGGCTAATGAAATTACAGGGTCTCTTGTTTCCAAGTTCGGTGCCCTATCTGATCAAGCAAGACATGAGGCTGTCAATTTGGTCATAAATGCCAAAATAAGGACGGGTTAGTCGTTCTGTAGACATGTGATGAACATGATTAATAACTTTGCTGATCTCGAGACTCATTGCTCCAGATTCGATTATGCTACTCAAGTGAGTATGATTTTGGAATCACTCACACCTAATTTCGTCTAGTTCAATGAATAAGCTCAAATTTAATTTGACTAAGTTGTTCAACGAAATGCAAGTGTTCAAAGCTACCTCTATGAAGAGAAGCCGAGAAGGGGAAGCCAATTTGGTTGAAAACAAGCATCGTCTTCTAGGGTTATGAACTAGCCCAAGAAAAAATAGAATAAGCACACGAAACATATGAAGAAGAAATCTAAAAAGGCAACTTCCAAGCCAAAGTGGAAATGTTTCAATCTCCATGAGGTAGGGGATTGGAGGCGTCATTGTCTGGCATACCTCAAAGAGGCTAAGAAAGGGAAAGGCCATGAACAAGGACAATGAAAAGACATGTGAATCTGATTTACTTGTTTGGAATCCTATACAGTAGCTAAAGATGTATCAACTTGGATACCGGATTCTAGAGCTACTAACCATGCTTGTTATTCTTCACAGATCTTACTTCTTATGAAGATATGGAGGAGGGCGTGCAATCGATGAGAGTTGGAAACGACGCAGTGGTCTCTGCTAAAACAGTGAGAGAGGTTAGTTTAAAATTTGGAAATTAAGTTTTGGTCTTAGACCATGTTTACTATGTTTTGCATTTCTGTAGAAATTTGTTTTCAGTATTTAAATTGCAAAAAAAATTGTAATTGCTATCTTTTCATAGTAACAAGATTGTCATTTCTAAAAATGGACATGATATTTGTTTTGAGAATTTGGTAAATTGATTGTATTTTATTAAATTGACTGAAACTCCACTGCTTAACATTGAAATGTTTAGAGAAGAGCATCAAAAATATTATAAAAGACAAAATGTTTATCGCCAAGATAAAACATACCTTTGGCATCTTAGACTTGGACAAAATTTCTTGGAGGAGATTAAACGACTAGCTAAGGTGGTTCCTTAAGTGAGTTATCATTTAACACACTTCTAGGCTGTGAATCCTACTGGATGTAAAATTGACTAAGAGACCCATCACATCAAAAGGAATAGAGCCAAAGAACCTTTAGAGTTTGTACATTGAGACATGTGTGGTCCGATGAATGTACAAGCTAGAGGTGGTTTCTAATATTTTGTGAATTTCATCGATGACTACTCGAGTTATGGATATGTTTATCTTATGCATAGGAAATCCAAAACTGTTAGAAAGTTTAAGGAATTCCAGGCAAAAGACAAAAAGAAATTAGGTGAATAACTAAAGTGTTTTCGATATAATCGAGGAGACGAGTATATGGATACTTACTTCATTGATTATCCGAAAGAACATGGAATTTGTTTCCAGCTTTCAGCACCCAGAACTGCTGGTGTTGTTGATGGGAGAAACATGACTATGTTGGACATGGTCAGGTCTATGATAAGCTACGTATCACCGCCAAAATTGTTATTGGAGCATACGCTACAAACAATGGCTGACATTTGAAATGTCATTCCATCAAATTTTGTCGAAAAGTTACCTACTAAGTTATAGAAAATGAGAAAACCTAGTTTGTGACATTATCGTGTATGAGGGTTTCCTGCACATGCATGTGCTGGAAGACAAGACTAGCAAGTTGCAAGCATGTACGAATGTATGTCAATTTGTAGGGCATGCAAAGGGAACAAATAGAGGTCTGTTTAATGATCCAGAAGATAACAAGGTGATAGTGTCGACTAATGCCGTGTTTCTTGAGGATCAATATATGACCTACTTCAAGCCTCAAAGTAATGTAGAACTTGAGGAATTACTTCTGACTCGGTCAAACCATTGGTGACATGTTCTCTCGTGAATAAAACTTATAATGCCACGGATAATCCAAATGTTCTTAGACCACTCTGACGTACTGAAAGGGTCGCACAGCCACCTATTATGTATGTCATGGAAAAGGAGGCTAATGTTGTTTTTTGTGATAGAGTAGAAGATGATCCTTTGTGCGGATGATTACGACAAGGATCAATGGATCAAGCAATGCATCAAAAGATGGAGTCGATGTACTCCGAGTCAGTCTGGAAACATATAGATTGCCCTAAGCGTGTAAGACCTATAGGTAGTATATGGGTCTACAAGAGAAAAATAGGTGTGGATGGATGTTAAGACTGCTTTTGTGAATGGCTATCTTGACGAGGAAATATATATGCATCAACAAGAAGGGTTCATTGAGAAAGGCCAAAAGAAGATATTTTTGCAAGTTATTAAATCCATTTATGGGTTAAAGCAGGCATCTATGTCTTGGATTCATAGGTTTTATGATACGATCAAGTCTTACGGTTTTGAACAAAATCCTAATAAGCCTTGTTTATACAAGCACATCATTGAGGGTAAGGCGGCATTCTTAGTGGTATACATTAATGATATCCTGCTCATTGGAAACGATATGAGGATGTTGTTGGTCCCAGAGAAGGGTAAAACTATAGTCAGAGGGAGGGGGGGGGTGAATGACTATAGTGGAGTTTCAAAAACATTTTTTATATTTAAAAGCTTTTGGGCAGCGGATAAGTCCCTTCTTTAAATGTTGGTTCAAAGTAGATTATTCAATCACAGATACAGAGTATGTAATAAAATAAAGTACTGTAAGGTAAATTGCTGAAAGTAAATAGACACAAAGGTTTATAGTGGTTCAGGGTGGTGTACGTAATCCCTTAATCCACTCTTCTCCTGTAATGATTGGAGGAACTCAATATTGTTTTCACAGATACAATAGCACGATTGTCCTTGAATACACAAGCTTCACAATCTGCAAGACTATCACTCCCTGGCTTCAAAAGCTTCAGTGACTCAGTCTCTATCACTGCTCCTTGAGAACAAATCTTTCAGCAGCTATCACAAAGGTTGCAACTCTTCTCAGATTCCTCTGATTCAATTGCCTTAGTTGATGTGAATTGGATTCACAGACTTGTGATCAATCTCAGTGCCTGATGTGGAATTTGAGCTCTGATTTCTGAGTTGATCTCTAGATGTTTTTTTTTAAGTACAGATAGAAGGCTTTTCAAATTGACAGGGTTTCTGCTTGTTTCTTATCAGATTCAATCGTATATTTTCTTTTCGGTCAATGCCTTCTATTTATATCCTTCATAATCATTGATTTGAATTTTCATCCGTTGGCTATTTAATGTGGAGAATAATCGTTGATTTAATTCTTGATTCCTCCTTAATTGTATTCTCCTTGATTTCAGTGATCAGATTTTTCTTCAAATGTCTATCAGAAAATCCGTCCTTGATTGATCGTCAATTGATTGTGCATTTAATGCTTGATCTTCATCATTTGAAATCAGAACGAGTAAAGTTTACTGGGCCGTTCCCTGAACGGTTAAGTGATCCTTCTGACTTTGCTGTTTAGATCTTCCTTCACTACTTTGTCTTTACTCAGCCGATAGTCATTTTACTCTGCCGGTTTACTGCTTTGTTATTTTCTTTGATCTTTCAGGTACTTCTTGTACTTCACTGATCCATGATTTGGGTGAGATCAGTGTGCACCATATTTGACAATGTACTTCATCATTTGAATTATAACTTAGACTTATCCAAGGTCATCACAGACTTCATTGGTTATAAGTCAGACCATAATGTCTTCATGCTTCTCTGCTGGTACTTGGATGGCTTCACTCTGCCGGATATCTGTTTTACTTCACCATCCTACCAATTAGTACAATACTTGTCTGACTCAACTTATACAACATGTCAGACTCGTAAAGACTTATACGAAGAATTCTAACTTATTTCAGGCTTGCTATAACAGCTAGTATGGCCATTATCAAAACATAATAAAATGTTCCTAACAATTTACCCAATTTTGATGATGCCAAAACCCTCATAAGCATGAACATAAGTATACAAAAAAATTCATAATAATCAACAGAATAAAAAATTTATTCATCCATTCAAGGGCAATAAGATATTGCATCTTTTTTCCAAACAAATCAAAGGCATAGAATAAATTCAACAATATTTATTAGAGGGCTACTTCTTCTTTTCTTCAAACCTGATGCCCTTGCCTTTGATGCCCTTGCCCTTGTCTATTGGGCTTTCCTTCTTTCCACTGGAGCTTTCAGGCTTGCAACTCCCTTCCCCCTTTTTGGCATCACCAAATCGTTCTTCCAAAATTTTGTTGGCTGCCTCAGATTCTGGGAGAGGCCAAATCTTTCCTCAAGAATTTTGTTTGGGGCTCCAGTGACATTGAGTAGGGCGTGGAGTTGCTTTCCAGAGTAATCCATAACCTCATCCGGATGGTGAAGTTGTTGTGTGTGAGCATTCAATGTATTCACCAGAGGTTTGAGATTTCCATCAATCTTGTCAGCAAGAAACTCAAGATTTGTTTGGACATGATAGGGGATGAGATGTTGTAGGTTGCAAAGTAAGTTGCCTTGTCTCTCCATTACCTCATCTTGAACTTTAATGTGACTGATGTGAGCTTCAATTTTGTGATTTAAGGAGGTTGCATCACTTCTTAAGCAGTTTTCAGATTTTGCCTGCTGTGGTACTGCCTCTCCATGTCCACAATCAGGGGTTGAATGTCCAAATTGAACATTCTATCAGAATCATCTTATGTTGGTCTTATCCTCATCTTCTTCATCTTCTATTTGGGAAAATGCAGCACCCTGCTCTTCTTCCTCTTCCTTTTTCTCGTCGTTCTATTTTTCTTCTTTTTCAGCAATCTCATGATCAGATAGTGATTGTTGAATATCGCTTGCATGTCCTAGTCTTTGTGAGGACTGTCCTTCTTCTCCTTGTGCTGGAGACCTAGTTGCTTCTGTTGGTGTTCCCCCTTGATCATTGCTGGGGATGTTGACAAGTTCAGCAGAGTGAGTTTTATCAGCTGGCTCACTCAGCTGTTTGTCAACTTTGCTGATGCTCCTGAGAATTACCTCTTAAATTGTCAGGTCATCATCAAAAAGATCCATCTTTTCTTGATCATCTTCAAGATGATCTCCTTCATATGGCTCTTCTGCAGCTTTGTCCTCCTCATTGTCAGTATCATCTTCCTCTGCTGCTTCATCAGATGATGTAATTTGGTATCCTTCTTCACCTTCTTCCAGATATATGACTTCTCTCTTCTTTAGTGGCTGTATCATCACTAATCACCACGAGACTTTCTCTGTTGCTGGTACTGGTCACCGGAGTGCCATCATGTGCCGTTTAAGATCTTGTTCTTCTCCCCACTCCTGATCTGCTACTTTCAGGCTCTTTTCTTTTACATCCGGTAGTGGGTTTGGGTTTTTGGGATGCCTTTACATAAGTAAACATCACATTGGCCTTGTGTGAAGGGTGCAGATAGATGGGTGTCACTTTGATTTGATCGAATAAATGTTGATGTGGTATCCTATATGATTTTCTTTCCCAAAAATCACCTTTCTTCAGCAAACCCTTGCTTGATGCTGTAATTGCCAGATAAATTTCCTTCTGGATTTGACCTTTCAACCTATTGAAGACAAACTGTGACCAGTCAAAGGAGATACCTTGATAGATAATCGTCATTAATTTGATCCATTGCTCAGTCAAGTTCTCCATCAACCCTTTTCTTCCTTCAATGTTTCTGGTGATGACTGGAGCAAACTCAGCAAATTAATGGTCATTTGAGTGCTGATTTGGGTAAGTTGTATTTCTTACTGTTCCTTCTGGGTTATTTCCAATCTCGATCTAAAATGCATTGATGTCGATCTGCATCTTCGTCACATCAATAGGGCCAATATTGGGTAGATTTAAGAATCTATTGAGGAGTCTAGGGGTGATGACTACTTCTTTCTTGAATATTGTGCTTACAATACGATCTGGGTCACTTTTCTTGGTGCTGGGAATGAACTTTGCATTCTTCCAAAATGCAATCAGGGTTTCATAGCATATGCCAGTGATTGGAGGGTTTAGGAAGGTCATCAACCCCAGATTAGTACAGCCATCAACTAATCTTCTAACATGTGCATCATTTTCGCAAAAAGGTAGATAATGTTCAGGCCTGAAAAACGATCCAGTAATGATCGATTTTTCGTAATATTTTTCTGTGGCAGACTTTGAAGAAGATGATTCCATTGCTTTGAAAAAGTTTGAGATTTTTAGAAAAGCTTTAATTTTGCAGAGAGAGTAGAGTTTATGATTTGCAAGAGAGCGAAATTTCTGAAAAACCTCTAAGTATGGTTTATATAGGATGATTTTTGGTAGTGTGAACATGGTTGAATATGGAAGGATTTTATGACGTAATGGCGTGAATTTATTTATATAAATCACGGAATCTGAGTGTAGTGGGGGAGTGGATTGAGGTAAGTAATGATAAATCCCAGGAATCGAGGCGTTTGTAATTCAAAAAATAATATAGTTACCTCCACGATTAAAAATTGATCTCCACGTGTGTAATCTTCCACAGTATAATCCTCCATAACTTCTTGATTTTCCATGTGTATAAAACTGATTTAGTTCACACTTTAGTTTGTTGTTTACTCCAATGTATAGTTCGGTAGAGTGACTTGGCTGGTCACTGGGCCGGTGAAGTGACTTATTTACTTAGTTGTTGTATACAAGCATTCTCCTAACTGTCGGTCTGATTAACCCATTGAGTACCAGTGCCTTACTTGCCTTAGTTTGCTGGTGAAGTTACTTAGCTAATTACTCCAGTTAGCTGCTCCTTAGTACTTAGTCAATTTCTATCATTCTCAACTCAGTTCTCAACTTGCTGAATCTTTCATGACTGAGTGGTTTTGTGAAAATGTCGGCCAATTGATCTTCAGTTGGTATGTATCTTAGAATGACATCTTTTTTTTCAACATAATCTATGATAAAATGATATCTTACATCAATATGTTTTGTTCTTGAATGTAATACTGGATTTTCTGTGATAGATCTTGCACTTGTGTTATCACACATTATTGGAATTGTCTTCTCCTCCATTCCATAATCCCTTAGCTGTTGTCTGATCCATAGTACTTGTGCACAACAACTGCCTGCTTCTATATACTCTGCTTCAGCTGTTGATATGGATATAAAGTTTTGCTTTTTGCTATACTATGATACTAGTCTGCTGCCTAGCATTTGACAGGTTCCAGAGGTTCTTTTTCTATCTATCTTGCATCCAGCATAGTCAGAGTCTGAATATGATATCAGTTTGAATCCTCCATCTTTTGGATACCAAATTCCAACATTGATGGTGTTCTTCAGGTATTTGATTATTCTGTTGGCTGCTAGAAGGCGTGATTCCTTTGGTTGAGCTTGAAATCTTGCACATACTACTCTTTGCAAATTCTATATCGGGCACCTTGCGATTAAATAAAGTAGGGATCCAATGATTCCTCTATAAATTTTCTGATCAACATCCTTTCCACTTTCATCTTTTCCAAGAATAACTCTTGCACACATTGGTGTATCAGATGTGCCACTTGTGTCCATACCATACTTGTGTATCAAGTCTTTGTGTACATGGCTTGATTAATAATGATGCCATCTTTCATTTCCTTTACTTGTAGTCCAAGAAAGTAATTCTATTCTCCCATCATGCTCATCTGAAATTTGCTTTTCATTAAGTTTGCAAATTTCTCACATAGCTTCTCATCTTCTGATCCAAAGATAATGTCATCAACATAGATTTGGACTAACAAGGTGCTTGTTCCTTGCTTGAAGAGAGTCTTATCAATAGTTCCTTTGTTGAATCCATTGTTGATCAAGAATTGTGATAGTGTCTCATACCAGGCTCTGGGTGCCTGTTTGAGTCCATAAAGTCCCTTTTTGAGCTTGTATACTTTATCTTCTTTCCCTCTGAGTTGAAAACCAGGAGGTTGTTCCATATATACTTCTTCTTCCAAAAGTCCATTCAGAAATGCACTCTTGACATCCATTTGGTAAACTTTGAAGTCTTTGTGGGCTGCAAAGGCTAGAAAAAAGTCGATTGCTTCCAATCTTGCTCTTTGTGGCAAAGGTTTCATCATAATCTATTCCTTCTGCTTGAGAGTAGCCTTTTGCAACTAGCCTTGCTTTGTTTCTGACAACTGTCCCTTGTTCATCCATCTTGTTTCTGAATACCCATTTTGTTCCAATGATGTTGTCTATGTCTGGTCTGTCAACAAATTCCCAGACCTCATTTTTTTTCAAATTCATTTAGTTCTTCTTGCATGGCTGTAATCCAATCAGCATCTTGGATTACATCATCTATTGTTTTGGGTTCCACTGGTGATAGAAAACATGTTAGCATATTCTCCAGTTGTTTTCTGGTTCTGACTCCTGTGTGAATGTCTTCAATGACTTGATCTTCAGGATGGTCTCTTAGCCAGTTGAGGTCAGGTTGAAGTTGCTCTTGACTTGGTGCTTTCACAACTTCAGTTTGTGCATCAGCTTCATGTTCTTGTGTTGGTGTCTCTTGTATTGTGTTGACTGGTGGCTCATCTTGATTTATAAAATTGTGATTCAGAATGGTAGCTGGTACTGTTGAATTCATATAAACCTGTCTTTGACCTACTTCTTCTTCAAGTTCTTGAAAGCTTTCACTATTTGTGTTTGGTTCATCAAAGACTACATGAATTGATTCTTCAATCACCAAAGTTCTTTTGTTGAGTACTCTGAAAGCTTTGCTAGTGTCTGAGTATCCCATAAAGATTACTTCATCAGCTTTTTCATCAAAAGTATGTAGCTGATTCCTGTTCAAAATAAAACATTTAGATCCAAACATATGCAAATGTGAGATGTTAGGTTTTCTTCCATTCCATATTTCATATGGAGTTTTTCCATGATGTTTGTTGATGATTGATCTGTTTTGAGTATAGCATGTTGTATTTGCTACTTCAGCCCAAAATCTCTTAGGTAAGCATGCTTCTGCAATCATTGTTCTGACTGCTTCTTTGAGTGTCCTGCTTCTTCTTTCTGCTACACCATTTTGTTGTGGAGTCCCTGCTGCTGATAGTTGATGCCGTACTCCATTTTCTTCACAATAGGTTCTGATATTTTCATTTAGAAACTCTGTGCCTCTATCTGATCTGATCTTGATGATCTTCAGTTCTTTTCATTTTGAATTCTTCTTAACAAATCCAGTAGTTTTTTTAGTGTCTCTCTTTTCTTGTTCATGAATATAGTCCAGGTGAATTTGGAAAAGTCATCCACCACTACTAAAGTGTATTTCTTTCCACATACACTGACTGGTGTGACTGGTACAAAAAGATCCATATGCAATATATGTAAGATTCTTGTTGTTGATTGATAGGGCTTTGACTTGAAGGAGCTTTTGATTTGCTTCCCTTTTTGACATGCATCATAGAGACTTTCCTTTTTGAATGTGATCTCTGGTAAGCCTTCAACTAACTTGTTCTTCGATAGTGTGTTGATGGTTTTGTAGTTGAGATGATTCAATCTTCTATTCCAAATCAAGCTGGTTGATTGTTTACTTTTGACAAGCAAACATGTTTCTGCTCTTGCTGTCTTCCAATCTACTACATACATGTTATCTTCTCTTCTTCCTACAAGTACAACTGTGTTGGATTGGCTGTGAATCACTTTGCATCCTTCCTTGTTGAAGTGCACATTGTAGCCTTTGTCATAGAATTGGTGATACTTAGCAAATTGAAGTTTAGTCCTTTAACATAGGCTACATTTTGAATCTTCAATTTGTTTTTGAGCATTATGCCTTCCCCCTTAATTTTGCACAGGTTTTCTTTGCCTCCAAATGTTACTTTGGGTCCTTCAAAAGCTTTAAAATCATTCAACCATCTCTTATTCCTGTCATGTATGCTGAACACCCACTATCTATGTACGGACATCTTACAAAACAAGTTAAGTATGTTTAGGTACCCAACCTTTGTTTGGGTCCATTCTGATACTTGATCATGCCTCATACTCCAAGTGTATATCAAAGGATCTTCTTTTGGATAATTGAAGTCATCAACTTCATATGTATAAGGCATGGTGTTAAGGGAAAAATTCATAGTTATTTTATAACTTTTTACCCCACTACGATATCATTTTGAGCATTATTATATCATTTGAGTCATAAATTCCTTAGATTTATCTAAGTATGTTAGTAGTAATAATTATGTAAAATATCGTATTTTATAAGTTTTGTACGGTTTAGTAACCGGAGAGTCGATGTCAGATTTACGCTTGGTATTTTGTACTTTATTAGAATTATAGGTTGACCAAGATTCCGAGTAACGATATATTTTGAGGCCTAAAGATGGATTTTGAGGAAAGAAGAAGATGCCACAAGTTTACGAGTTCAGCGGATCAAATTTTCCTCTGCGCTTCTATAAGTAACCTGTTTTCGATGGAAATTTGACCCAGTTTAGATGCATTTTCAGGGGAATAGTTCTTGACAAAAGTTGTAGATACTAAAATGAGCTTTCCAGCGCATTTTGAATCACGTCAATCGGAGTCTACAACTCAAGTTATGATTTTTCTTCCAAACAGCTGAAATTTGGACGAATTGGGAGATATTTGGCTCATTTCCTTGCATGTGAAGACTAATGATGGCAATGATTCCTCCCCAACAAACTCCACATGCTAATACATGACTCACCACCTTCACATGCTAAAGTCATCATCACCTTCACATGCTTTTGGTGATTCACCACTTCTCCCCAAATACACCTCCTCATATATCTCTCCTATATAAACTCCTCCATCTCCATTGATCTTCCTTGCCCCTTTCTTGGCCAACTTTGGCGCCTCTCTCCTTCCTCCCATCCTTCTTCTTATTTTATTATGTTTGGGGCCTAGATATATATATATATATATATATCGTTATAATGTCGATGTAATACACGATTAGTTATCGTTTCATATATATATATGTATCTATTTATATATATATATATATATATGTTGTTATAATATCGTTTTCATTTACTGTTTTTAGTTTTGTTTCTTTTCTTTTATTGTCTTTTATATATCTATATATATAAACTTATATATCTATATATAACTTATATATATATATATATATATATATATATATATATATATATATATATATATATATATATATATATATATATGTATCTATATATGTATTTATATTTCGTTGTTATTTTCGTTGTCATGAGTGGTTAAGGCTCGGTGCTAGGACCACCCTTGTGAAGCCACCCTCATCGGATTAAATAAGGATTTATGCATTTATTAAGTAAGCTTTCTTGTTCTTCTTTCATGTTTAGACTTGTTTAAAGTGTAATGTAGTGTTGCATGCTAATCAATTTAGATACGAAAGTTGATGAATTAAATCGATTACCGTGAAAGAGAATGATGATATTTTCGAACATACGAAAGTTGAGGGAGAATGTTGTTAGATTAGGATTTTATATCCAAATCTTTGTTTAAGTAAAATCTTTAGTTGTACTGTGGTAAACTAATCAGCAGGCGCTAAATCCGAAAGAGAAAGTACCGCATCTTTAGTGATTATTAATCCAAGACTTACAAATGAATGTGTCTTTCTTGTTAATTTCGGTGGGATGGTGGAACAATGGTGCGTCTTAGTTGTTTTAATTATTATCTTTGTTCACTTTGGTATTTACAAACCACTTATCTCTTGGGTTCGACCTCGTACTCCTGTAGCTATCCTAACAATTGATCCGGTACTCTGCTGGTTAGAGAGTTAGTTTACCCACGGTTGTTTTGAGTCTTTTATAAATTTAAATTTTGAAGGTAGATTTTTAGCTCAGCGATTAGTTGGCGTGTTTTTCTCTCAACAGAATTTTGGCGCCGTTGCCGGGGATAAGTGTGCTATTTGTTATATCATCGTGTGTGTGTTTTCTGTTTTTCGTTAAAAAAAAATTCGGTAATTACCGAGAGAGAGAGAAAAAAAAATATTATTATTGATTTCTTGTTGTTTTCTGAGATCTTGCAGTTTGAACTTAAATGGATGGATTTTTCAATCAATATTACTCACCTGAACAACAATACCCTTACCAAACTCAGGCACTGAGCAATATTATCAACAACGGTATATGCGAGCCTCGATTATCAACGGCGTGAGTAACCAGGATTCTTGGTCCTATAATTGCCTTAGTGCATACCAGGACCAGAATTATGGTTACTCAAGTTATGAACCACAATATTATGAGGGTTGTCCAAACTCTGGTACTTATCAAGATTACGGTGTTCATACTCAACGCGTTGATAGCTTCACCCATATTCAGCCACTTGATCAATGTACGGAATGGCAAGAAGCCTACTACTCACCTCTCGATGAATCGAAGTCGGTATGATCGAGTTGTTCCGTGCCACAAGAAAGTTTTACCAACAGTCAAATGGAACAACTAGATCGATTGGATCAAATCTTGCAAAACATGCAAGAGTTCAATATAAGTCTTTGTATCCCCATAAAAATCTTCAAGAGAGGGTAGTGCGGTTGATTGAAATAATGGGGTTCGGCGGGAAAAGCAGCGAGGTGAAATAGAGGTGGTTAAGGATGAGGAGGTACTCATTGAAGAAGTTCGAGGATGAGAATGAGGTTGATGATTCAATTTCCTATAAGGCGAGAGTTAGTGAAGCACGCATCCATTGACACTTGTTTAGCTATTGAGGACGATTTCAGCGATGAGTATGATAAACAAGTGTTCATGGGTAGTTGGGATGAGGAAGAATTCAATAAACTATCGCAACTTGGACTAATGAGAGTGGATAGAATTTTTAGAAGAGATTGACAAGGAAAGTTACGATTACCACAAGGTGGTAGGAAAGATAATGAGGAAGAGGCATGGTGATATGCCCAGATTTGCAAAGGGAGATGGTACCCCTGTCTGCTGGGAGGCCATGATGCTTCAGAGACCTTATAATAAGCTTGGAAATCTAGAGCCACCGGGAGAGTTGTTTGTGTACTCCCGATGAATGAACTTTATGGAATGTCAAAGAAGATGGTTCGATGACTTGATAAAAGAAGACTCTATGGGTGGGAGGAGTTGGCATCGAGGACTAAAAAAGAGTGCGTTTCTAGACAATTTAATTTCTGTGGTTCTCGCATTGTTAATTTTTCTTAAGCTATTGATCTTCTTGAGTTTGGATTTTGGTTGATGATTTGTAATTAGTCGAGCCAACGACGTAAAACAAAAGCGCTTGGGGGGAGGCAACCCCGCCTTAATAAAATCGTGTGAAATAATAATAATAATAATAATTTGGATAAGACTAGTTTTAATGAAATGTAGAATCTGTATGGAAGATTAACACTAAGCACAACTAAGTCTCATGATGAATGTTTGAATATCATTTAAAGGGAACGATTAGGTGGTTATCCGAAAATCCCGAGGTATAACAAAGATAAAATTCAAATGCTTCATTTCTTGGACTTAGGTTGTTAAACCCTTGAGGATCTGGGTATAAAAGACTCAATACTTTTTCGTACATTTCATTTTATAGTCTGTTTCCAATATGAATTTATGCCTTGATCATGATATATATGTACGTTTGATGCTTTCTATTTGCCTATCGAATTTTCGGCGTGTGAGGCCATTTTCTTATTATTCCCATATTCTATTCGATGTTTTGTACGAGGACCATGTCCCGTGTTTGCTTTGTTTTGGTTGTTTTTATGTAGGAATTCGGGTCGTGCTTTCTCATAGCTTTTACGGGATTCGGTAGCACCTTTCTGCCGGGTTTATAAGCTAAGTCTTCCTCTCTATCTCATTCACATACTTGGGACACTGCAGGTTCGTAAGTGGGGGGTAGAGTCGGGATTGGTCTAGAAAAGGCATGAAGTGTTTCATTTTGTATCAGAAAATCCCTTAGTTTTCGATTTTTTTTTTCGAACATTAATGCGTTGATTAAAATAAACTGTATAAGGTATATATTTCATGGATTTGAAGATGTAATGATCAATTTGGATATGTATAACCAATGTGAACCGTAAGTGCATTGTAATTCCAAATATATTTGTGTAACATGAATTCCTTCACGTAAGCCTTTGATATTGAAGCGAAAATTTTAAACTGTATCCATTCAGTATCCTAGTGATTTTTCTAGAGATAATAGCAGTAACTTAGTACCTAACTTTTGAGCATTATCTTTGTGAATATCTGAAAGTTTGAATGTGATAGAAAGGATATAATGAAAGGAAGAATACCAAACTAAAATAAACTATATATATGTCGGTTGTAGCTACCAATTATTTGAGTGCAGTAGGGTGTTATCACGAAACGTCCTATATCACTATAAGGTTTAAAAGCTCCCGATTGCCTGATGATAGTAGTCCAGCTAGGGTGTTATCACGAAACATCCTATTGCTGGGAATGAGGGCATATGCTATTCATATAAAAAAAAAGATATTAATGTATTCGATCTCACCTCATGACACTTGCAAGATAGTCGATTTTGGCAATGAGTTCGGGTATATTAGTATTCTATGAAAAGGAAAAAAATAGAAAAGAAAAGAAAAAGTTGGTTGAAAACTTAGTTATCTTCTGACTATCCCCAGTATAAACTGAATGATATGCTTTAGGGATTATCCTAATAAGTACATGGGAGGATGTTGTGTGTGGGCTATTCTTGCCTATACCTAGGAAAGTCATTAATCTTTATCTGAATGGATATTTGTGCGTATTGCTTGAATTATTCAAGAGAGGATAGTGGAAATTGAAAAGGCTTGTCACACACACACTCTGTTATACATTTATATTGAGTTAACATGTGGTTATGATTTAAATGGGTGTATCATCTGGTTGTCCCTTACATCTTATCTTTGCATGAATTTGTCCCTTATTCATTTTTATTTTATCGCTTGTTTTGCTCGAGGACGATCAAAAGCTAAGTGGGGGGTTGTTGTTAAGGGAAAAATTCATAGTTATTTTTATAACTTTTTACCCCACTTACGATATCATTTTGAGCATTATTATATCATTTGAGTCATAAATTCCTTAGATTTATCTAAGTATGTTAGTAGTAATAATTATGTAAAATATCGTATTTTTATAAGTTTTGTACCGGTTTAGTAACCGGAGAGTCGTGTCGGTTTACGCTTGGTATTTTGTGCTTTATTGCGAATTATAGGTTGACCAAGATTCCGAGTAACGATATATTTTGAGGCCTAAAGATGGATTTTGAGGAAAGAAGAAGAAGATGCCACAAGTTTACGAGTTCAACGGATCAAATTTTCCTCTGGCGCTTCTACCGTAACCTGTTTTCGATGGAAATTTGACCCAGTTTAGATGCATTTTCAGGGAATAGTTCTTGACAAAAGTTGTAGATACTAAAATGAGCTTTCCAACGCATTTTGAATCACGTCAATCGGAGTCTACAACTCAAGTTATGATTTTTCTTCCAAACAGCTGAAATTTGGACGAATTGGGAGATATTTGGCTCATTTCCTTGCATGTGAAGACTAATGATGGCAATGATTCCTCCCCAACAAACTCCATGCTAATACATGACTCACCACCTTCACATGCTAAAGTCATCATCACCTTCACATGCTTTTGGTGATTCACCACTTCTCCCCAAATACACCTCCTCATATATCTCTCCTATATAAACTCCTCCATCTCCATTGATCTTCCTTGCCCCTTTCTTGGCCAACTTTGGCCCTCTCCTCCTCCATCCTTCTTCTTATTTTATTATGTTTGGGGCCTAGATATATATATATATATGTCGTTATAATGTCGATGTAATAACACGACTAGTTATCAATTTCATATATATATATATGTATCTATTATATATATAATATATATATGTTGTTATAATATCGTTTTCATTTCTACTTTTTTAGTTTTGTTTCTTTTCTTTATTGTCTTTTATATATCTATATATACGCTTATATATCTATATATAACTTATATACTTATATATATATATATATATATATATATATATATATATATATATATATATATATATATATATCTATATATGTATTTATATTTCGTTGTTATTTTCGTTGTCATGAGTGGTTAAGGCTCGGTGCTAGGACCACCCTTGTGAAGCCACCCTCATCGGATTAAATAAGGATTTATGCATTTATTCGTAAGCTTTCTTGTTCTTCTTTCATGTTTAGACTTGTTTAAAGTGTAATGTAGTGTTGCATGCTAATCGAATTTAGATACGAAAGTTGATGAATTCGTCGATTAACGTGAAGGAGAATGATGATATTTTCCGAACATACGAAAGTTGAGGGAGAATGTTGTTAGATTAGGATTTTATATCCAAATCTTTGTTTCGTAAAATCTTTAGTTGTACCCTGTGGTAAACTAATCAACGGGCGCTAAATCCGAAAGAGAAAGTACCGCATCTTTAGCAGATTATTAATCCAAGACTTACAAATGAATGTGTCTTTCTTGTTAATTTCGGTGGGATGGTGGAACAATGGTGCGTCTTAGTTGTTTTAATTATTATCTTTGTTCACTTTGGTATTTACAAACCACTTATCTCTTGGGTTCGACCTCGTACTCCTGTAGCTATCCTAACAATTGATCCGGTACTCTGCTGGTTAGAGAGTTAGTTTACCCACGGTTGTTTTCGAGTCTTTTATAAATTTAAATTTTGAAGGGTAGATTTTTCGCTCAACAGTTAGTTGGCGTGTTTTTCTCTCAACACATGGCAGAATAGCTTCTAATATTTCTACTAAAGGTATTCTGATAATTTTCTCATACTTTTCTCTACTTTTGGTGCATTTGCATCCTTTTTCACTCTCCAATATGCAGGAGGAAACTTGTTTTCATGTTGCTTCTTGTGTCCAGGAATGTGCCTTGGTTGGTTTTTCTTAAGCACAAGATACATAGCATGAAATGGTTTCTTCTTGTATTTTGAGGGTGCAACATTCGAATCATCCTCAGAGGGGTAAAGTCTTCCCTTACCTTTCTGAAATCCTTTGCATTTACTTGGCTGGATTGATGATTTGTTCTGCTGTTTCACTACACTGGGTTTTGAATTCATAAGTACAGGATGAGTGGTTGAAAGAATGGTCTGTTCTTTTCTGAATTTTGGTCCAGTCTTGGTCGTCCTGGATTCAGAATTATGCTGTCCATTGTTTCTATTTTCATCCTGACTGTTGTAGCCAAGACCAGATCTGGATCCAAACCTTTTTGGGGGTTTGTAAGCTGGTGCACTAAGTGGTGCAGTGGTGATATTAACTGGTAGGGAGGTTTTCTTAGCTGGTCTTTCAACACCAGATGTATGTACATCTGCTGTTTGTTGATCAGGTGAGTTTACTTCCTTACTTGTTTGTTCAACTTTTAGTTCATCCAGTTCTTTCTTTAGCCTTTTACTTTCCTCTCTTAGATTCTTACACTCCTGTTCCAGAATTTCATGAGTCATCTCAATTTTACTCATGAGATTTTGGATTAGGTTTGCAGAATCTAATGGGAGAATAGAAGATTGTGCAGTGTCAGATGTGGATGCTCTTGATGATGAATATGAACTAAAAGTTACCTCTGTTTCATTTGATTTTTTAGCCATAAGGCATAAGTAAGCATTTTCATTGTCTGAGCTGTCAGCTTCATCATCATCAGAATCATTCTCAGATGATTCTTCATTCCTTTCACTGATAGTTTCAGCTTTGAGTGCCTTCTTACTCTTTCTCTTTTAAGTTGTCTTGTACTTATTCTTATCCTCATCTTTGTCTTTTTCTTCAGGGCAATCAGCCTTGAAATGACCTTTCTTCTTACAGTTAAAGCATCTGTATTCATCATCTTTTTTCTTCATGTCTTTGCTTGAGCTTAACTTCTTATTTGATGATGAACCTCCTTTGAATTGCTTCTTCTTGCTAAACCTGTCAAAACGTTTAACCTATAAAGTTACATGTTCCTTCAGCTCATGTGTCTCTTTGCCGTTTGCATCAGCTGTTTTGCTATGCTGTGGTGCTACCAGTGCACTGGCCTTGTGTGTCTCTGCTGGTGTACTATCTTCACCGTTCAACTCAAATTCATGAGCCTTTAATTGAAGAGTCAAGGTTTCAGTGTTTGCAAGATTTGTTGTCCCTCTGATTACTGATGTGATGATCTTCCATCTCTCAGGTAAGCCTTTCAAGATTTTTAGACAGACTTCCTTCTGTGGGTATGCGTGTCCAAGTTGCTGCAGTTCACTGATGATGCTTGAAAATCTATTGTCCATTTTATCAATGGATTCACCAGTCTTCATTTTGAAGTTCTCAAATTTCTGTTTTGCAACAAATAATTAGTTTTCTTTAACTGCTTCTGATCCTTCTTTAATCAATGCTAATTTGTCCCACATCTCATTTGCTATTTTGCAATCTTTGATCCTCATGAACATATTACTGTCCAGAGTCTTCAAGATCATGTCTTTTTCAACAAAGTCTAGATTTGCTCTTCTCCTGTCATCCTTGGTCCAATCTTTCTTGAGTTCATCTATTTCTTTTCCTTGATCTGCTCATGTGGTTATCACAGTTGTGATCTTGATTGGGCCATCATTGATTACATCCAACATCTCCTCATGAGTTGCTGCAAGATGAGACAACATCCTTATTTTATATTCATCAAAATTATTAACATTGAATACAGGTACCTTTGACATAAAATTTGAGGAATCCATAAGTACAAATAAGAGATATATATAGAAAGCACAATTTGAAAACTACTTTGAAAATATGTGATCTCCTTGTTACTTGAAATTAGATCCGAACAGGTTCTGATACTATGAACACTGCTCTGATACCTATTGTTGATCCTAGAGAAGGGTAAAACTATAGTCAGAGGGGGGTGAATGACTATAGTGGAGTTTCAAAAACTTTTCTTATATTTAAAAGCTTTTGGGCAGCGGATAAGTCCCTTCTTTAAATGTTGGTTCAAAGTAGATTATTCAATCACAGATATAGAGTATGTAATAAATTAAAGTACTGTAAGGTAAATTCGTTGAAAGTAAATAGACACAAAGGTTTATTGTGGTTCAAGGTGGTGTAATCCCTTAATCCACTCTTCTTATGTGATGATTGGAGGAATTCACTATTGTTTTCCACAGATACAATAGCACGATTGTCCTTGACTACACAAGCTTCTGTCTGCAAGACTATCACTCCCAGCTTCAAAAGCTTGGTGACTCGAGTCTCTATCAATGCTCCTTGAGAACAAATCTTTCAGCAGCTATCACAAAGGTTGCAACTCCATCTCAGATTCCTCTGATTCAATTGCCTCAGTTGATGTGAATTGGATGCACAGACTTGTGATCAATCTCGGTGCTTGATGTGGAAATTGAGCTCGATTTACGAGTTGATCTCAGATGTTTTCTTTAAATCTGAGATAGAAAGTTTTTCAAATTGTGAGGGTTTACGCTTGTTTCTTATCAGATTCAATTGTATATTTTCTTTCATGTCAATGCCTTCTATTTATAGCCTTGATAATCCTTGATTTGAATTTGCATCCATTGGCTATTTAATGTGGAGAATAATCCTTGATTTAATTCTTGATTCCCCCATAATTGTATTCTCCTTGATTTCAGTGATCGGATTTTTCTTCAAACGTCTACCAGAAAATCTGTCCTTGATTGATCCTCAATTGATTGTGTATTTAATGCTTGATCTTCATCATTTGAAATCTTAATGAGTAAAGTTTACTGGGCCGTTCCCTGAACGGTTAAGTGATCCTTCTGAATTTGCTGTTTAGATCTTCATTGAGTGCTTTGTCTTTACTCAACCGATAGTTAGTTTACTCTGCCAGTTTACTGCTTTGTTATTTTCTTTGATCTTTCAAGTACTTCTTATACTTCATTGATCCTTGATTTGGGTGAGATCAGTGTACACAATATTTGACAATGTACTTCATCATTTGAATTATAACTTAGACTTATCCAAGGTCATCACAGACTTCCTTGGTTATAAGTCAGACCATAATGTCTTCATGCTTCTCTGCTGGTATTTGGCTGGCTTCACTCTGCCGGATATCTATATTACTTCGCCATCCTACCAACTAGTACAATATTTGTCTGACTCAACTTATACAACATGTCAGACTCTAAGTAAAGACTTATACAGAGAATTCTAACTTATTTCAGGCTTGTTATAATAGCTAGTATGGCCATCATCAAAACATAATAAAATGTTCCTAACACATGTTGTTAGAAGTTAAAAGTTGGTTGGCCAAGCATTTCAAAATGAATGATTTGGCAGATGCAAACTTTGTTCTAAGGATAAAACTCATTCAGGATCAAAATAACATGATATTGTCCTTGTCTGTCGCTTAATATAGATAAGATTATGCAATATTACAATATGCAAAATGAAAAAAAGGGTTTCTTACCAATCTTTCATGCCATATCTCTCTCAAAGTAAAAGTGTCCTCAGACCACTGAGGAGTTAGAGAGCATGTGACATATTCTTTACACATCTGCAGTTAGAAACTTGATGTATGTTATGATGTGTACTAGGTGATAACGCCCTAAATGGTACCAATAATTATACCTTTATTCACCCCGAATTCTGCTCAAGAGATGATAGATAGGCTCATTATTATATGGAATATGTGTTAAATGCTATGTGTATGTTTCTGGGATCGTAATTCTGCATCTGTGTTATTTTCCCGAAGATTTGGTACTGTTTTGTCTCGTTTTATGTGTTTTATAGGATGTACCGAATCTGGAGCATTGGAGAACAGATCTGGACCAAAAGAAGTATGTTGGGCCAAGTAAAAGAAGTCCAAGAGGAAATCTGCTGAAGAAAAAGAAGAAAATTCAGCCCGGTTTACCGAGGGCTAGGTCCGGTAAACTAAGGGTTTTGAGGAACAAGAAATTGATTCTACCAAATCTACAAGTTCGGTTAGGGTTTCTATGAGTCATAAGTCGGCTGTTGTATCTATATAAAGCCGCATCAAGTGATTATTCATAAGTTTTCAATAAGTTCCAAGTTTTGCAAAATATATATTATATACATTATACAATTTGATGAAATAAAGTTATTCCAAGCTTTTGAGGTGTTATTTCTGGTTTTCTCCCTTTCTCTACCATCTCTAGCTTGAGTAGATCGAGCTAGATCCACATTGTTGAAGGTATGAAGCTTTGAACGTTCTTTTTGTCTTCAATATGGTAGATCTGTTCGTATTTATGTGTTTTAGTTAATCTGCATGTTTAACGACCCCATGATTTACTTAGAATAATCGTAATTGAGCAATGTAGATCAATAATTAAGAAAAGCCATCCCCGGTAAACCGGCGGTCTATACCGGTTTACCGAGGCAATATTTAGAAAACTTAATCTGGAGGATTCACTTCAGCTACGTTGATCGACAAGTTTAATTAACAGTAGGTTAAATCTGATAGTCTACTTATTGTAATCGTAAAACAAACATGAAATACGAATAGTGAATTGTTAATTTGGACATAGTCTTGATGGACCCTAGGAACGTGCTGATCAGTGTCGACAGCTGTCTAGGCGGGTTAGCGGTATGAGTTAGCGCTCGATATCGGCAATTTTAGTTCTTTATGCGTATGGGCTATTATGGACCAATTAAGGAGAGTAGCTTGTGTATAGATTGTCTACTACCATGGTCGGAGTAGAAAGGGTTAGGAGTTGCACTCGTAGCTTATAATTAAACTAAAAGCTCATTCGATTAATTTAAGGAAAATATGTGGGGAAGTAAATATAAAGATTAACTAATCCAAGTTAGTAGATCGGTGAGAAGAGGGGGAGAAATACCAAGTTTCTTTCATGTTTATTGTTGGTCAATGACCATCTATGTCGCTTCTCAATTAGATTAGAATTGTTTATTGTTAAAGTTGCATTGTCTCTTTGGGATCGACCTTGACTCGCATTTACTATACTATGATGTACCTAGTATTCTTGCTAGTAATATCGACGTTAATGACTTACACATGATCACTAGGCCAGAGATCTGGTATGGCGTGGGATTGATTAGTCGATTTCAGTCAAATTCAGGAATGGAGTACTAGAGTGCAGTGAATTGTCTCCTCAAGTATCTTAAGAGAACAAAGAATTATATGCTTGTATCTTTGGGTGCAAACATGAATATTGTTGGCTACACTAATTTTGACTTTCAGTCGGATATAATGATCATATGTTGATCCCAAGCTCACTCTTGGTGGTGCAGCTGTAGTCTAGAGAAACGTTAAGCAATCCAGCATACTCGATTAGACTATGAAAGTCGAATATATAGCAGCTGAAAAGACGGTATGACTTAAGAAGGTCCTTGGTGATATGGAAGTAATTCTAAATGTGGTATTTTGGGATTGAATACTATTATGGAATGGAAGTGATTGGTGTAACACATACAAAAATAAAATTATTCAATGACGAGGGTGATAAACGATTGTGTGGCGGTGGAAAAATAGTGAAAAGCGGAAACGGATCGGGCGAGGGTTCACAAATGTTATGGCATATGAACCCTCGCCCCTAGCTCTGATACCATAAATAAAATCAGAATAAACAACAAAAGACACTGAATTATTGAATTGATTAAACTGATACAATACTTCTCATTTATATAGAAGATTGGGCCGGAAAGCCAGCATATTTGCCGATGGGCGACCTCAATGGTGGGACGAAGTCGCTTATCGAGAGGGTCGGTCTCCCTATAGCCAGGATTTCCTTATTCACATTACTTATCCTCTCAACATAGGCAGCATGCTGAAGCAATGCCTTAACGTAAAGATCATCGTATACGTCCACTTCCACTTCTAGATGTGGCTGATGCGAATGAGTTGGTCGGGATGTTCCGGCCACATGTTTTCCTTTGTTAAATCCCGTGACGGATGCTAGTGCCTCTCCAGATCTGGCGCTTCCGTCAAGAAAAGATCGGATATTGGTCTGGTCGGGATCTCTTGTCGGCAGCACTGACAGAGAGCGTCGATCACCGGGGAACTGGTGTACGGTAGCGCGACTTCCGTATGTCTTAAGGGTGACCAGAGCAGTGTCATGGCCGGATTTCTTGGCCGGGGGAGGAAGACCGTCATGAAGAGGAGCTTCGGACGACCTGATGAGAGTCATGGTATTCTTTCGGGGATATGAAGATTTGAAAATCTGTAAACTTTCTCGCTGGAAATTTAAAAGGTGGTGGTTTTCCTCGCCAGAAAACCAAAAAAGTGGCAGTTTAGATTCGCCGGAAACGTGAAATAACCATTTTTCGGAGGCGGATCTGGCTGGATAAATGATCGAAATCGTAATTTCCCAGTAACAGAACCAACTCATGTTGTCGAAAACACCATAAACGTATTTTAGTGATCGGATAATGATTAAACGGTGGTTTTGTGGTGGATGTCTAGTGATGACTATGGTTGTTGTTATGAATAATATGAAGGAAATAAGAAGACAAGAATGTTGTAAAAAGGTGAGCTCGATTGTCGACAAATTGACAGATGTTATCTGCATTTGCTATTAATGACTTGTCCTTTTAAGGGTACAAATGCCGTTATTTATAAGGCTAGGAGTCGGCAGTTACACATAAGTACAATTAAGGTGTAATTAACACGACTAACTACATGGCCGACGTGGCAGCGTCTGATTAGGCGAGCTCCGTGATAACCGTAATGGGTTATTAGCCAGTAACCGTCGATCATTAACTGTTGTAGCCTGATTTAGTGGGCTTGGTCCGAGCTGGACAGACTGTGAGCTGAGGGACGAGCATGTCGGCCCTCAGTACTTCTTTCCGGCCTGTAAGGGGTGGGTTTGAAGGCTTTGCTGATCGGTGCTAGTTGCCTTGCCAATCATAAATATCGCTAAGGCGTAACTCGAGCTGGATTGAGATCTGACCCAGTCATGCTTATGAGGATGTGGGTTGGATGGGCCGAGGACCCTATTCCTCTTGGGCCTACGTATAGGCCTAATAAGAATCTGCCAGCTCTTTTTCGGGCTTGGCGTATCATTATATAGAGACATGGGGCGCATATTTTGATTCCCAATTGTCTTGAGATTAGATTCTTGATTTGGAGTAGGAAATAAGAAAATATTTTCCCAATAAAATAAGGATTAATGAAATATATCTTTGTAATTGATTATCTCATTAATAACTAATATCTTATATATTAAATATTTCCTAGATATATATATTGTCAATATCTAATATTAAATATATCTTTATTATATTACTTAAATATATATCAATTACACATGTGCATATATCCCATATATACCACACACACACACACACATATATATATATATATGTGTGTGTGTGTGTGTGTGTGTGTGTGTGTATTGACACACACTCATATTAGTATACAATCTCAATATATGATAATATAATAGTTTGACTAAATAATTTGCAAATACATATATCATATGTATATATTATAGGCGCCACACATATCTATATTAATATTTTAGAGTAAAAAACTGTCAAATTGATCCAAATTAGCCAATTGACCCGCTCCATATCCGGATTTTCCAATCACCTGATCATAAAAAAAATATTTAAAAAAAATTCACCGTCGGTTTCGTTCTCACCCCACTTTCGTCCCTTAACTTCGAAACCTCCACCCATTTTCTCTCTCAAACGGTTCCATTCTCACATTTTCTCATCCCGATCCATTTCCTCTCTTCAATCGATTTCCCCTCTTGGATCAATTTCCTCTCACGAATTGCTACACACATTCTCAGCCTCATTAACTCCAGTTCTCTGCATTCTCATTCGATTTCGTATCAGGGGCGTTGAGAGAAAGAATTCCGCGATGGAGACATTGAAGACATTGTCAGTACGTGCTTATTTGTTGGTCGTTTTTCCTCTGGGTAAATTGCAGTATATCGTACGGTATGTTTTGACATTTTTTAGTTATTATTTTTGTGTTCTGGTGTGGTTTAAAAGTAAAGAAGTTAGCAATTACCATGAAATTTTGATGCACTATTTCCTTTGTTTTTTCCATGTGTGTACATTTTACATTTAAGTTTGTGTATATTTCCAAGCCTTTGCCTTCCGAATTTAGTCTTAGGTCAAGGAGCCACTGCCCCCTTTTTTCTGAGAAAATATAAATTTAGGTCACTGTAACACCCTTTATTTCATTTTAGGTCGGATCAGACCTGACATTTTTTTTTAGGTTGCCCGTGGAAATTTTCCCCTCGCTTGCAGTGGAAATTTCCCTCACCGTGGAAATTTCCACATCTTTGGAGGAAAATTCAACGGATCGGGGGGAAAATTTCCCACGGCTGGAGGAAATTTCCACGCAGGCGAGGGAAAATTTCCACGGGCAACTTAAAATAAAATATCAGGTCTGACACAACCTAAAATGAAATAAAGGGTGTTACAGTGACCTAAATTTATATTTTCTCCTTTCTTTCCATATTCAGGCTTAATTATAGACTGATATTCATGAAATTCTTTTGACAATTTGTTAATGTGAATACTCACCAAGTCACCTTTACTTTTTAGTTGACCGAATCTTTTCATTATTTATCACAATTTCTTTTTTTCTTTTTTTTTTTTCTTAGGATTTCGGTGCTTACCCTTGAAGGATTGTTATTGAGCCTTTACCCATAACACTTTATGTACTTGATTGAGCCTTTACCCTTAACACTCTATGTACTTGATAGAGCCTGTACTGCTGTACATATTTAATGAATTCGCATCTTTGGTGTTTATAATGCAGACTTAAGTGGGGTGTTGGTTCTATTATTTTGATCCCAAAACCCCTTTTTCCACTTTTTCTACATTATAGATCATTCTTGCTATTGTTTCATAGCTATGTCAAATTTCTCTACTATTTATCTTTATATGAAATAAGTAATGAGTTCTGCATGCTTAGTGTATAATGCCTTTATTACGTTTATTTCTTCGGTTACTAATAGCATCATACTACTTCATATCCTGAGAGAAAAGACGATTACATGTTCATTATGGGATTTTGGTGCTGCAGGAGTTATACCGCTTGATGATATTTTGAATTGGTTATAAGATCAAGTTGGTTGTGTTATTTCTCAATTAAGTATTTAAGTTTATAAGTATCTACAAATTTCTACACACACAGATCGACTTTTTAAATATAACGTTCTCCGTGCATCGCACGGGTTTCCAACTAGTATCATTTATAATATGGATAGTTAATTAATCTACATAATTGATATCTTATATTATTTATTCATAATAAATAAATATTAGTATATTAATTTATCACTATAACACTTATAGTCAGGGTAAATAATTTCTTATTTGGTTATCACTATAGCCACAATTTAATTCCGGCCCGTTCATATGTGTGTGACCCGATAGACTTCCGAATATGTTGGCCGTAAGAATGAAGTACATTTACCAATATGCCCTTCATACCTAACGATCATGACCAGCGTCTAGTAACACGTCATGACCCCCAATCATCGGAAGAGTCAAGTGCATTGACTACTACCTTTCATATGAAATGGTTACTGTGTGAATAGAATCATATCGTAGTTCTAATATCTAGCGGTGGAAAATTTCCTGATAATCCCAACCCGTTCTGAATCCCGTCCTGATCCCATCACAAAAAATCTCGACCCCAAAAATTTCCCGCCTCAAAATTTCCGTATTTTTCCAGACCCGAAAAATGCGAGAAAGGGATGTGGTATAAAACTGCAATCCCATCGGTTCCCGATCCGACCGAATATATATATATATATATATATATATATATATATATATATATATATATATATATATATATATATATATATTTCATCCCGATATGAATACCCATAACCTTAAATACTAAAAACATAAACCTACAACACTCTATGCCTCCATCGTTTCTCACTTTCTCTGCACCTCTCTTCTGCTCTCTAATATTTCAGAGTGTTCTTCCTCATAAAAGCCAGCCGCCTCCTCCGGCTGTCGACTTTGTCGCTGTTAACTCATTTCTCCGGCCCCTACCTTTTGAACTATTGTTTTGATCAAGTAATTGTTGTCATTTTTTATATTAACATGAATGATCATATGTTCGGGACATTCAATCCCGACCCGATGAGATCCTGGACATTCGGGTATCCTGATTGCTGAGACCCGACGCTTATCGGGTATGGGCTCGGGGAAAAAAGTGGAATCCCGAATCTTGTCGGGGCGGGTTCGGGTAGGAGGTTTACGGGTCAGGTCCCGACCCGATGCCACGCTTAATAATATCCATACAGTCGTATCTTGAGTGTCAAAAAATTAACGAGCTTATCTTATAATCTGGATATCCTACTCTCTCGAATTAACACTTTACTACCGCTTTGCAAAGACTTTAGAGAATAAAACATTCTTTATAAGAAGGCATTTTCGAATATTTTACTCATACCATTAGGAAACGCAACTTCCGGACGAGTGATATAAATTCTACGCATGCTTCAATATCATACCCAATCACTACCGCATAATCGCCTTTTGGCTAAGTGAAACCTCAATAGTGTCAAAGCATGACAATCCACACCGTGATGTTGTGATGACTCCGGTCAAAGGATAATTACACAACCGTCATATAGTGTGACGCCTAATAAAGTAAGTGAGTCAGTCTAACATACGCTTTCTCTAAAACACGTCCACGTACAGTCCAAGTGTCTCTACACTTTGATAGACGAGATCTATCCACATCTTCATAAGATATAAGACATCTAATACGTGCTAGTCTAACCGTACTATTAATATCTCATTTAATAACACATACGACTAAAGACATTTAGTATCAAACCTTTCAAAGTGAGTCAAGATCTCATTAACCATAATCACTATTATAATTTCTCTATCACAGTTTGACGCTAGGGACGTTATTATATATACAATATCATAATTAGTTCGTTAGACAAACAAATATATAATAACCGAAAAGCCATTTATTATATATAAACATAAAAATGTAGTAGAAATGATCCGACCGGATCGGATCCGATCCAACCCGATTCGGTTTAGGGCACTACATCAGCAAAGTATATAGATTCCTCAAAAAACTTGTATGCTCTTGACAAGCTGAACAGGGACTTCTTATGGGGATCCTCCTCTGGGATAAGAGAGTCCACCTCATTAATTGAGATACCATTTCTAAACCTAAATTCCTTGGGGGTTTGGGTATCAGGAAAACAAGAGACAATAACGTTGCTCTCCTTGCTAAAGTTGGAGCTTATCTTTTTAGGGAAAACCATAAGCTTTGGAGTGAATCTTTATCCAACCTCTATTTGAGTAACACTGATTTGTTCAATTGTGTTGCCCATATAAAAAACTCTCCTTCCTGAAAAGGCATTCTTCATGCTTTTAATCAGGTTAAGGACCATTATAGGTGGCACGTTGGTGATGGTAGTCATATATCTCTTTGGTTTGACACTTGGTTAGGAAACACTTCTCCTGATACTAATATGTATTGTTGAATCTTTGTGTTAAAGACATAATTGATGATAATAGATCCTAGGACCTATCCAAACTCTCTACTACCCTCCTTTGGCAATGTCAGTTGGACATCCATGGTAAGCCTATTACTAGAATCTCCTGTGATCATGACTACATAATCTGGCTTCATCATACTTCTGGTAAGTACAATGCCAAATACGGCTATCAGCCTCTGTTTATGAATGAATGTATTTCCTCTAGTTCTTTTATTTTTGGCGTAATTTGTGGAAATCCAAAGCTCCTCATAAAATCAAGTTCTTCATATTTTTGGTTAGTCATAACAAGGTTGAAACTAATGTTGAAAGGCATAAAAGAAAGATATCTAATGATGTTTCTTGTAATAGGTGCTCTCAACAACCTGAAGACATGAGGTTAAAGTTTGTTACACCCCAAGAGAAGACAATCGTGTTTCTGATCAAATGACTAGGAATGGTTAGAGAGGTGAACAGGGAAAGGGTGAACCATAGTGCAATAACTTCTTTTTTTAATTTTTAAAAAAATGTTAATATTATAGGCTTCACATCAACCATAGTGCAATAACTTATTTGATTTTTTAAAAAACCACACTGCAATTACTAAAATTGCATTATAATTTTTTGGGATATTATTAGCGCTTCACCTATTCTACTAGTGCACATTTCCACAATGTTTTCAGCATTATTCGATTTACGGAAAAAACCGATTTTTCCAATATTGATTCTCTCAATGCACTTACAGGAAGTCAGATTTTGTCTTTAGGTTCGATTTTTATAAGATCGATTTTACTGTAATGTACATGTAGTATAATGCATCAGTGGAGTCGGTACGGTGCAAATAAAGGCTCTATAATTTTTTTTCTCCCATTTATTCAATTTTGGCCGTTATTGTTCACAACAGTACTCAGTGTTTTTTCAATCAGGCTTATAGCCCAAAGATGATTTGCCCGTTTAAGTCACTAGGCAATTGTCTAAAACTTGCTGCTATCAATTACATCTTACAGTGAAACAATTTTAGTCAACTCAATTTGTATAGGATAAAAGTTATCCAACGACGATTGGGCTCATGCTATAATAAGTCCATGGGCTCTGTAAATAAGGATACCAACAATTCGGGATCAGGTTCAAGCATGGGCTGTAATCTCGCTGCACAAGGATATGGAGTCCAACATGCATATCCCCACACATGAATATGAATTATATTTTTTTACACACGCATGCACACTTTTTTTCTTACTGGGACTCGAACCCGAAACTTTCGGATTATTAACCACAAAATTTACCGTTGGATCAACGCTTTGTTGGTTGAATATGTATTATATTGTATACAGTCAAGTAAGCATTTAGTATGCAAGCTAGAACTCATTATGCTTTAGAAATATTAGTTCCATCTCCTAAACCAAAAAACAAAGTAAATCAAAACAAGAAAATTAATGTTAGATATAGAGAAATGAAACAATTGCATTTTATTCATGTTTGAAAAGATTACAAGTTATAGAGTTGTGAGTGATGAAGATGGATTTAAACATAATCATATCTCTTTCTTAAAAGAACTATCTACTTCTTATGTTCCCATTAATTATCTATTTGGCTTATCATTCCCCCGCAATGCTATGGTAATGTAATTGATATGAAAATTGGATTTCAATAAACCGTGGGAAAGTCGATACATCATGAACTCGACCAAAATAGCTTTTAATTAAGGCCCTATACCCAGTGTTCTTCGCACAAAAGATTTTCAGCAGCAAATTGTCGATTTGATTATGCCTCATACGTAATAAGTGATGAAGCGTTGCTTTATGTAAGAATTCTTGGGGAAGAGAAATAGAGTAGACTGAGGTTGAAAGAAGGGAGCATTCAATGCTTTTCTTGGGAGGAAATTATAGGTCCAAGTTTATTAGTCTCCTTAATTTGTTGAAACACCTGGGAGCAGTTGTAGTTGAGGACGTACGGAGTCGGTTCGACTTGAGGGGTAGAGATTACGATTGATTTTATGGTGCAACGGTTGTAGGAAGGTTGTATCAAGTGGCATACTTTAGAGCAATTCATTTTAACTCTCTTTCACATAATACACTTTTGGCGTGTGTGAGAGGTTAGAAATGAAAGGTGGTAAAGTATGTCACTTGGTACAACCTTCATACAACGGTTACACCATAAAATTTTTTAGAGATTACAACCTCGTTGATGGGAAACTTGAAAAAATATGCTCAAAAAGTATTAAAAAAAAATAAAATAAAAATAAAAAAATGACAAAATATGTATTGTATGATGATGCGTGCCTCGCGTCACTCATGCATGCGTTGAGCGTCGCGTCGCTCGGTGGTCATGCATGTCTCAGACGTCGTCGCGTGTGCGTCTCTCTCGTCGTCGGACGCGAGCATAGTTCTCCAATATCTTCGTACGATGCATATATTTCCAATTTTTTATTTTTCGGACACAGAAACTTAAGTTTCCCTTGTTCATAGGTGCAATGGCAGGAGCAATAGCCTTCCTTGAGGTTAGGGCCGTAAATGAGTTAAGCTACTCGTGAGTTATTCGTATTCGACTCGCAAGAGAGTTTGACTTGATTCAGTTTTTTTCGAGTTCGAGCTCGAGTCGAGCTACTCGAATAATTAACCGAGCCGATCTCGAGTTTTAAAAATATAGTAACCGAATAGCTCGTGAGCTTCGAGTTTAATTAAATAATTATTTAATTAATTAAATTTATATAAAATATTATTTTTTTATACTCGAGTCGAGTATTAGACAAGCCGAGCTCAAACTTGTCATATTTCATTAAAAATTAAGCGAATTCTAATAAAATAATCGTGCTTACGAGCCGAGTTGAGCTATATCGAGTATTTAGCGTGTCGGGTTCGATCTTGCATTTTTATGACTCGATCGAGCTCGAGCCAAGTTTCGAGCCCGAACATCTTTAGTCGAGTCGAACACGAGCCCTAGAAAGTATCGACTGCACTCGACTCGATTGCACCCCTTCTTGAGGTGCCCAAACCAAAGGCTTTAACATTGATCATGGCATGGAGCAAGATGTTCAAAATCGGGCTTACTGCAGAAAGGAAAAAATAAGATACATGAGATCAGCAAATCTAAAATATTACAGATAAAAAGCATATAGCATTTAAGAAAATTTATGTGGGTGTCTCTTACATTGTTCCTTTGCCTCTTTTTAAAGAGGCTCATAATTATCCGGCCCCTCTCTATTCAATTTGGCAAATGTAATCACCTCGATCGGAGGAAAGGTAGAAGAGTTGAGACGATTACCGGAATCTGACGTAGAAGAACTCCACTTTCCACTTCTTAATAGAAGATGAAGGGTCAGCCAAGACTGTCATGTTCTTGCCAATTTCACCTCTATGCCGATGTGCGAAGAAGTACCAACTCGGGGGATTACTACATATTTGAGACCAAATGGGCTTTAAACAAACGTAGGGTAAATTCCATACCGGCTAACCTACGGACAGAGGCGGAGGCACGATCTCAGGTAGGAGGGGGGGTGTTGGAATGAGATATTATTAATGGAGAAGTATTTGAGAGTGGAAGATGGTAGGAAGATTTGATGGAAGAGACTTCTTTTATTACTTCAAAACTTCTTGATTTTTGCTTGATACAAACACTATGGCTTGGGTCCTATTTTTGAAGACTAGTCTTCAACTACGATTGTTTTAGAGTCTTCCACCTTATTCCTTTACTACCTTATTCTAGTGTCTTCCATATAAGATAATTTATTAACTCTCTAGAATTCTCCACACAAGTACATCCTACAACATAATTCTAGATTGACTCATACAAGTTTCTAGAACTTGGACCTTAAGGCCTATTTAATTTTGGACTTTTGAGAAATTAAGGCTCAAAATCAAGTTTACATTTCAACACCCCCTCTTAAACTTGATTTTTCTTTACTCCAATCAAGTTTCTCATCTTCACAAAGACTTCTTGCTTAAGTGGTTTTGTGAAGATGTCGCCACCTAATCATGTGTCTTCACATACTCCACTTGCACATTCTTTCTTGCAATGCACTCCTTATGTAGTGATAAGCGCGTATCAATATGCTTACTTCGATCATGATGGGTGGGTTTTTGGCCAAAGCTATAGGTGACTTGTTATCCACGCGAATAGTAGTTGGATCTTCTTGTGCCAAACCCAACTCCTTTAATGATTTCGTAGCTGATTGCATGACAAACACATGAGGTAGCAAACTACATATTCTCGCTTCACATGAAGAAAGGGTGACTATCGGTTGTTTCTTTGACATCCATGTGAAAGTGGTGTCTCCTATATAGAATCTGGAAGCGGTTGTACTCTTTACGGTCATCCACATCTCGGCCCAATCACTATCATTTGTAACCCACAAGCTTGTACTTGTGCGAAACCGAATAGTATAATCCATAATCTATCGTTCCTTTGAGATACCGGAGAATTCTCTTTGCACTTTTCCAGTGAGTTATTGTTGGATTCTCCATGTAACGACTGATTACTCCAACCGCATAGAGAATGTCGGGTCTTGTACAAGTCAGGTACCGTAAACTTCCAACCATGCTCTTAAAGAGTGTTGGGTCTATTCTCTCTGATTTGTCGTATTTTGACAACTTGATTCCACACTCTATCGGTGTACTTACTGGCTTGCAATTTTCCATTTTGAACCTTTTGAGAATCTCTCTTGTGTATCCTTCTTGTGAGATGAAGATTCCATGATCCTCTTGTTTTACTTCAATGCCAAGATAATATGCCATTAGTCCAATATCTCTGGTCATCTCAAATTCTTTGGCCATATCCTTCTTTAACTCCTCAATCATTTTCGGATTGTTGCCGGTGAAGATCGGATCGTCCACATATAGGCAAACTATTAGAATGTTTTCGCCTTTTCTTTTAACATAGAGCATGCTCGTATGGGCACTTCTTAAACCCTTTCTCTTGAAAATACTTGTCTATGCGGCTATTCCATGCTCGAGGAGCCTGTTTTAGCCCATAAAGTGCCTTCCTTAACTTCAAAACTTTGTCTTCGCTTCCCTCGATTTCGTAACCGGGTGGTTCTTTGAATATACACTTCTTCTTCAAGAATCCCGTTTAAGAAGGCGATTTTACATCCATCGATGTATTTTCCACCTATATTGAGTGCCAAAGAAATGATTAGTCTTACAGTTTCTAGTCGAGCAACGGGAGCAAAAACCTCTTAAGTAGTCGATGCCGGCTCTTTGACTATACCCTTTTGCCACTAATCTCGCCTTATATCTTTCAACTTCTCCTTTGGCGTTTTTCTTTGTTTTATATACCCACTTCACACCGATCGCCTTGTGACCTTACGGAAGTGTAGCTAACTCCCAAGTATCATTCTTCTTAATTGCCTTTATTTCTTCATCCATTGCGTCTTTCCAGTTTTGGCTCCTCATGACCTCTTCAAAGTCCATTGGCTCACAATCGACAAAAAAGCAAAATAAGGTAAGATCATTTTGGTTTTCTGTTACCTCATATATTTCTTGTAGACTCTAAAGTGTGGAGTTCTTTCTTCGAGCTTTCATTTGATGACAATACGTCTTCTTGGGTAGTTGCAAGCTGGTGTTTTTGGAGGGGTAGTGGGCTCCTCTCTTGGTTGCTCCATGTCGTCCTCGTCAATGTAAGGGAAGAAGTTATAGTCATCCTCACATGTCTCCCAATCCCATTCTCCTTCTTCATTAAATATAACATCTCGACTAATGATTGTTTTTCTAGTATTCGGATTGTAAAGCTTGTATCCTTTGGTGTTGGAGTCGTAACCAATAAAAATATACTTCTCGCTTTTATCATCCAACTTTCTTCTATGCTCGTCAGGTATGTGAACATGGGCTATGCTCCGAAAACTCGTAGATGAGAGACTCAGGCTTCCTCCCACTCCATGCTTCTTGTGGTGTCTTGCCCCATACACTTCTTGTTGGTGACCGATTTGACAAGTACACTGCAGATGCAACTGCCTCTGCCCAGAGCTCCTTTGGAAGTCTCTTGCTTTTGAGCATACTCCTCGCCATATCAAGGATTGTTCTATTCTTTCTTTCGGCGACTCCATTTTGTTGGGGACCTTGGAACCGTCAATGGCCGCGTATTCCATTTGCACTACAAAACTCTTGAAATTCATTTGAGGTGAATTCTCCTCCCGGTCGAGATCTCAAGGCTTTGATCTCTAGGCCACTCTCCTTTTCCACAATGACTTTAAATTTCTTAAACATCTCAAAGACCTCGATTTTTGCTTCAAGAAATACACCCATGTTTTTCTTGAAAAATCATCGATGAAGAGGAGGAAATAGTTACTCTTACCAAGAGAGCTTGGTTTGATTGGACCACACACGCGTCTGTATATGTACGAGTTCTAGTGGCTTTTGAGCTCTTGAAGTGGATTCCTTCGGAAAACTTTTCCTAAATTGTTTTCAAGCGGACACCCTTCACATACTTGATCGGGATGACGAATCTTTGGGTAATCCTCTCACCATCTCCTTTTTGAGAGCAACTCTGAACCTCCAAAATTGAGATGCCCATATCGAAGATGCCAAAGCCAAGATGCATCTTTGTAGCATGCCTTGAGACACTTTGCAACATCGTTTTGAATGTTTATCACAAACATCATATTCCTTGTCATCGGCACCTTAGCAATTAAGTTATCTGCTTTGTCTCGTATAGAAAGGTTATTATCTCTTAAGTGAATATCATAACCTTTCTCCAAAAGTTGCCCAAGACTCAAGATGTTGCTCTTCAAGTTTGGGACATAATAGACATTGGAGATGAATTGATGTTGTCCATTCTTCAATCGGATAAAATTTTACCTCTTGCGCTTTCTTTGCTATTTTAGAGTCATCTCCAAAGGATACATTCCGTTCTGATTCATCAAGCTCCACGAACATGCTTTTTCTCCCACACATATGATTGCTTGCACCGGTATCCAAGTACCATCCTTCTCCAATTTCATGGCCTTTGTAAGCTAGAAGTAGAGTACCATCTTCTTGATTTCTTTCTTCAACATAGTTGGCCTTTTCTTCAACTCTATTAATTTTAGGAGCTCTACATTCGGAGGCATAGTGACCAGGTTTTTCACAATTATAACACTTCACATATGACTTATCATTCCTTGATCTCGAGTTTCCTCTTCCACGTCCTCGTGATGGAGTTCCTCCCCTTTGAAAATTGTCGTTGTCGTCAATCGATTGCCGACGTTGTCCATATCCTTGTCCACGTCCTCGTCCTCGGCCGCGGCCTCTACAATATCCTTGGTGGCGAATGTGTTGACTTTCATTATGATTGTTTGTTTCCTTCCTTGGATTAACTTGAGTCTTGAAGAGTTGTTCCACCATCTCTTCCTTTTTCTGTTTCTTTTCTTCATAAGCTTGTAAGGAACCCAAGAGTTGTTCTATAGTCATGGCTTCCAAGTCCTTAGTTTCTTCGATGATAGCAACATGATAACGGTCATTTTGTGCCCGTTATTCTATGATCTTTATCCCCGATTCTAGTTTAAAGGAGCTATAATAGAGCAATAATAAGTCGTAATACGCTTAATTTGCATATGCCGAGAGTTACGATTCGTTATTATGTATTAGGAGGTTTTATTATATTATTTGATGTTACTGATTGTATTTCATGCTATATTTGTAGTAACTCATTTTGGAGCACAAGGATGGACTTGGAGAAGCTTTAATGGATTGCGAGATAAGTTGAAAGCCCAAGACGGAAGAAGAAGAAAGCCCGAAGCACATAAGGCTCGGTCGACCGAGCCTATGCATTCGATCGACCGAGTGGGCTTGTAGCCCCCAGAAGTCCGGCACATTGTTTGAGGCGGTTAGGGTTCGATGAGTGTCGGCATTTAAGTCGGTTTTCTATGTCGGTGAGGCTCTATATAAACACAAGTCCTTTGTATTTTTATTATGCATTCACCAATATCAATTCATATATACGAATAAATAAGGAATCATTAGGTTTGAGAAGGAGCAGAGGGTGCAAACATGTAAGCCCTAGTTCTTCATCTTGTTTTCTTTTAGTAATCAATTTCTAATTATGCTTTGATTGTTTGAGTAGTTATTCATATCTAGATGATGTAGATCTAGGATATGGCGTTAGAGGCGATGATGATATCTTGTACATGAGGATCTCATACCCTACGCCCTCTACCTATTATCTATGGATGAATCTGCGTGTTTGATTTACGTGCATTTAGATTAATTTATATGATGTCCTGATGATTCACTATATAATCCGATTCGTATGAGAAACACTGAGAAATATATTCGGGGATGTAATCTGGGGAGTTAAGTACTCGGGTGACCGAGAGGTGTCACTCGGTCGACCGAGAGCACCTATTCGGTCGACCGAGAGCTTTCAAACCTGTTTCATCCGTTAATCAGTCACGTCTTTATGATTAGGTTAGCTTAATTGAATCTGTTATCTCAATAGGTATGGCTATGGCTACGTCACTCGCTTAATTTAATTAAAACGTGTAAGAAGGAAATACCGATATAGAACTCTTAGGTGGGCTCATGAATTGATCTTGGACGTTGGCGTTATCTAGGTAGGTTTATATTAGGAATTTGCGCGCACCTTGTTATCGTAGATCGTAAACTAGCATGAGACTATAACTTGGTAATTGTTAGTTGGACGAGAGTTTGAGTGATCGTTTAGGAAATACGCCTAACCATAGGAATGTTGCACTGGACGAGGTGTACGGTTAATATCGGAATCTTTAAAGTCGTAGCGTGTGAGTTATATGAGATGGAGGCACCAAAAGGCGAAGTCACGTAACAATACCACGGTGATCTAGTGACCTACCGGTGCTACATCAAGTTTTAGGGGATGACTCCGTAGCCAATATAAATAGATATGAGCGGATTAACAGTTGATGAGTCTTGTTGTTATATAAATTGTCTAGATCCAAATAATTACGGTTATAATTGGGCAGTTGATTACGTTATTTGTTTACATGTTATTCGTTTATATGTTTGAGTGTGTCTTTCTTTTCTCGTATTCTATGTTGGTCGTAGACCGTCTTTGTCAAACGAAATAAATAGGTTGACTATTTAAGTCAGGATCCACAAATTGATTCTCTGTGGGATCGACCTCGACTCTATCTAGCTATACTGCGATTGAACCTAGTTCACTTGCTAGTGGTTATTTAGGCATCGAGTTAATAATTTAACTTGACCGCAATCACAACAATATGCTCGAACTTAGGATTTAGCGATCGAAGAATCTTTTCCATGATCTTTACGTCATCGAGCTTTTCACCATTCCTCTTTAGTTGATTAGTAATGGTTAATACTACAGAGAAATAGTCGGAGACGACTTCTCCTTCTTTCATATGCAAAGCTTGAACTCGGCTCTTAAGGTTTGAAGAGCGTACTTTCTTGATTTGGATCTCGCGCCTTTATAGGAAGTTTGAAGCTTCTCCCATGCCTCTTTGCGTCTTTGCTTCGGATATCTTTTCAAAAGCATCCTCATCCAACCCCTTGATAAATGAGGTAGAGAGCTTTCTTGTCTCTCTTTCTTGAGTCTCTCAAACTATCCTTACGAGTTTGAGATAAACCACTTTCATTATTCGGCTCATCGTAGCCTTTCTCTACTATCTCCCATACATCTTGTGATCCAAGGAGGGCCTTCATCTTGATGCTCCAATTATCATAATTGCTTTTGTTGAGCATCGGGACTTGAAAAGGAACCATGCGGCGCTAGCCATTTCTTGATATGATCACGAACCTTGCGCTCTGCTACCACTTTGTTGGAATGAGATATTATTAATGGAGAAGTATTTGAGAGTGGAAGATGGTAGGAAGATTTGATGGAAGAGACTTCTTTTATTACTTCAAAACTTCTTGATTTTTGCTTGATACAAACACTATGGCTTGGGTCCTATTTATAGTACTAGTCTTCAACTAGGATTGTTTCTAGAGTCTTCCACCTTATTCCTTTACTACCTTATTCTAGTGTCTTCCATACAAAATAATTTATTAACTCTCTAGAATTCTCCACACAAGTACATCCTACAACATAATTCTAGATTGACTCATACAAGTTTCTAGAACTTGGACCTTAAGTGCCTATTTAATTTTGGACTTTTGAGAAATTAAGGCTCAAAATCAAGTTTACATTTCAACAGGGGGGTTGGTCCGCCTCCACTCTGAGAAAATCACCAAAACCTATAATGGTCCAAATCCCGTTTGGAGCAATTAGGGCAAACCTATGTTATAATGGGTAGGATGTGAAAAACAGCCGGCACCATCGTAAAACGAAGTCTGGCTTCTAGTTGTTTCACATACACAAACAAAGTAACCTTCGGGGGGGCTCATCAGCTCTCTGATTACTATGAGGAATAAGGGGTGAAAAAGTATTCTTATCTATGTTGTACTTGGGACAAGAATTCTCCATCTGATCCAATAATAGAATTGTGGAAATATTCTTCACATGGAAGGTTTTGGCCCCCGCGTTTTTGGATGTAGACATGGCTTGCTCCTCTAGGGAAGTCTTCAGGCTCCGATCTTGACATAGATGAATAATCCAAAGGCTCATGGGCAACAATCCAGTCACCCTCAGAATTGTCCCAAATTAAAAGAATCATCAAATGAAGCATCCATAGCAGATTGCTTACCATATGTCATGGTTCTAAGAAAAAGAATGCACAAATCGTACGGAAGAAGGAGAATTGGACTTTTTTTTATAGATGTAAGTTGACTCACGGAGAGTGGGGAAGAAGGCACATATCTTTCTCTCATAAAAAGGCTCTAAAAATCGGGGATGGCAAAAAGATGAACAAGAAAACTCACCCTCCTTTTATAATAGAATGAGCACCGGAGTCAAAGAGACGTGCTTGCTTTCAATGGACCCGATCAGCGGGAACTTCTATGAAATTACGAGATATTACGCCTTGAAATAAGGGATCGGTGTTTCAAAATATTCAAAATCTGGTGGCAAGATGTCATCCGCGTAAGAACCGTTAGGATGTGGTCTCTCAGAGTGTGCCACGTCTTCTATAAATACGATATACATACCAACTTTGGTCTTGAGGGGCTTCTGACAAGGGTATCACCCGACTTCACAAACATGGCACTTCTCGGGTCTTGGATAATCTGGAAGACCTTCTCAGCAAATGGACCAACATAGGTTCAGCTCAATATTGGGCTTTATACGCCGGACGACTTCAGCAAAGCTTGTCTCCTTACAACAAAGGTCGCCATTATTAGTAGTTTACTGACATGATGCAGATCATCGTCTGTCTTTTATGGTCAGCACGACGTAAGACGTCTATGGCCCCATATTTCCGACATGGTACAGGTCACCCTGGCCTCTTAAATTCAACTCAGGACGAGTCCGCCCCGACCTCAGATGACGGTTACACTTCACTAACCAGGCATTTAGCTTCTATGCTGTAAATGCTCTGTGATTATCGCCATCAAGCCCATGATTGCTACATGTCGGCCTCCTAAACGGTTCCATGACATGGACCACGACTTCTTGGTAGCACAATCAACTCCTCATGGCGCCGACTATAAAATGATCATCATCCTCATTGTCAAGAACTACGTTCACCTTGATCCCTTCATTTGGGTACGTGAGGCAACTATTTTTGGCACAACCATTTTCCATCAACAAATCCATCTAATTGCTAGTTGGAACATCCTATCAAGGTCCAGCTACCGCTATTTTCCATCAACAAATCCAAACACAGTTAGAGCAACCATACTAATGCATTTGTGGAGATATTCTTTCTTCACTTTTGGTAGAATAAAATATATAATTAGACTAATGTAAAATAATGGGTGCAAAATAAACAACTTTTTTGGAGGCTATCTCTCCCTTGTCTATTTTGAGAGAGCCATAGAGACAATGTTCTCTCTCAAAAAGTGTGCCAAACCTTTTCTTATCAATATTTAATATTATTTTATCAATTAATTCAAAATATTTAATTACCACCATTACATTATCTAATCACACACAGATAATCTCTACAAATTTTTTATATTTATCACCATTACAGAATCACATCATACAATAATTATCCCTACAATCTTTCTATAGTTATCTCCCACTTATCTTACGTCACGTCAGCCCAACATCAACAATCAACAAACTTCTCCCCCAATCACCATTAGGATGGGAAATATGTTTGGAGAGGGATTTTGAGGTGAAACGATCAGAACCACACAGTTTAATGACAGAATGAAACTGTGTGGTGTGTGTCACAACACGTGTATCCACACCGTGTGGAGGCACCACACAAGAACCACCCCATTAGAGCAACCTTAATGAAGCCAAACTAGAGAGCTTCACTTGTACTTTATGGAAAAATAGAGTAAACATTCTCATAAAAGTAAAATAAGGATAGGAAGATAGACAATATTTTTTTTTAGCTTCTCTACTCTATTGTCTCTTTTGGGAGTGATAACTAGACAATTATCTCTCTACAAAAAAGTACCAAAACCACATTTTTTCAGGAAAAAAATTCAGAAACTTAAATATTTAATATGCCATTATTATTTAATATTATTTTAATTAATAGATTATCATCATTCAACATCACATCACACACAAATTATCTTTACAACACTTCTATATTTATCTTCCACTTATATTTCTCCACATCACCCAAACAACAACAATCAAAAGACTTCTCTCACGAATGCCACTAGGGTTAGCTCTTAGGATTGCTCTTAGTAAGGTTTGTTTGGACAATGGATTACTCTCGTTATTCCACCCCACTAACAAAAACAACTCTATTCATTTGAATAAAATAATCTTCTCTCTTATTTTTCTCCTCACTACATCACATATACATGAATGCCGATACAATCCATACACAATTTAGATAAAATTCATTTTTTTTAAACACAAAATAAAAATCATTTTAAAAAAACTATTTTCATTCATATAATACATCTTTAATGACGCCACATTAACATGATTTTGGAGCATTACGGTGAGATTCGACATCTGAAAGTCGAACCTTACACATAAGACTTAACTTTCGAAGGCGAATACAGATTTTGTCTTTAAGAATTTTAAATCTTGCACATCGTTATAATGTCACGGTTATGTGGTGTGGTCTCATTAAAGACTTCATAAAATAATAGATCTTCAAAAAAACAAAAAAATTAATAGGTAATGTCTATCATACAACCTATGTTGTAAGGACAAAGATACGTAGACGCGTCGCTTGTAATACGACAGATTACGACGATACAATTTAATTCCAAAATTTAAAATATATATATATATATGTAAAATGTAAATAAAATTCAATTTATAAAAAAATTAAGTAAAAATCTGAAAAAAAAACTAGAAAAAACAATATAGATATTACTTAAACTCTATGAATATCTAGAATAGATATTCTACCTTTATACGTTGCCAAAAAATTGTGATCGGCCTTCAAAATATTATAAATTGTAAAAATGATTGTTTATCAACAAAAAAACATATAAACTTGATACGGCGTATTATTTATTTAAGTATTATAGAAATGAAAATCGTATATTTTAGCGTTTCCATTGAAGAAAAACTTAAATAAAGAAAAAAAAAATTGGGTTCAGGAGTGTCGGTGCCTTGTCGAGAAGTGTCGACACTGTGTCGGAAGCTTGTCGGATATTTAAATTTTAAATAATATTAATTTAATTAGCCGAAACGTGTCGAACACGGTGTCGGAGCGTGTCGTGTCGTATCTTATCTCGAACACAGTGCACGGCGACCATATTAAAATGTCGGTGCATCATAGCATACAACACATGTATACATGCAACATAGCATATTCATACTTTATATCCCCATCCATAATATTCTTTCTTGAACTACAACATATCCATCATTATATCCTTACAAACATTTTTTTGAATATATATCATCAGAGAAAGGGTGCTAATTTTCAGCTATCCGAAAATTTAATTTGTATTAAAAAAAAAACTATAACCAACAAAAAAATAAGGAATTGTTTAAGATTAGTGAATAAAATAACAATAATAATATACACAACACATTTTTTTAATCATTGATTATAGTACGAGACCTATTGACTTATAAGAGTTTCAATGTTTCATAAAACTCAGTGAAATATAAAAAAATATATATTATGATATTTTATTGGGCATAATTTACTGTGACAAGAATATGAAGCTATTAATTTATAAATTTCCATCAAGGTTACTTGTTCGTACACTAGCTGTTGTGATCTACAGTAGCATTAGCAATGGGAGAGACTCAAACCTGGACCGCCAGTTTGAATGTCTTTTCTAAATAATTTTCCTTTTTACCAGCTACTAGCAGCTATATAGCATTATTATTAGCTCTCATGAAGTAACATGCTTTGTAAATTAAAATCTTATGCAAAAGTCCATCAATCTCACGGGTTTTCTCCGGCAAACATTACGGGTAATGGGGAAAAAGCAGCTTCATCATCGAGCTCAAAAAAAAAAAAAAACAAACAAAAAAGACAACCTGTAATTCAAACCTTAAATAGCTAAAACTCATGAAGATTTATTATCATTAAAAAAATACAAAGGCAGAATTAGAATATATGCCTATATGCACACATCCAAATGCAATCACCTTTAATTTTTTTCTTTTTAAAATTTTGCAGCACAAAACCCATTAATCAATAATACAGATAATAATATGGGTATTCCATAATATCCACTGTGTTCTTAGGTTTTACTACGTACTGTAATTAGAATAAAAGGTCGTCACCAAATATATTAATTACTACTAGAAAGGACCTTCATCAGAGAATCAAGATTAGATGTACACGTCAATGGTAGACATGTCAAAACAAAAGACGATCGTTAGATCAGGGTATTATGGTAATTCTGCTGCAGGGACTCGTTATTAAAACAGATCGTCGTCGGATTATTGTCACGTGTATAAACATAAAAAACAGTTTTATTTTATTGTCCACACAAATGACAGTCATCTGACGGCTAGTTCTAAAATAGAGTCTCTTGCATCAAAATTCTCCCGGGGTATTATACACCATCCTCCATGATTAGGTTAAAGACATTGAGGAGGAGATTTCTAAATAATAAAGTTTGTACGGTTTTGGTTTCGATTTCAGGTTTTTCAGCACTTGCTATGATCTTGGTGGTGGGAAGAATTGCGTACCGGCCAAGAATGCAGTCAATGGAGTAGGACATTGGTCAAACATTGGGACAACGTTGGTGCTTCTGGTGGTGCTGGTGACGGCAGCAGAAGTTGAAGCAATGAGATTGAGTGGTGGTTGTTGTTGATGTGCACCACCACCGCCACCGCCGCCGCCACCTGAAGAGCTTTCGCCGCCGCCACCTCCGGCATAACGATTTTCAACACCTTGATCGTAGAGGATTCCCTTGAAAACATGACCTCCGATGTTTACAGCCGTCTGATATGCATACTGCTCTTCTGCATCATCCATTGCACTCACTCTTACACACCGAAAAACCGCTGGTGTGTTCAGTTCTGCTGGAAAATGACCCACTTCTAACCCTAACACAAATTTTTTTAAAAAAAAAAAATATCAGCAAAATTTGAATTCCAATGCAAATCTAAATACAGGTAATAAAAACAAAAATTATGTTCAGCTTTTGCCATTTTTTTAAAAAAATATCAGCAAAATTTGAATTCCAAAGCAAATCTTTTATACAGGTAATAAAAAACAAAAATTATGTTCAGCTTTTGCCATTTTTTCTCTCTTTTCCGGGGAGGAAATGTAAATATTATGCCAACCACCCCAAGATTTTAAAGTCTAAAAAAACATTCGATTAGCCTTATAATGGATACTTTTTCGTCACGCTTACTCTGGAACAGTATCTATGGGAGGTCAGATCACAAACATTGGAAGGTATGGACTTTATCACCCAAAAATAATATAAAAAAAATATGATGAAATCAGGGATTTGTTGTATAGTAGCTAGTATGATATTTTATTTTTGTTTATAATAAAAGAATCAAAAATTAATTAATTTTGTTTAATTTCATTGAAGAGAGACAACATTTTAATTTTAATTTACCTGACGTGGAAGGGGGCAAACGGGCAAGAGAGGAAGAACTCGGATTTTCTCTTGGCCTTTTTGAGATCTCTCCTCGAAGGCTTAATTGCTGCTGTTGTTGTTGTTGTTGGGGTTGTGGTTGTTGTTGCTGTAAAGACGCGAGCTGATTCTGTCTCTCGCGTCTTTTAGCAGCAGGAACCCAAGTACTCTTAACATGGGTTGAGCACTGAAACCCTCGGCTCTTACAACAAGACCTGCACCTAAGATGTGAACAATCTTTCTTAGCTTGGTTACCACAATCTTGACAATTCATACCCCCACCCCCACCACCACTATTACTACTACCACTACCTACTACTATCCCCTGCTGTTGCCTCATCAAACCGAACCCTGATCTATAATTAGAGGAGTCATCACCACCACCCGTACTACCACTACCACTACTAATGATATTCCTCCTACTTGGACCCACCGAAAAGTCCACATCTTGATGGTGTTGGAGTCTTTGTTGTTGTTGTTGCTGCAATTGATAGTGTTGTTGCCATAGCTCAAAACCCTTGTTATAGATCTCTTCGTTTTGAATAGATACAAGCTATTAAGTAGCGTCTTGATGATGATGATGATGATGATGTTGATGTTGATGATGATCTTCTTGTTCTTGTTCTTGCTGTTGTTCTTTACCACTACCACCTAGAGAGAAAAACCCAGACATTTTCTACACCTACTATAGCTGCTACTACTACTACTACTATGTCTAATAAAAACCTCAATTTTGTAAGAAAATCCATAGCCAAGAAAAACCCTCAACGCCTAGGCAATAACTTTGGGCATGATGAATACACCTATAAAACAACATATCTTTCTAGCTTTTTTTTTTTATTATTATTATTTTGTGGGTGGAGATGGGGGGAAGGGGAAGGGGGAGAGGGGGTATGGTTTTTAAGTAAAAGCAAAAGTAAATAGTATTTCTCTACCATACATACTGTATTTGAAGGAGGAGATATGGGTTTGTGTGGAATGTTGTTAAATAATTGGTGCAGCTTCGAATACTAAAATTTTCTGACTCTCACACACAGCTAATGTGTGTGTGTGTGTGTGAGTTTTTATGGGGCAGTGCTATTCCATATCTTGCAGCTTTTTGGGACGGAAATTAGGAATTATTAAATAATAATAATAATTAAAAATAATTCTTCTGAATTTGACTTCCTCAATCAACTTGAATTCTCTGTCTGTCATTGTTTTGTAAATTGTAAAAAAAGCAGCATTATTAAATGTATTACAGGGCCTGCAACGCCGCCATAGACTCTGTTACCACCCCCAACTTTCTTTCTCTATCTCTCTGCAACCTCAATTTAAGGCAACAACAGTACTAACCATTTTAACTCTCCTGTCACTTTCTCTCCCTCTCATAAGTCTCACAGACAACATTACTTCACGCGTTTCTTTCTCTGTCATGTTAAAATACACCAAAAAAGAAAATTATACTTTAGTCTCTCCCTCTATTTTTAGTTCTTCACCCTCCTAATAACTACTAGTATATATTATTTTGAATCAGTTATTCTAAATATCCATTCTTTTCAGTGAAATTATTATCCAATTCAATTCACCTCTCTCTCTCTCTCCATATACATATATATATATATATATAACTTCAATGTTCCGGATACTGAATCTTTATCCAGATATAGAATGGACGTGACATTTAGAGAAAATTCTAAATCTCACATAAGGCTAATGTTGTAGTAGTAAAAAAAATAAACAGGCAAGAGACTCGGGAGGTACACAACAAAAATTGAAAGTGAAAAAATTAAAAATGAAAATGTAGACATTAGACATGCATAGTGACGGAGCTAGGAATCTGTCTTTATTGATTATGTTCAACTGGATTATGTATGTTTTTTAGTGTACCAAAAATGTCAACTACAATTGCCAATTAAGAATTATCAGATGTATTAGTACCAGCACTGCATCTTTGATGCAGTCATTGATTCTCCAAAGAGGTCACAGTTGCCACAATATTTAATGACGAGGAAGGCTTTTTAAGGATTTTACTATGTGTAAGGATTCTACCGTTCACAATAACAATAAACAGATAAATAAAAGAATACGAGCATCGAGTTTCGAACTAGAATTGAAACTTTAGAAAAAGAACCTACTTTTCTCGATATACTAGAAACAAGAATTAGATTATGTACTGATGGTACTCATAACGACTATTTTTTCTAAAATGTATGATCCTTTGTTGAATAGCTCGTACTGCATAAAAATAAAAAATAAAACATTACCTAATAATCTGAAAACTTATAAAGAAAATTTAAGAGAGAGGCGGTTGGTATAAATCTGATTCATGATATCCTTTTTGTTGGAGGAAAAGGTAAAATGATTTTTTAATCATTTTTTACAACCACTTTTAGAGCCGGTTTTTATTAGACTCTTGTATAATTTATCCAGAGTTTATGATGATTTTGGAAACTACGTACGACGTAGATAAAGACGTGTTTTTGAATAATTCAATTCGGATATCGGATGAATGAGAAATTAAGGTTTAAAATAGGTTAGTTAAAGTTGAAGAGTTCAACCTCCATAATCCCACATTGGGAAGTGTGCTAATATTTTCTCAATATTTAAGTGGGAGAAGTTAAATCAATAGTATTAGCTGCAAGGAAATGGAGAGAGTTCAGAATGGTTTAGTTAGACAATGTTCTGCTAAAATTGCCACATACGCGCGAGCCACCGCCGCCCGCCCATGCCCGAGCCCGAGCCCGTTGGGCCTGAGGGCAAGTATTAATATTTTGGACAATGTTACATTGGGTTTTTCAATTAATTATTCAACATTCTGATAAGATGATTCGAGCCGAGTCCTTCATAAATTAGAAGTTTAATTCGATTCAGAGAGTGAGTATTCGATTCAGATTTGGTTCAAGTTGAGTCTCTTCATCTGCTACTAGTGGCATTATTGCTGAGAGTTAGTGGAGTTAAAGTAAAGTGACAGGTTGGTGGTGTAAAAGTGACTCCTTCAACTGATGGAGTTAAAGACGTGTTACAACTGATGATGGCCTTCAATACACTTCAAGTCCGAGACACTTCCTTTGTTTTGCCGCCTATATAAGGTCATCTGCTGAAAAATGGAAGGAACACAAGAATACAACACAAATCATCTTCCTGCATAAAAGTCGAAGATTTTCTGAAGCACTGAGTTCGCTATTGTTCAGGAGTTAAAGTACCTCTCTTACGAGCAGGCAAACCGAAGTAATCTTGTGAGACAATTGCATAACCGAGGATACATGTCGAGCAAATTTGTCTTGGGCGAGAGATCTTCTTGCCTCAGTTTTGAGATATCCTTTTCTATTTGTTTTTCATTTCGTTTTCAATACTGTAATTATAATTTCTTTCATATTATTCTTCTTCATTCAGTTTATTCATTTTATTACACATACGATACTACGAGATTAACAATCTTAAGAAAAAAAATTCAGAGCTTTCTTATGCTCTGAAAAGTATCTGTATGCGAATAAAAATTTACATTCAATTCGTAATCCGGACAAATTTTTTTTATTTTCTGATCGAACTGAATATAATTTTTTGATATTAAGCTTCTTCATCTTGTTTGGTCTCGTTTAAAATGAACCTGAATCTTATTGTTTATCTTATGTTTATGAACAAAAATGACTACAGTTAATGATGCGACACCCACTATTAATGCTGCGGCAAGTGGAAGTCTGAATCCCTTACCAAATGCAATTGTGCCTGTTGTAACACAATCATGTGTATTTGGGTTGGACCTTCTCATGGAGAGAAACCTGAAAAGTTTAACGGGCTGAATATAAAAGTTATCTTAAACACAAGCGAAAGAATATGTCTATGGATGATCTGATTGTCCGACTCCGTATAGAGGAGGACAATAGAGGATCTAAAAAGAAGCTTTCTATGTAGGTTGGACCAGGCCAAGGTGCATGTTGCTGAGGTCAAGAATCAGAAGATGAAGAAAATTGGTCAATCTTCCAATAAAAGCGGTGAATCGTCCAAGAAACCACAAAGCGCATACAAGTTTAATGGTGAATGTCATAATGTGGAAAATTTGGGCACCGTGCAAGTGAGTGCCGTGGAAAGAAAGCAATTTTAGCCATGGGCGTATATGGTGGCCGATGGTGATGATGACGTGCTATGTGTTGTTGTGACATAGTGCAATGCTGTGGGTAATCCAAGACAGTGGACACTGGAGCCACAAGATATGTTTGTGCTGACCGTGGAGTGTTTTCAACCTATAAGTCTGGAGCTGGTGAGAAACTGTGTATGGGTAACTCTTCACATTCAACCATCCTGGGAACAGGGAATGTGATTCTGAAGATGACTTCAGTATAGATGCTGACTTTGACCAATGTTCTCCAAGTTTATGACATTCGTAGGAATCTAGTTTCTGGTGCTATGTTGAGCAAGGCTGGTTTCAAAATGATGTTTGGTTCTGATAAGGTCATTCTGACTAAGAATGAAGTGTTTATCGGTAGAGACTATCTCACCGAGGGTATGTTTAAGTTGAATGTAATGGTCATTGTGCCTAAAATCACATTTGTGCCCGATAAGGCTAATCAAATTGCATCTAATTCGCCGCAAAACATCACTACAATTCTACCAAACATACACCAAACATTATAAACAATAAGCATTCAATAAGAAGACCCTCTTACTTATGATCCAAAGCAAAACATGAAACTCTTGAACTTCTCAACCAAAACCTAATTGATCAACAATTAAACCTAAATTAATTGAGATCAAAGGTTTCTAAACAACCAGAACTACGAACTGGACAACTTAAAACAACAGAACAAGCCCATAACTTGCAGATTCTAAAACTATGGCAAAAACGAAAACCTTTCAGAACTTGGAAAACCTGGTGCCCAAACGATGCCTGCTTGACAACGATTTCGATTATCGACATGAATTCGAAAACGATAAGAATCTGAGATACTCTAAAGATTCTAGTTGTCTTTTTGGTTTCTATTTTCTTTTGCTCTAACCCAAACTTCGAACTTTGTTTTCTTTTCAGATTCTGACAACCTCCATAATAATGGGAAGTTTCTATACTATATATATATTTGAATTCAACAATACCCGTTTTCCTTTATTTACCCGCTCCATACCCGTAATTATTCTCATTTACAACAAAAACTAAAAAAAGTCAAATTTATAACAACAAAACAAATCTCCTTAAATAATATGTGAACACAATTAATGAATGAATAACGTGTGAACGCAATTAATGACTGAAATTCTAACATAAAAAAACTTAATACAGAAAATTAATGACTGAATAATGTGTGAACACAATTAATGACTGAAATTCTAACATAAAAAAAAATTACGGGTAGGATAAAAGAAGATTACGGTTAGAAAAATATCTTAAAGAACATAACATAGACAATAATGTATGAACGCAATATTTATTTTTTTAATTTTTTGTAATGAAAGAAAGGTACGGTTAAAAAAATCCCAAAAAAACACATAATATGGGCAATAATATGTGAACACAATTGATTGCTGAAACTCTAACAAAAAAACAAAAAAAAAAAGAAAAAAAAAAGATTACGGGTAAGAAGAAAAAAGATTACGGTTAAAAAAAGATCTAAAAGAAACATAATATAGGCAATAATGTGTGAACACAAGTTTGTTTGTTTCAAGATCCTTGATTGAAAAACAATAATTAAACAAAATCAATCAAGGTATATTTGAATTATCAATAATTAAAAAAAAAACAATCACGATACTATATATACAACTTCAACACCAACATCTCTTCTACACGGCCAAATTTGTGCGTCAACGGTAGTGATACATCTCTTACGGATATGCACTACATCTTTCACAATACACTTTTATCAACATGGATTATAGTGAGACTCATATCAACTAATATGTCATATATTTTAATCAACAGTGATATCATGTGTTGTGATATATTCAAGGCACAATGTGTGATACACATAGCATTTTCCGATAAAGAAGTTCAAAGACGATGAAGACGTTAATAGAAGAATTTAAAATCATGTATGAGTTTTTCATACGTCATTTTACTATAGTTTTCCTCATCTTTTTTTTTTGTCTGTCATTACTTTCCAATTGATTGAGATAAATATAAGTAATTGTCTTTAAATGATATATATATTTTTAGAAAGCATTTTATATTTCAAATGCCTTTTAATAGGTAATGCTTTGAATTCATTATAGTTTCCAATGATATATGTATGAAACACAATAGTTCTTTTTTATTTATATGACAAGATGGGTATTTTATATTTTTTTGTTAGGCTGTTTTTGTTTTATAAATTTGTATTATTAATGCACGGGTTTTGGATTTGCATGATGTGTTCTATTATTACTTATAGAGTAGTCGTTTGTATTTCATGATTACGTAGAAGTAGTAACAAATTTTCAAAAAATATTATTAGCTCTTATATAAAATTGTTTGGCCCAGTGGTTATGCAATATTAAATTCATTACCTATGTATGAGATAAATTATCAAATTTTAAATATAAAATTCATTATCTATATATAAGACAAATATCTAATTTTCTTTGACATTATTTAATATTTGGTATGGCTGCACACGTACTTGCAGTAATTTTAATATATGATCAAAATGTATTTTTGATTAAATTTTATAGTTATAGTCAACTCAATATTTTATTTTATATTTATCTATCCCTGTGCATAGCACATGTATTTGGCTTGTCATTTCCATAAGTAACTTCTTCCTTTTTTTAAAAACTTAAAAGGGAGGCAAAATGGAGAGTGAGACTGAAGTGAGGCAAAACATAATGATTCTTACCACCTTTAATAATCAAATATAATTTCGTATTTTGTGCAAAATGACAAGTCTGCTATTTCCAAAAAAATCGGAATATTACAGAAGACGGAAACAGAAAGCTAGGTGTAAGCTGTGGCAATTCTTGATAAAAAAAAAGTACCGGCACATTGTGGTTATTAGTCTGAAAAAAATTGCACAAGCACGTAAATTGGTTTAGATCGATTTACGGTTTGGATTGGTTTTCTGATTATTTTGCTCAGTTCTAATATGGACTTTATATGAAAAATAGTTAAAATATTATGAAAAGAATGGATGTCATTAATGTTTTGCTACAGTTATTTTTTTTTTTTAACGGCCAATTTAATATATTATCAGCAAGATGCTAAAAACATTTTACAAGATTTTCCAGAAAATTATCACAAACCTCACTACAATAGCTTTGGCAAACAACAACAACACATCCGATCATGTGACTTAGAAAACTCAATAAGCAATATAAAATTAACTCATCTAAAGAAGCTGTCAAACTAGCCAAAAAATGAATTGTTGGACCTGCAAATCTGCTTCACATTCGAAGTAATTGATCAACTGCTAAAACACCCATTCCTGCTCCAAACTTCAACTCCCCATCGCATATTATCAGCTTCATACTTCCATTTTCAAGACGCCGCATTCATCGAATTTGTCTTCCATTCTTCCAATCTAGTTTTTTTGAGACAACTAGCATTTGAAAGCCAAGTAAAATATAATCTCTGCACATCTCTACAGATAAAAAGAAATAAACAAGCTGGGATTTTTTTTTTTTTTGATATTAAGAATGCATTGATATTCTTATATTCTAGAGTAAAAGTATTTTGGGGTCAGAGTCCATAAGGACAAGTTTTAAAGTTAAATGGTTGAGAATGACAGTCACTACATGTGTTATTACATTTTTTTACATGTGTTACTATATGTGTTACTACATGTTTGTCATTCTCAATTATTTTAGATTAAAACATGTCCTTAAGAACCTTTAACCTATTTTTGAAACCAATTGAATAGAATATGTATTTATATTTTTTCTGTGGCATGCCTTGTATTAAAAGATGCGCGGCTCATAAAACAACTTACATAACACTCGTATTTTCTTGTGTGTTTAATATTTCCATTGCATCATATAAATAAAAAAAATATTTCCATTGCATGTTTTCTACACACACACACACACACACACACACACACACATATATATATATATATATATATATATATATAAAACTTTCGTTTTCTGTTATTGTTAGAAGAGTCCTTAATATGTACTTCCAAGTATAATTTGGCGTATAACAACATCATATGCAATGTGTTACAAGTGAACATGCCTAATTCAGAATATGATACTCTTACCTTGCAAAATAAATAAATAAATAAATAAATAAATATATATATATATATATATATATATATATATATATATATATATAGTTCTAAATAACTTTTGGAGATTAAGGAAAAAAAAACATAAAAAAAACAAACCAAAAAAACTCTTTAATTGTAATTAATGCATTGTTATTTTTATTTCACATCCCTTAATAAATAATTGTAAACACATGAAACGTACTGTTTTAGAAATTCAACTCTATCAAATAAGATGTAACGATTTATTTAATCAATTAAATTAAAACAAAAGAAGTATATATAAAATTCATTTCAAACAACGAGGGTAAATTGATTTAGGAAAGAAGATAATTTGAAAAATATATAGTACGAGTCTGCCTTGCTAAATCGTACACAGACCTAGTCTACTATACTTTGAAGATTAGGATGATCTTCATTCTATGCAAAAGTACGTTGGCTTTGGAAGTTGTGATTTTTATTAAAGTGTCTCATATTATACATTTGTGATTGTTTCATTCACCATATTATGAAATCGACTTCGTTTATCGCACAACTTAGATTTTGAGATATGATCCTTCATATTATATGAGTTTGGACTTAGATATTCTAAAATTTTCGCTATACACTTTTTCTTTTAAACTAAAACAAATAAGCACTTGAGCTTCTTGTACACACTACACAATCAATCTCTTGTTTTCGATCCATGGAATGTTTTTTTTTTTTTTTAACAAGATCTGTGGAATGTTTTTAAATACCAGAGCTTGTTTGAATAATTATTTTATTACATTTGTATAAGTAAAGGATTAAACAAATTACAGATTTGCATATTAACTGGCTAAAGTTGAAAATACACAAAGAGCGTGCTCAAATTTTTATTTTTAGGGAGAACGTGCTCGTTTATTGAGATGGAAACATTTTTATTAGAGTAGTGATACATTTACTATTTTTTTTACCACAACATCCTACACAACACAATCAACACCATTCATTTTATAGGGACTCATCACAATAAATTTAACATCCTTTTAATCTATAGCACTACAACATGTAGTGAAAAGTGCACTACATATTTGTGTAGTGTATATACCATTTCCATTTTTATTAAGCATCAGCATGAGTACAAGGAGAATCAACATTTAAAGTGGGGTATGAACCTCATTCGACAAAAGAGGAAATTGCTAGACCATGGTTACCAAGAAAGCACGTGGGCTAGTACATTTTCCGAACGTCTAAAAGAAACATCAGAATTGAAGCGAGATAGAGACTCCCTACAAGTATCCGTGATCTGGCCAAAACTTGAAAGATCCTCATTTTCAGATTGGAGGCGATTAACACCGTTTTGAAGTCTCTTTCCATAATGAGATTTCCATAACCATAAGTGCGTGCTTATTGATTTTTTTATATTAATAATTTATATGATATACGATTCGAACAATTTAATAGTTAGAATACAAAAAGATATCTGACAATCTAAAAACTTAAGTGCCCCATTTATGTTTTTGTCCGATTAGCACCTTTTGAGTTAAGCAAAATGTGACGCCTTTCCGGATAAGGATTTCCGGACATCGACTCCTTATTCAGAAAAAAAAAATGTCTGGCACATATAAAATTAAACATAATTCAACTTTATACGTAAGTCTGACGTTATAGTAATAAAAAAGAAAAGCAGAAGCTAAAGAGACTCGAGGAAAACTTAACAGGGTCGAATGGAAGTAAACAAAGCTGCCATGCATACTAAAAGTTTAGATCTATTACAACATACGAAAATCAAAGGTCATTACAAACTGAAACTTAAGTTACATAAGTCTTAACATTTCAAACCAACTAAGAGTACTTAACAAGTCTTGATCACTACACAAGGTTACATAGTTCAAAGTACATTGATACTCCATATCAACATCAAAAGTAGGCTCAATCGTCCGCAATAAATAAATCTTTATCATCCTGTAATCTTCAAGGGGAGGGGAAACATGCATAACAATAATAGGTGTAAGTACTATTGTTCTTAGTAAAGAATATAAGTTAATGAATAGACAAGTTAGAAAGTAAAAGAACAACTTTAGTTAACCGGACACACTTTTATTACATTTGCTTTCTTACATCTATTATATCATTTCATGTCCCATGACATATCATGTGTTTCTTATTGGTTTCTAGCACAAACTAATATGTCACACTAATGATCCAAGGGCAGTACACATGATGTAGCCCACCGTGAACGCCTCAATGTGCAACCTACATACGATATGGACTTAGGACCCCATTGTGAGCAGCTTATGGGCTTAGGTCCATGATAATGTCGTAATTATCACAAGCAAGATGATGCGGTGGATATCTAGCTAATTGTGTGAAAAGTCATGCCTTTTATGTCATTTTTTACAAAGAACATCATGAAGATTGATTACAATGGAAATGGATGTTTTTTTTATGGTGGTGGTAGGGAGGGGGATTGTGGATCGAGCCGAGATGGTCGCCACGCACCTTGAGTGTAAGGGATCAAGCCACATAATCTAGTATTGGTGTGCAAGGGGACACCGCTATTTATAGATGACATAGTCGGCATTTACAACGGGCCGGTAAATGTGTGTCATTTGGCGACTCCGATCGCGTGCTTAGACTAAGGCCGCTGCGAGTAGGGCTGTAAATGAACGTCAGTATTCGATTCGATTCGCTGTATTCGGCCGAAAAAAGCTCGATTCGAGTTCGATTCGAACCTTCGAACGTCGAGCCGAACGTTAGGTATTTGATATTCGTCTATCGAGCCGAACCGTATCGAACACGTTCGGCTCGAACTATTTTATATTTTAAAAAAACTATATATATATATATATATATATATATATATATATTATTAAATTAAAATAGGAAATCAAAATCAAATTAGGGTTAGAAGTTCGAGCATGTTCGAACGGTTCGAGCATGTTCGAGCCGAACCGGACCGAACATGTTTCCTAATATTCGATTCGAACCAGAGCGAACCTTGCTAAATTAAGGTTCGATCGATTCGAGCCGAGCCGAACCTTAGGTTCGAAAAATTGAGCCGAGCTCGAACCCTACCAGGGTTCGGTAGGGTTCGGCTCGTTTACAGCCCTAGCTGCGAGCACGACATTGGTGGCCGTTGGGGCTTTGTCTGAGATGATGGCGAAATGAGGGCGAGCTATTCGCCCCTCTGCATTTGAGTTGAATTGCATGTGGGTTGATCGTCCTGTCTTGGTAGATCGTGAGAGCTTGAGTTGGTGCGAAGCGGGCTCTGTTCTTCTAACATAACTCGGCTATGATGAGCGAGAGAGCTGGGCCGTGGGTGTTATCCTTTGCTGGGCTTGTGTTGGGCTAGGCTTCGGATTCACATGCTTCTTTTCGGTTTAGGCATATCAGTGGGCCCCTACTCATTGATTTATTCATGGTGCACATATGAATACGTCAATGTGTAAGCTTTTACTGATTCACCATACACCGAGCTAAATGTGGTGCCGGGGATGAGCCGGGCATGAGTGCTTTACGCTAGTGGGCGTGTCCACACGGTGCCATTTTTAGGGCTTAGACGCATAGCTCGAAGGCGTGTCAAGACGGGCTGATGCGTGTTGCGCTCGAAGGTGCGTTTACGCGGTGCCATGAGCAAACGGGCTCATGCGCGTTATGCTCGTAGGCGTGTTTGCACGGTGCCGTGCCAAATCAACATGACTTTAGGTGCTTGAGTGCTCATGGATGCATCCGCACGGTGTTTGAACGCACGTGGGCGTGTCTACACAATGTCATGCCGAAACGACCAGCTTAGGTGGATTCTCTTGAGGGCGAGCTCCGAATTTGTGGCCGTGTTGAGAATGGGCTTACAAAGATATCACTCGAGAGCGATTCAAGATGTATAAGGTCGGCGTGGGTTCAGTATGGTTCCTTGTCATGGAGTCGTGTCAGGGTCGTGTCTTTTGATTAGCAAAGACGACTTGATAACGGTTGTCATAATGATGGCATGTGTTGATGGGACACCATAATGATTTTGAATTTTGAATTCGAATGTCGTGAATGAATGTTTGGACTTCCGAATGTCGTGAATGAATGTTTGGACTTCCGGCTCCTTATATAAGAGGACGGGCTTTCTACCATTCAAACGTTTCGGCGGTAGCAATCTGAGTGTCTTCATACGCAGGGTTTTCGGCAGCTTTTTCGGCGTACTTTGTGCAATCTTGATCTTCTCTTTTAGTAGGTATGCGGTGAGTTTTCTTTGTTTTTTCCATAAATTGGGATGTGATAGTATCGGATTCTATGATTGAGTGTCTCTACAGGGTTCGTCTCAGCAATGTTTTTGTGGGGAGCGAGGTGCCGAGTTCATCCGACGAGGCGGCTTCGGCCTGCTTTTGTTTCGGTCACTAATTGTCCGTCCTGCTCTCCTTTTGTAAAGCGAAGGATCTTTGGCAAAGGCGAGCATAGTTGATGAGAGTCAATTCGACTCTGTTTTTCTACTGCTTTTGTATCTTGTAATGACTCGTTTTGTATAATTCCGGGCTTATTTTGGCTAGGTTTTGATGCTTTATACTCTATTTTGCTTTTCCCGAGTTCCAGATGTATAATCCAGAAATCTCGATCCTTTTTGGCGTTTTACTCTCATTCTCGGTTACCCTAGTGTCCCGTAAGGGTTACGTTTAGTGTGTGTTTTGATGTTTTTTAGGAACTAGGTGTTCGAGAATGCCCGGAAAACATGTTACGGAGCTTCGGGATGCATGGAAGCTCATGTAAGAGCAAAAAGTGTAAAGCGCGCCTGGCTTACCATAGCGCACGCCAGAGAGAGGAAAAGTGCCAATGTTTATCTGTGTTTCTCCATGTTCCTAAGAAAGCCTAGGCGTACGCCTAAGAAAGCCTAGGCGCACGCCTAGCAAGTACTCTGCTACTGGGATATTTTTGGAATTGTTGCCTGGCGTGCGCTTGGCATTCCATAGGTGCACGCCTAGTAGCCTGTTTTTGGCAAACACTATAAAAACTCAATTTTGAGTTTTGGATAAAGATATATCACTTTTCACAGCATTTTCTGGCGATTTTCTTTGCTAAGAACACCATAGATTAGGTTTTTAATCTTCCTTAGCATAATCTTTTGTAACAAACACTTGGATCATCTTGGATTGCATAGCTATATATTTGGTTTTCTCATTTTCAGACTTCTATCGGTTTACAGCTTGTGTAGGTATTTCTAATCTTTATCTCTCATTTGATTGTTCTTATTGTTTCATGAAATATTGTGTTTTAATAGTTAATATGAGTAGCTAATCGCCTCATAGCCGAGTTATGCGATAATCATCAAAACTGGATCCTAGCTTGTTCATGTGTTATTCTTGATGTATGATTGGATCATTCTTGATGTGTTTGTAGTCCTAGAACTTATTAGTAATGACTTTTATTGAATTCAAGACTCGATAATCGTATATCACGCGTCTTCTTTACACATGTATTTTGCGAGAGGATACGGGAAAAGGGTTTTAGGATCACCCTGTAAAATCGACTAAGTTGTTCAGATTCGGTTTCGTGTGTGAGGTTTATATCGACTTGTCGAGCGTTTCATTGGCCGTATACCGTGTTAGGTCAGTTAAATCCGGTCAGCGGACTGTTGAACCTAACATAGGAGGATAGATTATTGAAATAATGTCTATTCTCGGAAATAGGAAACGACACCCTACGTATGACATCAAGACGATAAGGTAAATCAAGAATACCTCCGGACTTAGCTAGGGTTTGGTAAGTAAATGATTGGATCATAGCTCGGCTATCGCCATTAATCGTTCAAAAACTCCTATTTTTAGTTAGTCATTGCAAACATAGCGAGTTATAGTTTAATAACCTCATCAAAAATCTTGTTGACCTAAACTAGAGATGACACTAGCTTTGGTACTTAACTAAATTCCCTGTGGGATTACGACCTTGCTCGCTAGTTTTATACTACAACCGACTCGGTACTCTGCCGGTCAAAGTTGGTATACTATAAAACAACATCAAGTTTTCTGGCGCCGTTGCCGGGGAATAGAGTTAATAACTTGTAAGTTGGTTAAATCTTCAGGATTAGGTCGTTGTTTCTTTTTAATTGTTTGTTGTTGTTTCGTTGTTTGTGCAGTGTATGACCCGTAGTAGCAATGAGGAATTGGTTGAATATAATCCAGCAATCGAACTTTACTTCCGTCGACAATTGGCTTTGAGGAATAGGACGATTGATCGTCGAGCAGCTCAACAAGCCGAATCATCTAATCCGGAAGTTGAACCCTCAATGGCTACGAATACACCTGCAGGTAGCAGTCAAGGCTCTCCAACCGGGAGAGAAATACACGAGCATCATGTTGAGGAAGTTGAGTCTACAGAACAGCATGGCGAATCGAGTCCTCGGGTTGAGGGAGGAATTGGACTTCACCTTCGGGAACCTATTCAAGTCCCAAGACAAGAACAGAATCAGAGGGAGCCTACACCTCAAAATGTTCAATAGCAGCCCCAGTTTCAAGGGGTGAATTTGAATCCGAACGCTTTTGTCCAACAGCCCGCACCTCAGGTTGATCTGAACCAAATCATGCAACAGTATCAACAAATGATGCAAATGGCTCAGATGAACCCAATAGTGAATCAATACAATCCGATGGCTGATCAGTATGACCTTATTCTTATGAATCCGATGATGGGGCAGTATCAGAACCCATATCAACAACCTAACGTGTCAATCCCGCAACCGATACCAGTTCCGGTGCAACAAGCCGCTCAGAATGCACATCCTTATTAGGCACCGGTATTCCGACCCCCGATTATCCAAGGTATGATGAGAGTCCCTGGAAGAACACTTAGGGACTATGATACACCCGCTATTGGTTAGGGGCAAGCTCCTATTCGTATCCCACCGATCCAGGCCAACAACATGGAAATCAAAGGTCATGTTTGGAATTTGCTACAGGAGATCGCTCAGTTTAGAGGAAAACCCGAGGAGGATTCGAACAAGTTTTTAAATCACTTTATGCAAGTATGTGAGACAGTGAAGATTAACGGGGTTTCAGAGAAGGCGATTAGGTTGATATTGTTTCCACATGTATTGAAGGAATATGCTATTGAGTGGTACAAATCTTTGCCTCATGATTCATTACATACTTGGGATGAGGTAACGAGAAAATTTCTATCAAAATACTTCCCTCTAGGACGAACTTTGGACATGAGGGCAGACATCTCAACTTTTGAACAGTGGGCTTCTGAGGAACTACACGAGGCTTGGGATAGGTACAAGGCAATGTTGAGGAAATGTCCGCAATACGGTTTCAAAATTTGGAATCAAATGCACATTTTTTACCAAGGGGCAGATAAAGAGTCCAGAAGAACAATGAATTCTGCGAGTGGAGGAGATCTTATTAGTTTAGAGCCGGATGTTACGTTAGCTACGATTGATAGGATAGCCGAGAATAACCGACAATGGAATTCTATTAAACCGAAAGAGCGTCAAAAGGGGAGCAATTCTGAGAAAGAGGTAAAAGTGGGTGGCTATGATCAGTCGATGCAAGACAAAAACAACAAGTTATCCAACAAAGTGACGATGTTGGAGAAATAGTTACGTGAGGTAATTCTCGACCAACGAGCGGCAAATAAGTGTTCTTCTTGTGGGGGTATGCATAAAACTTCGGAATGCACCAACACCGATGCGACAGCGAAGCAATTATTACCGAAGGCTCAAGTTCATCAAGTGAGTGTGGGAGAAGCACTTATTCAACCGATATTGAGTCCGGAACAGTTAAGTCAAATGTTTTTGGATCAAATGAATCAAGCTTTGGTGAACCAAATGGCCATGAATCAATGGGCGACACCATCGGTGGACCCAAATACGATGCCGGTTAACCTTATTTATGATGTGAACTATGTTCAGAATCAGAATTGGAGAGGGAAACCGAATCAATGGCAACCAAATCAGAATTGGAACCGGAATCCGAATCAAGCCGGGCCTTCTAATCAACATTTTCAACATCAACAACAAGTCGGTCCTTCAAATCAAAGGCTGGACGCTTATCAACACCTGAACTCTCCGGGGAGAATAGATAATTAGAATCAACAACCACCGAAAACTCTTGAACAGATTGTAGAGCAATTGAGCAAGATAGTTTCTGACAACTATAAAGAGCTTAAAAATAGTCAGACTGCGACGCAATCTTCCATACGAAACATAGAGCATCAAATTGGCCAGATGGTAGAAAAATCAAACACCGTTCCGGTTGGGGGCCTACCGAGTAATACGGTTAGGAATCCGAGAAGGGTTAATGCAGTTTCGATTGAAGAAACAGTGGTTTAGGATGATGATCTCGGTATTGAGAGAAATCTTAGGCCAGGGAATCCGGTTAATGCGATCTATACCCGGAGTGGTAAGAAAGTTGGAGTTGATGTTGAGATAGCTCGAGATGAGAAGAAGAAAGCACCGGTGAATGATGATGAGAATGAAAACGGCGGGGTCAATTCTGAAAGGGTAAATGTGAAGATTGAGCCAGTGGATAGTGAAGATGACTGTGATGAGGTCGTAGAGATTCCTAATCCTATGAGGAAGGATGCCGAGTCAAGCAAGCAAGCACAACCGAGCAAGGCACGTGACAAAGGTAAACATGGTATGAATTTTACAACTGCTACTATTGATGTTAATTCGTTACCCTATCCCCCGAGAGGTCCTAGAAAGACAATCTTATCAAAGAGTCAAAATAGATTGCTTGACATTTTACGTAGAGTTGAGATTAATATCCCATTTGTTGATGCGATTGCGAATATTCCTTCGTATGTAAAATTTCTGAAAGGAATATTATCTAACAAAGCAAAAAAGGAGGAAGTTTTGTGTTTAAATGAGAACTGTTCCGCCGTATTCCAGAATAAGTTACCCCAGAAACTTAAAGACCGGGTAGTATTTCAATACATTGTACCATAGGCTCTAAGACGCGCACCGAATGTCATGTGTGACCTAGTGCAGTGTGAGTTTGATGCCCCGCCACATTTACGAGGAGTTAGGTTTAGGTAAGCTTACCAAAACCGCTATGACCTTGCAAATGGCTGATAGGTCTTTAAGGAAACCGTTGGGAGTAGCCGAGGATGTGCTAGTACGGGTAGACAAGTTCGTTTTTCCTGCGGACTTTGTGGTTCTAGAAATGGGAGCCGACTGTCGCACATCCCTATTGTTAGGAATACCCTTCTTAGAAACCGGGAGGGCAATGATAGACATCCAGAAAGGCGAGATTGTATTATGGGTAGATGAGAAAAGTGTTACCATTAATGTTTTCAAATCCATGAAGCACCCGTATGATGAAAACGAATGCAATTTTCTGGATACTATTATGCCTCTTGTTGTTGAAAATGCTAACACACATGGTTACAAAGAGGATGACTCTATGGAGGAATGTTTAATGAAGTCAAGCTCGATTGACGATGAAAACGAAGAGTTGGCAGAAGCCGCCGGTGAGCTCGAGATCACCGATTTTATGGATGCAAGATGGCACAAGTTCTTGGAACTTGAACTAAATGATGAAAAAGCAAAGCCCTCTATAGAATATCCGCCCCGAAACCTTGAGTTGAAGGAACTCCGGCTCACCTTAAGTATGCTTTTCAAAAACTGATTTACTCCGTTGATTATTTCTTCTATTTTAACTAATCTGCAGGAAGAAAAGTTATTGCGTGTTTGAGAAGTCACAAGCGTGCTTTTGGGTGGAAAATGGTGAAAATCCCGGAGCTTGAAAACATAAAATCATTCTTGATGAGGGCATGAAGCCGGTGAGGCAGCCCCAAAGGAGGTTGAATCCTCATATGCAAGAGGTCGTAAAAAAAATGTGATCAAGATGCTTGAGATGGGTATCATTTATGTTATAAGTGATAGTGAGTGGGTCAGCCCGACACAGGTCGTACCGAAGAAAGGAGGGATGATGGTGCAAGCCAATGACCATAATGAGCTCATACCCACTCGACTAGTCACCGGATACCGCCTGTCCATAGACTACCGGATGCTAAATGATGCTACATGTAAGGATCACTTCCCTTTACCTTTCATTGATCAAATGTTAGAACGTTTGAGTGGACATGCATATTACTGTTTTCTAGATGGCTTTAGTGGATATTATCAGATTATAATCGACCCTAAAGACCAAGAAAAGACCACTTTTATGTGCCCGTATGGCACTTTTGCTTACACTCAAATGCTGTTTGGGTTATGCAATGCCCCGGTGACATTCCAACGTTGCATGACTGCCATATTTTCTGATATGATTGAGAAGTTTTTAGAAGTGTTTACGGATGATTTCAGTGTCTTTGGTGATTCTTTTGATGATTGTTTAGATAACCTTGATAAAGTGTTGCAACGTTGTGAGGACACTAATCTCGTGTTAAATTGGGAGAAATGTCACTTTATGGTAGAAGAAGATATCGTGTTAGGGCATAAGATATCAAGGAGAGATATTGAGGTAGATCGAGCGAAAGTTGAGGCTATAGAACGATTACCGCCTCCCACTAATTTGAAACGCTTAGAGGTTTCTTCGGACACGCAGGTTTCTATAGACGGTTTATACCAGATTTTTCGAAACGTGTTAAATCTCTTACGCATTTACTTTCGAAAGATGTTCCATTTGTGTTTGATGATGCTTGTTTAGATGCTTCCTTAGACATTAAACATTTGTTAGTGACTGCCCCGATTTTTATAGCACCGGACTGGAGTCAGGAATTCGAAGTATTGTGTGACGCTAGTGATATGGCAGTTGGCGCCGTATTGGGCTAGAAACGTGATGACGGTCAAATTATACCCGTAAAAGTCATCAACGTTGACCTTAAATCGAGATTAATAATGTATATTTCATATTAAATCACATGTTTATATTTATTATTTAATGTTAAGTGATTATTAATATGATATTTGGTATTTAGCTATTTTTATTATTAAATACCGATTTATTGTGCGATAATTGCTGATTTTGTAGATCGTGATAAATCGGGAGGATAAATGTCATTCAATCAATGGATCTCAAGATAATAAGGAAGGAAATCGGAGCATTAATCAAGAGATAAATTAGAGAAATCAGATCAACACGAAAGCGTGCAGTGGGGAACAAGTCAGACAAAGAGACGCGTTTAACACGTGTAAAAAATGGCTCGGTCGACCGAGCCTATCCATTCGGTCGACCGAGAGTGTCGGCTCGGTCACTTGAAGTTTATCCGGTAGAAATCGCGTGTATATCTTCTAGATCCTTCCTATGTCGGCAAAAACCTCTATATAAGCAGCAGCTACGAAATTTTTAAAAACACACCAACATATCCCTTCATTCTTTCTTCAATCTTACAATTCATAATATAACTGTGATACAATGTAGAATACTTTGAGGGTTTCCAGCAATTTAAGGGCTTCAATATGTAAGCCTTTATTTTCTGTTTCTTTTATTTTAAGTAATTAATCCCTCCCAATTATGCTTTATCGTTTGAATTAGTTAATCATAGCTAGATGATGTAGATCTAGGCTATGACATTAGGGATGTGGCGACTCCTTGTCTATGGGGATCCCATAACCTACGTCATAGACTTAGTATTTATTCATTAATCTGTATTGTTTAATTAATGCGTATCTGTGTTAGTTTATATGAATGCTTTACGAATTACTGTTTAATCTGTTCTGTATGATGAAACGCTGAGAGATACGTTCAGGGATGTAATGTAGGGGAAAAAGACCATTCGGTCGACCGAGCCCAGCTATTCGGTCGACCGAGCCCTGTTTTATCCGTTAGATAGCCATGTCTTTATGGTTAGGTTAACTTAATAGAATTTATTATCTCAGTAGGTATGGCTATGGCTACGTCACTCGCTTAATTTAATTAAAACGTGTAAGAAGGAAATACCGATATAAAACTCTTAGGTAGGCTCATGAATTGATCTTGAGACGTTCAAGCGTTATCTCAGGTAGGTTTATATTCGGGAATTGCATGCACCGCTTATACGCACGTCGTAGATTAGCATGAGACTATAACTTGGTAATTGCTAGTTGGACGAGAGCTTGAGTGATCGTTTAGGAAATACGCTAACCACAGGAATGTTGCTGAGGCGAGGTGTACGGTCAATATCGGCATCCTGTAGAGTCGTAAGCGTGTGAGTTATATGAGATGGAGGCACCAAAAGGCTAAGTCACGTAACAATATCACGTTGATTTAGTGACTTACCGGTGCTAAGTCAAGTTAAAGAGGATGACTCCGTAGCCAATCTAAGATAGAGATACAAATGGATTGACAATTAATAAGTTCAGTTTATTATATAAATTATCTAGGTCCAAACGATAAAGACTATAATTGGGGAGGTTAATTACGTTGTGTCGAGTCGTGTCTTTATCTTTTCTTGTCCTTTGTTGGTCGTAGACCGCCTCTATGTCCTTGACATGTTTAATTAATTGTTTGTATATAAGATGATCCACAATTGGTTCCCTGTGGGATCGACCTTGATTCACTATAGCTATACTACGATGGGCCTAGTCCTCTTGCTAGTACTGATTTATGGTGGTCGAGTATATTATAACCTGATTGACCCCTATCAAAACGAGATAAGCTATTTAAGCCTATCTGCTATGCGAGTCATACTTTGAATCCGGCTCAAATCAATTACGTGACCACTGAGAAGGAATTGCCGGTGCGCTTACGCTTTGATAAGTTCCGTTCATATTTGATTGGTTCGAAGGTTGTAGTTCACACCGACAACGCAGAACTGAAATATCTTATGACTAAGAAAGATGCGAAACCTCGACTCTTGAGATGGGTACTTTTACTCCAATAGTTCGACGTTGTTATTAGAGACCGTAAGGGCTGTGAGAATGTGGTCGCAGACCATCTCAGCCGCTTGCAACTGACCCCTGATGTTATTGCACGAGAGAGAGCGATAGATGACGAGTTGATGACAGTTAAAATATACCTATTTATGTCATCAATTCTAACCTTAAATCAGAGTTAATTGCATATATTTCATATTTAATCACGTGTTTATAATCATTATTTAATGATAAGTGATTATTAATATGATAATTGGTATTTAAATTTTTATTATAAAAGAGCAATTAAATTGTGTGATAAATGTCGGTTTTGCGATCATGATAAATCGGAAGATAATTATCATGAAATCAAGAAGTCTCAAGATAAAAGAGAAGAAAATCGGAGCATTGAAGAAAAGATAAATCAGATCAATTCAAAAGCGTGCAGTGGGGAACAAGTCAGACGAACCGAAGTGAAAACGCGTGAAGAAGGAGGCTCGGTCGACCGAGCTATGCCATTCGGTCGACCGAGCGTGTAGGTTCGGTCACCCGAGCCTAATGCGATAAATGCATGTCAATCTTCTGGATTCTCCCTATGTCGGCTACAACTCCTATATAAACATCAGCCACGATGCTGAGAACACACACCACTACAACACAAAACAATTCATACAATTTTAGCTTTTAAGTCTTTAGTCTTATTTTCCTTATGTTCGTTCATTGTGGATTCATCGGATTCTCCGATTAGGGAGCGCATTAAAGAGTGGGAGTCACTCGCTCTTCGAGGTATGACTATTCAATTATGCAATCTTTATTTGTAGATCGATGTATTTTATTATGGAGTAGTTTTTATTTGTATTGATTGCGTGATGTAGATTAATTTACGAACCCATGTGTTTAGGTTAGAAAGCGTTAAGAAGTAATCATGACTTGTTCCGGCACGCAGGCCGTGTTCGGTCGACTAGACGTGTCACTCGGTCACCCGAAGTGTTTGCTCGCTCGTCGACCGAGCCTGGCAATGTGTAGGAAATATTATGATCGGCTTCGACTACGCCGATTCTCTCGAATTGGAATTAAAACGAGTAATTAAACCCGATCAACTTAGTTATTCGTCGTCATAATTTAACATGAAACCCAAAAAGTGATTGTTACTTAGGATATAGATTGAATCGGCATCTAAGAAGCACGCCTTACCTAGGAATGTTGCTTAGATGAGGTTACGGTTTGTACCGGCATCCCTAGTCTCGTAATTGTGTCAGAAGTTATATGAGATGGAAGCATTAAAAAGCGAAGTCACGTAATGGAGGCACGATGATTTAGAAGGCCTAATTGGAGCTAAATCTACCTTAGGGGATGACTCCCGTAGTCATAATAATTAATCTTTAACGTTTGTTTTGCCTCGTTATCATCCTAATTCGCATGGGGGAGCTATAATCTACTAGCGTGATCAATACTATTTGTTTAGATAATATCAACCGTATTATCCGTGTTTTAGTAGTCTTTAGTTTGTCTTTGTGGTCTTTTGTGTCTTGTGGTTGTCACTATTTTATTTATCGTGATTTAGTTGGTCGTAGACCGCCCTTTCAATTTAGTTCTAATAGGATAAAGTTGTGTTTTATTTGTGCCGAGTCTCTGTGGGATCGACCTCGACTCTATCTGGCTATACTACAACTGAACCTAGTTCTCTTGCTAGTGTGTTAGTAGGCATCGAGTTAATAATTTAACTTGACCTCCATCAAGTTTTTGGCGCCGTTGCCGGGGACTCGAGTCATTAAATTAAGATATAGATTATTTTGTTAGAACTGGATTCGTGAATATTCTGTGAATAAGAGTCTGTATATTAAACAGTGTCATAATATTAATAAAAAAAAAAAAAGGGTGTTCGGTCGACCGAACAACATTCCTCGGTCGACCGAGAATTAGTTTTCTTTTCGTTTTTCGCTCAGACGGTTTTAAAACATTCTGCATTTTCGCTTGATTTACGTTTTCTTTTCTCAAACTTATTTCGAGTCTGTTTTATTTAGTTAGTTAAAGGCCTAGCCTTTACTAGTGATTAATTGTTTTATTGTTGTTTATTATTTTATAGTACGCTACTCGGAAATCGAAGGAACCGCTTGAGCCTTATAATCCTGAGATAGAAAATTTTTGAGAAGGAATAGGAAGTTAGCTAGAAGGCGGCTAAGCAAGGAGAAGAGGATCCAAATCTTGAGGAAAGCGAGCAAGGAGTGGAAGAAGGACATACAACCGACCATTCTGAGCATTCAGAATCCGAAACAGAAATGGAAGGCAATCCGGTCAATCCAAACCAGGTACCTAATCCTGTTATTAATCCTGTTATTAATAATGCCAATAATGTGAATGCAAATGCTAATAATGAGAACCAAGCCCTAGTTCAAGGAGCGAGGCATACTTTGCAAAGTTATGCAACGCCCACTATTGAACAATTCATTCCCGCTATCGTAGCACCGCAAGATGCTGCGGAAGTCTATCACCCTAGGCCTAATGTAATTCAAATGGTGACCAATTATTCTACTTTTCATGGAATCCAAAACGAGGATCCTGGTGTTCACGTGACTAATTTCTTGGAAATCGTTAGCACCGTGAAACCGAATTAATCCCGGAGGTAACATTAAATCTTAAGCTTTTCCTTTCACTTTGAAAGATAAAGCTAAGCAATGGCTTCTCTCTTTAGAGGTTGGATCTATCACAACTTGGGAACAATTGTTGCAAAATTCATGAATAAGTATTTTCCCTTAGGAAAACTTTTAAGTTACGCCAAGACATCCTAGGATTTAAGCAACAACCCGGGAGAGTTTTGATCAAGCTTGGGAACGTTTCAAGGAAGCTATGAGGAAGTGTCCTCATCATGACATCTCTCTTTGGCTTTTAATGCAAACTTTTACCATGGGTTGAGAGAGACTGAGAAAATTAGAGTAGACGCCCCAAAGAATGGAGCGTTTGTTCTTTTATCTCCTGAGGAGGCACAAGGGAAGATGGAGCAAATAGCGATGAATAGCCAATGGGGAGGCAATGACATAGCTACGGTGAAGATGGCCGCTGACATATTTGATGATAGTGCATCTACCAAAATCTTAGAACAACTTTCTGTTATCAATGATAAGGTAGATGGGATGCAAGAGAGGATGACAAAAGTAGAGAAAGGGGCTGGAATCGAGGTAGCACCTCAAGGTGAGAATGCTGGTACTGAAGAAGCCAATTATGTCGGGGGAGGGTACAGACCTAATCATAACCATCCTGGATTCCGATATAGTGACATTAACGCAGGAGAAAGGCCTAAACCGCCTACCCCTTATGTACCACAGCAGACTAAAACTTTTGGTTGGGAAGCTGCGATAGAGAAACTGAGTAATGTCGTCACTGACAATATGGGACAACTTTCAAAATCTATGGCTGAATTAGCCACTAAATTTAGCCAATATTGTCAGAAAACCGATGCCAAGGTGACCAATCAAGAAGCTCTAGTCCAAAATCTCACGCACTGTGTAGGACAACTAGCCGAGCAAGTCTCAACTAGACCTCCTGGAGGGCTGCAAGCAACACCGAGAAGAACCCTAAGGATTTGAATGCGATCATGACAAGAAGTGGAAAAGAGGTAACTCCACCATCCTTGCAAGAGAAAGAAAGAGTCACAAAAATAAGGATGGTGAACCTAGCAATGAGACTAATACTTCCGAGACTCTGCTGGAGCAAGGAACGTATAAAGAACCTGCTGGCCCTAGAGTTGAACTTTACAACAACAAGTATCCAATCTTCACTGATGTCGACCCTTCAACTCTACCTTATCCTCCACCAAAGCCGAAGCCTAAGTTTGATAATAAGAGGTATAAGAAGTTCGTGGATATGTTTAGTAAGTTACAAATCAATATACCCCTAGTTGAAGCACTAGCTGAAATGCCTGAGTACACCAAGTTTTTAAAAGACGCCTCTCCACTAAAAGGAAACTTCGGATTTAGAGACCATATGCCTTAATGAGGAGTGCTCAGCCATTCTTCAACATAAGTTACCCCAAAATGCAAAGATCCGGGAAGTTTTCTCATTCCCTCGCACCATAGGTAATGTATGTCCGAACAAAGCTTTGTGTGATCTAGAGCAAGCGTGAACCTAATGCCACTATCTATTTTTGAAACTAGGCATGAAAGATCTTAAAAGACCTCAATCACACTGCAGCTTAGCCGACCGCTCACGTCAAGGAACCGTGTGGAGTGGTTGAGGATGTGCTAGTAAGAGTTGAAAAGTTTGTGTTTCCTGTCGACTTTGTGGTATTAGATATGGAAGCTAACTACGAGGTGCCATTGATACTAGGAAGACCTTTCATGGCCACTAGTAGAACGCTAATTGATGTTTACAAAGGCGAGTTGGTATTAAGAGTGAACGAGGAGAGAGTTGCATTCAATGTCTTCGACACTATGAAGCAACCTGATGATGGAGAAGATGCATGTTTCATGTTAGATTCCATTGATAGGATCGTTCAGGAATTTCAACAACATGAAAGCATCAAGGATTTCTTGGATACTGTCTTAGAAGAAGGAGATGAAGTCAAGTACGTGAGTAGTGAGGAGGAGAAGATGATGTGGCCAGGATGTAGTAGAGGGACCCCAAGACCTGTAGAGGAAGTAAGTGCTGCAGAGATTGAAAGATTCTATCATAGACCAACGTGGCATAAGTACTTCGAACTTAAACTCACTGGTCAAAAGTTGAAGACCTCTTTGGAAGAACCTCCCACAAATTTGACTTTAAAACCTCTTCCTGCGAATTTGAAGTATGTGTTTCTTAAAAATGAAACTTTGCCGCTAATCATATCTTCATCCTTGACGGACTTACAAGAGGAGAAACTAATGAGAGTCCTGAGAGAGTACCGCGGAGCATTTGGATGGACCATAGCTGACGTCAAGGGCATTAGTCCTAGCGTATGTATGCACAAAATTTCCGTGGACCCTGAAAAGAAAGCGGTTGCACAACCTCAGAGGCGTTTAACCCCACAATTAAAGGACGTGGTTAGGGATGAGGTTATAAAAATGTTGGAGATGGGAATTATATTTCCAATTGCTGATAGCGAATAGGTTAGCCCTATCCACGTAGTTCCAAAAAAGGGAGGATTGACAGTACAAGCCAATGAGTTGAATGAGTTAATCCCTGTGAGGCTAATCACCGGTCATCGAGTATGCATAGACTTTAGGAAACGAAATGATGCAACTCGTAAGGACCACTTTCCTCTTCCCTTCATCGATCAAATGCTCGAGAGACTGAGCGGGCATGCTTTCTATTGTTTTCTCGACGGATATTCGGGATACTATCAAATCCACATCTCGCCCGAAGATCGTGAGAAAACAACGTTTACATGCCCATATGGGACATTTGCGTATAATCGAATGCCATTTGGATTGTGCAATGCCCCCGCGACATTTCAACGATGTATGATGTCATTATTTGCGGATATGGTGGAAGATTTCTTGGAAATCTTTATGGATGATTTCTCCGTGTTTGGAGACGATTTTGATTCATGTCTCACACATCTAGCACGAGTTTTGAAGAGATGTGAAGAGACTAATCTTGTGCTTAATTGGGAGAAGTGTCATTTGATGGTTACGGAAGGTATAGTACTAGGCCACCGCATATCAAAGAACGGTATAGAGGTGGATAGAGCCAAAGTCGAGGTGATCGAGAAACTACCTCCACCTACTAATCTTAAAACTTTGCGAGGTTTTTTAGGCCACGCCGGATTTTATCGTAGGTTTATCAAGGACTTTTCCTTAATCTCTAGACCTCTTACCGAATTATTGGCCAAGGACGTACCATTCGTGTTTTCTAATGAGTGCATAAAAGCTTTCAACGAAATAAAAGTAGATCGATTCTTGCACCCGTTCGTCGCACCGGATTGGGATCTTCCGTTCGAACTGATGTGTGATGCAAGTGATACTGCTGTTGGCGCCGCTTTGGGTCAAAGAAAAGATAAGATTTTCAGACCTATTTATTATGCAAGTCGGACTTTAAACGCTGCCCAAAGAAACTATGCAACAACGGAGAAGGAACTTTTGGCTGTTATCTTTGCTTTTGATAAGTTTAGATCTTACTTAGTGGGATCTAAAGTCACTGTGTGGACTGATCATGCGGCTCTTAAGTATCTCCTAGCAAAGCAAGATTCAAAGCCGAGACTGTTGAGATGGATTCTACTGCTTCAAGAATTTGACGTAGAAATCCGAGATAAGAAAGGAAGTGAGAACGTGGTGGCCGATCATCTATCGCGTTTACAATTAGAGGATGGTGAGGAATTACCAGAGATAGGAGAATCTTTTCCTGATGAGCAACTTTTCTCCATCACCACCATCAGGGGACATAATGATTGTGCTGTAGTTTCTTCGCGAATAGAGGTTGTGAAGGAGAAGAAGCAACCATGGTTTAGTTTGTTTGTCAATTATCTATCCGCAAAGTACACCGCCACCAAATCTCACCGCCCTAGAAAGGAAAAAAATTCTTTAAAGATCTTAGACATTATTATTGGGATGAACCGTACTTGTTTAAGCTAGGATCGATAATGTTTTTCAAGATGTGCGGAGGAAGAGTATAATGATATCCTGAAGCATTGTCATTCTTATGAAGTTGGAGGACACTACGGGGAGATAAAGCTATGCCAAAGTCCTCCAATGCGGTTTTTATTGGCCGACATTGTTTAAGGATGCACACCAATATGCAAAGGCATGTCATGCTTGTCAAATGACAGGTAATATTTTAAGGAGGAATGAGATGCCACTCAAGAGCATCTTAGAAGTGGAGCTTTTTGACGTTTGGGGAATAGATTTTGTTGGACCCTTCACTTCATCATTATCTAACCGATATATCTTAGTTGCTGTTGATTATGTATCCAAATGGGTTGAGGCCATTGCTTCACCTACTAACGATGCTAGGGTTGTGGTTAGATTCTTGAAGAAGAACATTTTTACAAGGTTTGGGACGCCGAGGGCGATTATAAGCGGCAATGGTAGTCATTTTTGTAATAGACCTTTTGAAAGGCTGATGATTAAGTATGGGGTTCGACATAAGCTAGCATCAGCATATCACCCCCAGACTAGTGGCCAGGTAGAAGTCACCAATCGAGAGATAAAGCGTATCCTGGAAAAAACTGTTAATACGACTAGGAAGGATTGGTCGTTACGTTTAGACGACGCTTTATGGGCTTATAGGACTGCATATAAAACCTCGATTGGAATGTCACCATATAGGATTTTTTTGGAAAGGCATGTCATCTAATTGTGGAGGCTGGAGCACCGGGCCATGTGGGCAACAAGGATGCTAAATTTTGATGAGACGTTGGCCGGTGAGAAAAGGATGTTGGAATTAACTCGCCTGGAGGAGTTTCGTTTAGAGGCATACGAGAATGCCAAGATTTTCAAGGAGCGCACAAAGAAGTTTCATGACAAAAAGATTCTGGAAAGGACCTTTCAAGAGGGTGATCTGGTTCTCTTATACAATTCGCGCTTAAGACTCTTCCCGGGTAAGTTGAAATCAAGATGGTATGGACCATTTCAAGTGCAACGAGTCTTTCCTTCTGGAGCGGTGGAGCTATTCAATTTCAAAGACGAGTCCAGATTTGTGGTCAATGGACATCGTATTAAGCATTATCACGGGCTTCCGCCGCTTCTGCTTTGAGAGGAGGTTTTGTACCTCGATGACCCTGTCTATGAATGAACCATCTTGAGCTGAGTCGAGCTAGCGACTATAAACTTAGAACTACTACTTATAACTATCTTTTTCGTTTTAATAAAGTAGCATGCGCCTATCACGGTTTTTTTCATCTCGCCATGTTCCGAGTCTAAGTTCGGAATAAACGAGGTTTTTTCCTTGATGGACGTCATGTGAGTTTTCTATTTAGGTTTAAATCCCTTTTGGTCTTGTCCATGGCAGTATAAAATAAAGTGGCTTAAACTGTTTTTAGATATCTATATCTAATTACTGCCACGATATTTTATAACTTCCATAGACATGGTATTTGACGATTTCGTGGAGCTTGTTTGTTTATACAGGATGTGTCTGTCTCTCCACACTGTGCCGATGATTACTCCGATAATGTTCCTTTACTTAGGAGCCGTTTCCAGAGCTAAGTCTTTCATCTTGAACTCTCATTTATTTTTGTCATTGAGGACAATGCCATGCTTAAGTGGGGCGGGGACTTAGCTATATATTGTGTTGTATGTTGAAAAGTCAAGGGAACGGAATACCGAGACAATATTGAGCCAAATTTAAAATTTTTATGGATAAATGCCAAGTTGTTTAACTCGTACCCTTAAACTTGTGAAGTTCTTATACTTAGAATTAATAGGAAATGAACCAATTTGCGTGAGTACGTGGTCATATTATACTTTTGCGATAAATTGTTAGTAAACTTAAGGATATTCATGCCAACAATTGCAAGTAGTTAGGTATTGTTCAATAACTCAACATGTGAATCGCTTAGTACCGCATGAGTTATATTAATTGAAAGAAGTATGTGTACATTGCGTAGAGAATTGGTTATGAGGACCTAGTGTCGACATTTGTCGACTGATGTATTCTGATCTTCGAGCCAACAAAAGCGGAGTAATAAGCTTGGGACGCACTGTGTTTTGACAATGCATTAAAACACTCGGGCTTGTAGTAACATTACCAAAGTAGCCCGCGCTTGTGGTAATATTCGATGCTATGCTTAATCTAAGATAGGGGATACTCTATGAAAAGTTTTCTTCCTTGAGGTTAGTAGTATTCGAAAAATATGCAAAAATTAAAAAAAGTTCTCGAATTTTTAGAGGCTTTGAGTAGTACTCGGTCTCCAAGTCCAAAACCCTATGATACGCTCTTGCTTATTGTTCTAGTGCTTTAACCATTATGAGGCATAAGAAGTATGAATCTTCGATGTTGGTGAATTTAGATATGAAGTCCGCATAAACTCTAATCTTGCTACATTTATATAAAACCAATGCACATGCACACAATCACTCCGATTCATAGCGAGTAGTGAATAATGCTTATCTTATGAGCATGGTGGTATGAGTTGACTCGGGTTTCTTGTGTAAGTATGAGTTGACCACGAGAAAATGTTGTCTTGGGAATAACTTGTTGATGCTTTGTTCGGGACGAAGCAAAGTTTAAGTGGGGGGCATTTTGATGACAGTTAAAATATACCTATTTATGTCATCAATTCTAACCTTAAATCAGAGTTAATTGCATATATTTCATATTTAATCACGTGTTTATAATCATTATTTAATGATAAGTGATTATTAATATGATAATTGGTATTTAGCTGTTTTTATTATAAAAGAGCAATTAAATTGTGTGATAAATGCTGGTTTTGCAGATCATGATAAATCGGGAAGATAATTATCATGAAATCAAGAAGTCTCAAGATAAAAGAGAAGAAATCGGAGCATTGAAGAAAAGATAAATCAGATCAATTCAAAAGCGTGCAGTGGGGAACAAGTCAGACGAACCGAAGTGAAAACGCGTGAAGAAGGAGGCTCGGTCGACCGAGCTATGCCATTCGGTCGACCGAGCGTGTAGGTTCGGTCACCCGAGCCTAATGCGATAAATGCATGTCAATCTTCTGGATTCTCCCTATGTCGGCTACAACTCCTATATAAACAGCAGCCACGATGCTGAGAACACACACCACTACAACACAAAACAATTCATACAATTTTAGCTTTTAAGTCTTTAGTCTTATTTTCCTTATGTTCGTTCATTGTGGATTCATCGGATTCTCCGATTAGGGAGCGCATTAAAGAGTGGGAGTCACTCTCGTCTTCGAGGGTATGACTATTCAATTATGCAATCTTTATTTGTATATCTGATGTATTTTATTATGGAGTAGTTTTTATTTGTATTGATTGCGTGATGTAGATTAATTTACGAACCCATGTGTTTAGGTTAGAAACGTTAAGAAGTAATCATGACTTGTTCCGGCACAGAACTGTGTTCGGTCGACCTAGACGTGTCACTCGGTCGCCCGAGTGCTGTCGTTCGGTCGACCGAGCCTGGCAATGTGTAGGGCAATATTATGATCGGCCGACCACGCGATTCTCGAATTGGAATTAAAACGAGTAATTAAACCTGATCAACTTAGTTATTCGTCGTCATAATTTAACATGAAACCCAAAAAGTGATTGTTACTTAGGATATAGATTGAATCGGCATCTAAAAAGTACGCCTTACCCTAGGAATGTTGCTTAGATGAGGTTACGGTTTGTACCGGCATCCCTAGTCTCGTAATTGTGTCAGAAGTTATATGAGATGGAAGCATTAAAAAGCGAAGTCACGTAATGGAGGCACGATGATTTAGAAGGCCTAATTGGAGCTAAATCTACCTTAGGGGATGACTCCCGTAGTCATAATAATTAATCTTTAACGTTTGTTTTGCCTCGTTATCATCCTAATTCGCATGGGGGAGCTATAATCTACTAGCGTAATCAATACTATTTGTTTAGATAATATCAACCGTATTATCCGTGTTTTAGTAGTCTTTAGTTTGTCTTTGTGGTCTTTTGTGTCTTGTGGTTGTCACTATTTTATTTACTGCATTTAGTTGGTCGTAGACCGCCCTTTCAATTTAGTTCTAATAGGATAAAGTTGTGTTTTATTTGTGCCGAGTCTCTGTGGGATCGACCTCGACTCTATCTGGCTATACTACAACTGAACCTAGTTCTCTTGCTAGTGTGTTAGTAGGCATCGAGTTAATAATTTAACTTGACCTCCATCACGAGTTTACAGATGAACAGTTGTTTGCTATCGATGCAGCTATTCCGGAAATTAGGGTGAGCCCTCTGATTCCCGGAAAGTACGGTAACCGATGGTACGCTCCTTTTGTAAATTATCTTGCGTGTGAGTATTTAGAGCCCGACATGACCTACCAGCAACGTAAGAAATTCTTTAGTGATCTTAAGTATTACTCTTGGGATGGCCCATATCTCTTTTCGCAGATGTTCTGACGGTATAATTCGTAGATGTGCTCATGATGGCGAGATACCGAGCATTTTGTCGTTTTGTCACGACAAGGAAGCCGGTGGCCATTTCTCCGGACACCGGACAGCTTTAAAGGTTCTCAGAGTGGTTTTTATCGCCCTCGATCTTCCGTGATTCACACAAAAGCACGTGAGTATGTGTGATGCGTGTCAAAGATCGGGGAGAAACTCGAGACGGTTTGACATGCCTATGCAACCAATTCTTGAGTGTGAGATCTTTGATGTTTAGGAATAGACTTTATGGGACCATTCCCGTCCTCCTACAATAACAAGTACATTTCGTCCGGTCGACTACGTCTCAAAATAGGTCGAAGCAATGGCTTCTCCTACTAATGACCGTAACGTTGTCATCCATTTCTTGAAAAAGCACCTTTTTACGAGATTCGGAGTTCCTTGAGCAATGATTAGTGACAATGGCAGTAACTTTCAGAATTGGCTTTTCAATAAACTACTGACCAAATACGGGGTTCGACACAAGTTGCGAACCGCGTATCACCCCCAAACGAGTGGGCAGGTTGAGGTTTTGAATAGAGGTATCAAACGAATTCTTGAGAAAACAATGGACTTGAATAGCAAAAACTGGGCTGAAAAGCTCGATGTCTGATGTATGAAAAATATATGATCAAATTATAAGACTTTTTATTATTATATTTATGATATTTTAGTATAATTTCATATAAATGCATTAGAAACTTATAAAAATCATAGTTAGTTATAATTAGATGCATAAGTTATAAAAACGATAAAAATGATGGTTTTTTGTCAGATTTACGTTTGGTGTTTCGTTGAGTTTGTTGCAGAATCAAATGTGTACCGAGATTCCAAAATATGACATACTTTGAAGCATAAATCATGAGTTTTTGTGGGATAAAAGATTATGCCAAAATCTAATAACTTTGAACAGATCAACTGTCCTTAGTGTTTCTACCGTGATTCATCTTCAACGGACATTTGATCTAACATAGAGGCATTTTCAGAGAAAAAGTCCTTGATGAAAGTTGTAGACCTTCAAAAGAGCTTTCCAACGAATATCAAATCATGTCAATCTGAGGTCTACTCTCGAGATAGGTTTTTACAAACATCGATATGTTGTATGTCCGCACGCGCCGGAGAAGGCCGAATATTGCGAGAAAAATCTCTCAAAGCGGGCCCACAAATCTCTCGACAAGGAATATATACTATGTAGCCGGCGCGCGTGGTGGTGGTCCGCACGCGCGCCGCCTTGTGATATGGCCTATAAATAGACCTCAAGTGCAACCATTTTGAAGTGTACCAATGCATATATCTCTCTTCTATATATCTCTATAGTTTCGTTTTGTTGTTTTTAGTTAAATAAAGTCGTAAACGGCACTCTGCGGAATAATCTTTGTAGTATAAAGTCTCGTTATAATGCTTAGAGGATGTATCAAGGCTCATTGATGTCAAGGAGTTGCTATTTCCGGATGATACAACTCGAATGTTTCAATTGTAACACAGTAACTTTTCTAATGTATTTATGTTTATGTATTAATTATAGTATCTATATTTTAGTTATTATGTTGTTAGGCTAAACTTAGTATCTAGCCAAGATATGAAATTGGATTAGTATTATCTTTTTAGGGAAATGGATGATGACTATACTAAAATTGGATAAAAATCGGTTATAATGAATCTCTTTCTATATTCGTATTGAATTAGCTACTTGATATGAAAGAATTCATAATCTAATTATGAATTGACGCCTCGTAGTTAGGTTATGAACTCGTTAATAGAAAGACCGGAGGGTAAAATTGGCCGAGTGAAAGCGTGACAACGAATCCGATTTCTAAACCGGGGTAGATTTGTTTCGGGAGAAACAAACTCTTATTGAAATATGTACTCGAGAGATTATTACGTTTAATTCGTTTGTTTAATTGACATACCTTAAAATTGGCCGAATGACAAAACGGGAGTGACCCATGCTTGAGGATGACCTTGGACAAATGATTGGACATATGACAATTTCAGATGCTCGTGTGAGAATGAATTGTTTAGTTTAGAGTGCACCGTTCAGTATAATTGATTTAACTTAAAATAAAGATCGAGCACATCCAATTTCACTAAAAGATATAATGATTCAATAACATATTCTTGGCTAGTCTATAATTATAATATCTATCTCCCTCCTTAGATATTGTTTTGGTACCTATATATACTTATATCTATATATATATGATTATATATATATTTTTATACTTATATATATATCTTTTTAGTTTTATGCTTTTATTTATTGTTTGTTAGTTTAGAGTTTGGTTGGATGATAAAATTGCGACTTAGATTGAGATAATAACAGATTTCTTGGTGTTTAATCACACGGTGAATTACCAAGTTTTCCACGAGGATCGACACCTGACTCATCACTCTATCACTACAATTTGACCCGGTACACTGCCGGTAAGGATTGATAGCATAGAAAAGGTCCGTCAATGTCACAGTTTGGGCGCATCGGAGATCGGACCACTTTTAAGACCCCGATAGGAATGTCCCCGTATTAGTTGGTGTTCGGAAAGGCCTGTCACTTACCTGTCAAATTGGAACATCGAGCCTATTGGGCGACTCGATTCCTAAATTTCGATGAGACAGCCGTAGGTGAGAAACGGTTGTCCAGTTGTCCGAGCTCGATGAGTTTCGATTACAATCTTATGAGTGCGCGCACACTTATAAAGAGAAGACGAAGCTTCTCCACGACGCTAAGATTCACAAGCGTGAATTCTAAGAGGGAGACGACGCCTTGTTATACAACACTCGTTTGCACTTCTTTCTTTGGGGTAAGCTAAAGTCTCGGTGGACGGGACCTTATAGAGTTTCAAAAGTCTTTCCGTGCCTGGGTTGTCGAAGTAACTCATGACACCAAGAGGACATTTTTGACAAAGCGCCTTCGGTTGAAAAAATAAGAAAAATCTTACTTGATGCTAACCTCGTGCTCGAGGATTTTGGAGATCCTCCTTGTCCCGAGGATTGTGAGTCATGTAGATGATTCATTTCATTTCGAAGTAATCTTTTTTATACCGACCCGAATAATCAAAGTTTCCTCGCCTAACGTCAACGAATAAGTTTCCATTGACGTCTGTTTAACCCATTTCCATCTCTCTTTCTGTCAAATCATCACGTCGAGCTAACGACGTTAAACAACAGTGCTTCGTGGGAGGCAACCCATGCTTAATTTAAGTTTTAGGAGTTTCGGGGAAGTCTCGTAAGTCGAAATACCACGAAAAGCCAACTTTCGAACACCCCTAGCAATTTTGATGCTAGGCGTGCGTGAGCAGACAAAGCGACGCCTAAGGAGTATTTTTTTAGGGCAAAGTTTCAGTACGTGATTTTGATTTTGGGTGTCCGTTTTGCTCGCTATGCGCACGCCTAGCTTCCTTAAATAAAAAAATGGCTTTTCTTCTTCTTTCGCTTCTTCCTTCCTCCTTCACAAACCCAAACCCCAGCCCGCCCTGCCTTCACCCATTTCTCTTCCAAAAATCATCATGGTTCATCACAAAACTCCTCATTTTCCCACCAAATCACTCCCAATCATCACCTCTTTTGAGTTTAACTTCAAAATCACGAAACCCACTCAATTTTAAGCAAGTTTGAAGTAAATTTGGAAGCTTTTGTCACGTTTTTCTCGTGACCTTCATCAACTACTATGAGCACCAACTTTTTGGTAAGGGTAGCCCCTTTTTTTTGGCAACCCCAATTCACCCCTTTTAGATTAATTTTTGTTTAATTTAATTATTTTTGTTTCTTGTACTTGTTCTATATTTTTTCATTTAATCTTTAAAGGGAAATTGTGAATAATTTTTGGTGATTTTGGGTGTTGGGTGTTGTTTTGTGTAGAAATAATGACAGTTGCAAACACGAAGAGAAAGAACCCCTATGTGTCCGGTAGTAGGAGGGGTAGTGGTGGTGGTGGTCGTAAACGAGGTAGTGGTAGAGGTGGTGGTGGCAGCCACGGTGGGGTTGCACTATCTAGTGAGGCTCAGCCTGTTGCACATGTTGAGTTGCCTGAGGACGATCCTACGGGAGAGCAACGAACCGACCCTCCTATGCAGCCACGTTACCAAGATGAGTTGAATCGTTTCATCGATGACAAAGACCTAGACTTCTTCAATGGTAAATTTAGGTCCAAAACTGCGCTTATTGAGAGATAGATAAATAGGGCTGACATGAATGAGACTTTCTGGTTTAACATGCAAACCCGAGGGTGGGGAAATCTTCTTACGGTTAAGCCCGAACCAATAAATTTTTCCACAGTTAGGGAATTCTATTCCAATGCTAAGGCCATAGGGGCGGCTGCAAATTACATTCTGTTGAGGGGTCAGAGATTGAACATTAGCTGTGAGGGGATAGCTCACCATTTCCACCTTCCGAGTGTCTCCTTTGATGATGAGTACACTCAGGTCCTTGCTAGGCTTTCCCAACAACAACCCCCGGTTGATGTCTTTGAAATGATAAGAACAACTGTCTGTCCCAACTGTGAGTGGATCCCTAGTAAACAAAACCCTCGACATGCCATTAATACATCCGAGTGGAATCCACCCGAGAAGCTTGTCGTTAAATTTGTCACCAACCGTCTCTATCCTACTTCCAATCCACCACAATCAGTTCCGAGACTCTTAAGATTGTCTATGCCATCCTTCACAATATCCCAGTTGATGCGGCGCAGATCATTAGGGATAAGCTGTCCTCGTATATCGGGAAGAAAACTCCCAACATGATTTTCCCCCGTTTAATCACGGAGATGGTTGTTTCTTCAGGGCTGGACAACATGCCTGGGGATCTTTTGATTCGTAGGAAGTTCACGCCCATTGTCGAGAAGTCCTCTCTTGCGAGGCCTGGAGTGCCACACCAACCTCAACCACCTCGCCAACCAACTAGGGCCGCCCGTTCTATTCTAGAACAAGTCACCTATGCAGCCCTCGGAGCTCAACGTGATTGGTTCAATAACAACCGTCTAGCCATGTTGTCATTACGAACAATCAGTGATGAGGTGGCCAAACGTCATGACATTGCAACCTCACACCTTCCCAATGTTTCCCAAAGTCCATATCAATACCCTCCCTTTGTCCAAGATTTTGTCCCGGTCTTTTCACATCAAATCTTTGAGGACTTTGACCAACCTTTTGAGGGTGGGGAGCCTAACCAAGGTGGTGAGTCGAGTGGGGCTGCATTTGAGAATGTTGGGGGTTCGAGTGGTGGTGTCTTTGGAGGTGGTGTAGGCGGTGCTAGTTCAAGTGGGGGTGGTTTCGTTGATTTTGGTTTGGCACCTACATTGGGCACAGATTTGGAGATGGACCCCAACGATTATTTTTGTGAGGACATCGGCACTCAACAAGGGCATGGGACAGAGAGACGTGATTCCGAGACAGATGAAGAGTAGGTTGAAGACAAGAAGACCGGCTTTTTCTAGCATTTTCTTTCGAGGCTTTCAGATTATTTTTGCAACTTTTTATGATGCTAGATTGAGTTTCTTTTGAAGATTTCACTTAGTGACAGTTGCACTTTTTCTTTGACTATTTTGGAAATTTTGTTGTAGGCCCGGAGGACCAAGAATTGTTTCTTTTCTGTTTGTTTTTTTTCTTTCTTTTCTTTACTTTATGCACATAAGTATATACTTGTGTCCGCTTTTGGTTTAGGCCATTGGCCCTTTTAATATATATCTAGATATTTCTGCTTCTTACATGGTGTGTACTATTTTTGCATTGTACACAATCTATGCTAATTTTTTGAGTGGTGCTCCATGCACGTTTTTGACATTTTTGTAGCATCCCTGGTCATTTGCGTATATATGTATATATCCCCCATTCCTGTCTACCTGTGTTGGTAGAATGTGTTGTTGATAGAACAGGTACCCCGGACGTCCATTTTGCGGATGCTACATGCCGAAATTCTGCCTTTTGCCGGGTTTAAGCTAAGCCTTTGACCCCTCATTTTTATTTATTTAACCACCGAGGGCGGTGTTCCATTTTTAAGTAGGGGTTGGAGGCTAGTTAGCCAATTTCCCGGTTTTATTTATTTCGAGTCATGACTTAGTGGTTATCGCTTTTTTGTGAAATTTTGGGCGAAATTTTTATACTTTTGACGTTGTCTACGGTATCAGGAGCTTTCATATCCCGTAGTGAGACATGTGTAGCTACTTGAATACATTTTACTTTGTATTGTCTATCGTGTGTTGAAAAATTGAAACAACTTCACGTAATAAGCTTCGATGTCATTAAATACTCGACTAGTGAATGATTATAGTTGTGTCCGGTTACCTAGAACTTATATTAGTAACTTCGAGGTGAAATAGAAAGGTCGTCGTTGTTAGGTACGGGATGACGGTTTTGGTATTTATTTTGACCCGGTCAGAGCCAAAAGCCATCCTTATACATATATCCACAGTTACCCCACTAAGCCTTTGAAGGGTGGCGGACCGCCACCCGAGCATACCTTTCATGTTACTAACCCGTAATTACCGATGCCCCGAGCTTTATTTCGGCTTACGTATCTTTTATCACCTTGCATCTGAGCTGTTAGTTCCGCACATTTGTCATACGATGTTGCGAGGTATTATGGAGACAGTAATTATGATTTGATGTCGTAAGTTACAAGTTGTTTGGAAAGATGAATGTAACAATGAGCCGGTTGTGGCTCTTGATCGAATTGTTGATGTACAGTATCTACTCTTGTTTAAGATTTCTAGTTTTCTCGTTCTCGTTTAAAAAAAAAGTATGTAATTATAGTGTGTTATAAGTCCAAAAATGGACTATAGTACTACAGTTTTGTTGAGCAGATGAAAAGAAAGAAAAAGTTGAAGTTAGGGTTTGAATTACGAGGTTGTAAATAGTCGGAAAGGGTGAAGACGGAGTGAGAGCCGAATTTTGTATATATATATATATATATCGGTTAAAGCTCTTTTGCACTTTCTTTGTTCTATTTTCTCGTAAATATCCGTTCGTACCCCGAACCCAAGCCTAACGGTATAACCTTGCAAGTCCTGCTCGACCGTACTAGATAATGATAGACCTCCATTAGTGGATATGTTTACGACATATAAGCCTATGGTGTAACCCTGGTATGTAGGCGGCTATAAACCCAACCGGTCGTCAGTAATTAATGTCGAAGAAGCTATTTTCACACACACCTTCATTTTTCAACACAAGGTAGAACTAATGTTTTATGTATTCGTGTCTTTACTTTTGCATTATCTATTTGATACGGAAGGTTCGTCATACATGTGACAATGTTGACTATATTTCTGTTTGGAACGCTCGGTTTTGCTCGGGGGCGAGCAAACGCTAAGTAGGGGGTAGTTGATGAGAGTCAATTTGACTCTATTTTTCTACTACTTTTGTATCCCGTAATGACTCGTTTTGTATAATTCCGGGCTTATTTAGGTTAGGTTTTGATGCTTTTTCCTCCTCTTTTCTTTTCCCGAGTTCCGGATGTATAATCCGGAAATCTCGATCCTTTTTGGCGTTTTACTCTCATTCTCGGTTACCCTAGTGTCCCGTAGGGGTTACGTTTGGTGTGTGTTTTGATTTTTTTTTCAGAACTAGGTGTTCGAGAATGGCCGAAAAACGTGTTACATAGGTTCGGGATGCATGGAAGCTCAAGTAGGAGCAAAAGTGTGCCAGGCGTGCACCTGGATTACCATAGCCGCATGCCTAGAGAGGGGAAAAGTGCTAATGTTTCAGTCCGTGTTTCTGCATGTTCCTAAGAAAGCCTAGGCGCACACCCAGCAAGTACTCTGCTGCTGGGATATTTTTTGAATTGTTGTCAAGCGTGCGCCTGTCATTCCATAGGCGCACGCCTAGCAGCCTGTTTTGGCAAACACTATAAAAACTCAATTTTGAGTTTTGGATAAAGATATATCACTTTTCACAGCATTTTCTGGTGATTTTCTCTGCTAAGAACCCCATAGATTAGGTTTTTAAGCTTCCTAAGTATAATCTTTTGTAACAAACACTTGGATCATCTGTGATTGCATAGCTATATATTCAGTTTTCTCGTTTTCAGACTTCTATCGGTTTACAGCTTGTGTAGGTATTTCTAATCTTTATCTCTCGTTTGATTGTTCTTATTGTATGATGAAATATTGTGTTTTAATAGTTAATATGAGTAGCCAATCGCCTCATAGACGAGTTATGCGATAATCATTGAAACTGGATCCTAGCTTGTTCGTGTGTTATTCTTGATGTTTGATTGGATCATTCTTGATGTGTTTGTAGTCCTAGAACTTATTCTTAATGACTTTTATTGAATTCGTGACTCGATAATCGTATATCACGCGTCTTCATTACACATGTATTTTGTGAGAGGATACGGGAAAATGGGTTCTAGGATCACCCTGTAAAACTGACTGAGTTGTTCAGATTCTGTTTCGTGTGTGAGGTTTATATCGACTTGTCGAGCGTTTCATTGGCCGTAGACCGTGTTAGGTCAGTTAAATCCGGTCAGCGGACTGTTTAACCTAACATAGGAGGGTAGATTATTGAAATAATGTCTATTCTCAGAAATAGGAAATGACACCCTACGTATGACATCAAGACGTTTAGGTAAATCAAGAATACCTCCGGACTTAGCCAGGGTTGGTAAGTAGCTGATTGGATCATAGCTCGGCTATCGCCTTTAATCGTTCAAAACTCCTATTTTTAGTTAGTCATTGCAAACATAGCGAGTTATAGTTTAATAACCTCATCAAAAATCTTGTTGACCTAAACTAGAGATGACACTAGCTTTGGTACTTAACTAAAATCCCTGTGGGATTACGACCTTGCTCGCTAGTTGTATACTACAACCGACTCGGTACTCTGCCGGTCAAAGTTGGTATACTATAAAACGACCATCGATGGCGAGGGTGCGAGCATAGGCAAGAGGTTGAGCATTGGTGTGTCGGTGATCATATTGATGTGGTGGAGTGGGCTGAAGTGCCTCTGGTGAGCTCTTTTGCTCAAGAGAAGTCCCGTTAGAGAGTCTTCGACAAGGGAGTTGGCCGTAGGTGGGAGGAGAAAGAGAAGGATCCTCGGCTCACACCGGACTCCCTTTTAAGGTCGTTTGAAGCCAATGACAATTATTGGTATTCCTTCGTGGAGGGTACAGATGAGTCCCGGGTTGGCTGTAGAGACCTTTTGGATTGGATACGGCTACATTTTGATTTGATTTATAACGGATTGCGGCCTTTCTTTGATCCGTTCTTTGTGGAGTTTTTGGAGGCAGTCCGAGTGATGCCGAGCGATCTTGCCTTAAAGGCGGTCAAGATTATGTCGTCCTTTATAGCATTGAACCGCATTCTAGGGTTGGAGTCTACCTTATCGGCTATCCTCTATTTTTATGTTTTTTCATGTCACTGGCGGGCAAGTGTTGGTGCAGAGTCCGTTGAAGAAGATGAGGCTCTTCTATAGTCTGCCGGGTAAGTGGATGATCTGGAGCAGAGAGTTTCTTTGGTTGAGTCCCGTGCGGTTGGCCGTTCGAAAATGTGAACCGAACTCGGTGAAATCCTCGACGAATTTGAAACCATAAGAGTTGGCGGAACTGCCGGACCGAGACCAGTTGTTCTATGATGAGTGAGCAAAGCTCCTTGGGTGGAGTGATGTAAGCAAGACCCGTGAGAGTTTTTTCAAGCTGGCGACTCATATGTTCCGGACGGGCTCTACAACGTACTAGCGGGGATCTCGAGATCTCGTCACGGAGGTTGGTACCCTTTGGTTGATATCATCTATGATGATGTCTATCCCGACGGTATGCCTTATGTCATGTGGGGGATTTTTCTTTGAGCTGTAATGTATGTAGGGGAAGGAGTCAACATCGAACTGTCAGTCCCGGTAATTATTCATTTTTTCCCTTTCTGCACTTTCTGCCTTCCAGGTCGGTCCAGGGCCTCTGTCAAATGTTATGGCTCATGTCATCGTTTCTGAATTTTCTTTTGCTAATTGACTTTATATTCATGTAGATAACATGGATGTCATAGGACTGTGAGCTGCGAGGAGAAGACATGCCCAGCTGCAGAGGGTGGTCAGGGAACAACACTTGACGGTAAGCTAGCATTTTGTTCCGCCTATGGTGTCAAGTGATCCTAACGCGACCGAGGTTACCCGAAGTGTGGTGAGCCAGAACGTCGAGCGACGGAAAGGTCGGGCTACTGGTATTCAGTTTCAAGAGACGGCTCTAGGTGAGGTTCGTAGTGAGGTTGTTATAGATCTTCATAGCTTGGACAAGGTAGACATTGAGGTCCCTGAGGCAAAGAGGCAGAGGGCCGGTGATGATGCGGGTACAACCGCCGCTACTAAAGGTTCTGAGGGTCAGGGGTTCTCTCCAGGTCTGATTGCTCAACCGTCGACTCAAGTTGAGTTAGAGACTTTTCAAAGGCGACCTAGAAAAGAGCCTACTATTGAGGCCGTAGAGGAAGTAGGCCAAAACTTGAGGGTTGATTCATCTGCGGTATGCGTGAACGTTGAGAACCCGATCTGTTACCCACCTCCCAGGGAGGGACCTGTGTGGTTAAGGGAGAACTTTAGGCAGCCTGAAAGTCGAAAAGAGGGCAAATTCATGGCTGCTTCGATTAAGGAGGCTCCTTGTCCACAAAATCTTGATATGATTGTCCTCAACGGGGCGACCGTGGCTGTGGGCACTGGCGTGGCTTGCCAGATCACCCTGGAAGATCAAACCTGGAATTTCCTGGTTCATCCCGATGATATATTTGGGTTCGTTGGTGCAGTGTATAGCATGGTAACCATTCTGACCTCTTTTTTGGTGTCTTTCTATTTTTTTACTTCGTTAGTGTTTTCTAGAGGCTTGATTTATCTACATTTTTAGCTGGCGACGGCGGCGAGATAGGTAGTTTTGGCTTGATGTGGGCTTGAGCAAGATTGTGGAGCTAAGGATCAGGAAGCATAGGCTCTGAGAGGCAAGCTCGAAAGTGAAAGGCGACGGGCTGCTATCGTAGAGAGCCGTGTCGGCACTATTGTTGAAGAGGCAAGTCGCGAGAAGAGCGCGCTGGAGGAGAAGATGAGGGTCCTGACTCATCTTGATGAGGAGAGGGATTGGGCTCTTGAACTTTCCCAGGTGGAGCGTGAGTCGGCGGTGTATGTCCTGAGATCGGCCCAGGCAAAGCTTGCCAATGAGAGGTGGCTCAAGAGTGACCTTGCCGAGAAGTTAAAGTGCAAGTTGCAGGAGGATCAAGCCCAAGCTGTTGCGGATTTCGAGAGGTTTGAGACTTATAAGGACGTGCTGCTGGCCATTTGTTAGGAAATCTACGCGGGAACGCGACGGAATTTAAAATTTTATTTCCTTTTTACAAGGATCGACTTCGTTTAAGTAACAAACATAAAAGAAGTAGACGAGAGAATACCTTGGTTGATCCAATTGGATCGACGCTTTGTCTACAGTTGATGGTCCAAGTACCGAGCCGTCCAAGTGTCCGGCCTCTAGCGGTAATCCACACGAACAACCACCGGAATCCTCGAAGGACTGCAAAAGGAAAAAGTCGACAGCTATGTCGCCTTTTCTTCTTCCCATAAAAACTCTCTCTCAAGAACCTTTCTTTCTTTCACTAGAATATTGCAAGAATATTGTGATACAAAAGAGCTTGTCACAAATCTCCTTTTATAAGGAGATGTGGCGCCACTTTTTCCTTGGAGTGTAGTAGGGAACAAAAAACTATTTTCCCAATAGATATAAATCAACAAGATAATTGATTGATTATCTCATTATGTACTTACCTTAATCTTATTAGGAATTTTCCTTAAAATCATATATGCCATATATTTAAAATCTTCTATTAAATACTTTCCAAATATATATATTGTCAATATTTAATATTGAATATATCTTTATTATCTTAACATAAATCAATTTATACATGTATATATCATATATATATATATATATATACTATATGCATAAATATATTTATATATCACATATATACATATACACACGCATTTATATATATATATATATATATATATATATATATATATATACTTATACATATATTAATATCCAATATTAAAACATAATAATATAATACTATGATTAATTAATTTGCAAAATCCATGTGTATCTAAAGGGGGCAAAAAAACCGTGACCCGTGAACGGACTGCGATTCGTGTAACCGGCGGTTCACCGGTTTGTAGACGGTTCGTGCTTTCTTGGAACCGAACTAGGCGGATGGCGGTTCAACCGGCCCGGCCGGAACCGTGTCTAACGGAACGGAACCGGACCGGCTCCAACGGCTAGATTTCAAACGGCTCCTTTTTTATTTTTTTTATTTTCCAACCATTTCAAAAAATCCTATAAATACCCAATTCATTTTCCAAATTCTTTGCACCTACTCTTCTCTTCTCTCAATTCTAAACTTCTACTTCTCTAAATTCTAAACTTCTATCAATTCAATACTTTAGTTGTTAAAAACAATAATCAAATTTATTTTACGATACCGATTTTTGAAGTTGTTGTGATTTAATCTTTACTTCAATACGGTTTAAGTTATAAGTAAATTTGGTTTGTATTTTATTCAACTCATTTTTTGGTGTAAAAAAATTCCATTATATATTCAAATTTACTTTACTAGACCGATATTTGAAATTTGTGATTTAATCGTTTACTTCAATTCGGTTTTAGTTATAAGTAAAATTGGTTAGTTTTTTTCAATTTTTTTATAACCGTTAAATTTAATTTAGATTTTGTACAATGTCAAGAAGAGGTGAATCGTCACAAGGCAATCGAAATGGTAATTTCCGTGATGACACGGTTGTGTCGGAATTGGGTGATGTTGGTGGCTATAGACCCATGGTACCACATTTTACAAACCCTGTCACCGGTAGTCACATTTCAATTCCTCAGTTCGAGACACCTTTAGATTTCAATCCTGATGATTTTGATAGTCAATCCTGAAATTTTTAACATCAACCTTAACGAAGTTGAAGATAATGAGCCTTGTAATGATGAAGCCGATGTTGATGATGATGAGGAGGATGTATTTCCGACTGCTTCCTGTCCTAGACAAGGACGTGGTGGGAGTCATGGGACTGTAGTAAGAACACCGCGTCGTGCTAGTGCAGGTCCTACTCTCGAGTCGATTTAGAGGATGATGAAAGTACCCAGAAGGAGCACAAGAAAAAAGATTAAAATCGAAAATTTTACGGAAATTTTCACCAAGGTTCCTCGGACTGATGAATTAGCATTAGCTAACCCCAGAAAGTTTTTCTACGGAGTGTGCAAATTATGTGGCACTAAATACAAATTTAAAGTGGGTGGTGGTTACGGATCGATGCGGAATCACATGATAAGTAAACACCCGGAAAAATTGGAAGACAGTGCGTCTCAAACCCAGCTAAACATGCTGAGCTCCAGCGGTGGTAACACTTCTCAACTTTTTATATACACTCGTGATAATTGTAGAGATCTAACCATGTATCTTGTTGTGGGGATGGGTCTTCCTTTTAGCTTTGCCGAGAATCCTCTTTTCGAAAGTTACGTACAGCGGGCTTTGCAACTGGCTTTTGTTTGTATCCCTCGTGCAAAATTTACTAGGGATTTCAAAATAAAATTTATTAAACGACAAAATATTATAAAAGAAAGTTTGAAGGCAAATAAATTCTGAGTATGTGTATGTGCCGATATTTGAGAGGATAGGAGGACAAACAATTATTATTTGGGCATGTCGTGCCACCGGATTGACAACAATTGGATTGTATAAAAAGGTTAATTGATTTCGTTTATTTAACGATGCTCATAATGCTTCTAACATTGCATCTTTATTAATTGATATTTTTGACGAATACGATTTAAAAGATAAAGTTATTTCCATTGCGTTTGACAATGCTTCAAACAACACTGCTTCTATTCCTAAGTTATCCCAATATTGTGAATCTCTTTATAGCGGTAAATTTTTTCATGTTAGATGTTTATGCAATATTTTTAACTTATGTGTAAAAGAAGGTCTAAATTTTTTTGAGTATAATATTAATGCGATAAAACTTCGATTGCACGTGTGTTAGGTAGAAATAGTCATGTTAATAAGTGGTATAAATATCTTAAAGAGAAAGGTCATCGCCTATCAAACTGCCCCAAGATCTAATGCATAGGTGGAACACCATTTATGATCTTTCGAAAAAACAAACAAAATTAAAAATGCTTTTTGTGCTTTTCTAAATGAACAATGTGTAACGAATATCGTTTGTTTCCTCATATTTGGACTGGATGCAAGAAACTGATGGATGAATTTGAAGTATTCAAAAAATTTACTTAATTGTTTTCAAAGTGTTATGAACCCACATCACATTTAGTCTTTCCTGCTAGTGTAGAAATAACTGTCCAATTTGAAACCTTGGAACACGACCCTGTATTATTTCAATGTTTAGAGCCGATGAAGGAGAAATGAAAAAAATACATGTTGCGTATTCCTGACACTTATCTCATTTGCTCTATTCTCAACCCTCGTTTAAGACTAGTAGGTGTATCTCCCATGTGAATTGCTTACTATGATGCTTTGTCTGATGATCATAATGTGCCCCCGGTAGATTATACAGCTGAAGTAGATAAACTTGAAAATTTATTAAACGCTTTATATATATGTTGAATATGAGAGTATGCATGGAATGAGAAACGACGCGGTTCCCAATCCAACCGCAAGTGCTTCTACTAACCCTGCAGGTGTCCTACGGGGAATTCAAAAGGTTCTGATAAAAATGAATTTGAAACGATAGAAAGGAGCGACAACGTCATCCGTTCAACGTACAGAGATATCCAAATATTTAAACACAACATTTGAAGTCTGTCAAACCGGTACGTATAATTTTGACTTCGACTTATTGAAGTGGTGGAAGAGACATTCTAAAGTTATTCCAGTGCTAGCAATGATGGCAGTCGAGTTTTTAAGTTGCCCTGTTTCGACCGTCACTGTTGAACGAGTTTTCAGCATGGCAGGAAATGTGCTTACAGATAGAAGATGTTCGCTTCATCCCACCACTTTAGAGAAGCAAATGTGTTGTCAAGATTGGGTACAAGCCGAGCAGAGGGTGCAATACATTGAGTCAGAAGTGAGTCACAGTTCGAAGTCGGTGACACTGAAACTTCAGGAGGAGCAAGCGCTCGAAATACAGATATCGATAATTTTGAAGATTAAAGGTATGCAATTTATATCTTACTTATATATTTGTTACAATTTATAAAACAACTATAAAAAACTAAAAAAGACTAAAAAACTATAAGGAACTATTAAAAACTATAAAATAAAAAACCTCGATAAAAGACGATAAAAGACTACCAAAAAAACCATAAGAAAAACCGATAGAAACTATAAAAACAATATACAAACCTAAAAAACTATAAAATACTATGAAATGACTATAAAAACTATTATAAAAAACTATAAAATATAAAAACCTAAAAAAACCATAAAAATGCTATAAAAGACTACCATAAAAAACAATAAAAAAACCTTTAAATACTATAAAAGACATAAAAAGACTATACTATAAAAACCTATAAAAAAAACCATAACAACACTATACAAACCTAAAAAAACTATAAGAAACTATAAAATACTATAAAAACCTATAAAAACTAAAAAACCTATAAAAAAAACTATAAAAGACTAAAAAAAACAATAAGAACTACGTTCGCTTTGATTTTTTTATATGTGTCGTGCGTGCGACACGATTACATATAAAAGATACGTAGGCAACCGAATTTCCGGTACAAGCGTTAATAACATAATTTACATATAAGAAAAATAACACAATATATGATGTTACCTAAAAACTGGGTATCCAATCTAACCGGCAGTGTACCGGGTCAAATTGTAGTCTAGTCTAGTGAACAAGGTCGTCTCCTCAGGGAACACGATACAATTTAAAGTGTGGTTAAACACTAATTAGCTATTATTATCTTGATCTAAGTCGCAGTTTTAACATAAAAGTGCTAGTTTTACGCTACTAATAAAATTAACGATTACTAATAAAGATACTAAACAAGACAATTTCATTGAACTACAGTCTCTTTTAGTTTTAAGGATGTGATCAATTCGGCCTATTAAGGGTATTCAATTGTGTGAAACGGTGTACTCCTATTCTAACAATTTCCCCTCATACGAGTGTACGAAATTGTTCTATGCCTCCTCTTTGGTTTAAGAGCCCTAAACCTAATGATTTGACATGATAAAATCACGAGTACAAACTAGTTCATTCCCCGGATAAGAAATTGAACTCCGAGAACGGTCAACTTTACCTTCCGGTTTTTCTACCTCGTTCTCACACCTAATATCTCCGTTCGGTATCAATTAAGTGTGTGTGTGCTAATATTGGTTAATTACTCCAACACGAGCTATTAATCAAAACAAGTAGAAAAAACTTCAACACAATTGAAATTAAAATATACATTACATAATCATCATCCATTTAACCAAAAGAGATCAAAATTGTTCAATTACAAATGCCTTGGTTAGTTACAAGCCTAGCCACTCATTACTACGAATACTAACATATCAAATTTAGCATTCATGGTAATCAGATTATCACTACCAAATATAACTAGAATGTTACCGGTTACGACCGTGGAATTATTGTAAGAACAGCTTGCTTTCACCTCCGATGATCATCGATTGAGTTTGTATCAAAAGCCTAGCTTCTCCTTATCAATTATCCACAATTTATGCTAACATTCTAAATACTACTTGTGATGAGGACTTGTCTAAAGTGGAGTTACTATATTTGGCTATAAGAGCCTTTTGGGATGTTGCCTTCAAGGAGGAAGAGGAAAAATTGGCTCCTTCCCCCCTTCGTTCTTATGTGCACACATATATATGAATTGGTCTCTGCATGTGAATAGTGAACTCAAAATAAGTCAGGCTGGGTCTCTTCTCGGCGTGCGCCGGTATTTCCCCGGTTTGCGCCGTAATCTTGGCAATCAGTTATGTGTCAGAGTCATTAAATGCGCCAATATTTGCTAATCTTGATAGATTTTGCATATCTTTCCGGCGTAGACCGGTATACACCCGGTGTGCGCCGGGTCTTGTCAAATATAAGGGGATGTAACGGAATTTCTATAAAATTTGTTCCGATGATTATTTTTCCGTATCCATCGAGCTTTATGTCACGACCCCAAGGCATCACCACGTGATATCTGTAATAAATCAAACAAAAAAAAACCACGTGTAATTCTGATAATAAAAATAGACTGATAAGCCTCAAAATAATTCAAAAATATTGAGATTTTATTATTTCTACTATTTATAGAAATAAAATATATTATTACGATATTTATTATATTTTTCTACGAAAATGTCGCTTAAACTTAAGAAATGGGATTAAAATATAGAAAAATACATCATCTGGTTGACATACATCAATATATCTCATGTAATATTTAATAAAACAACATTTTTAATCAACTTATACTTAAAACCGACTAAACAAATTATAAGAAACTATAAAATACTATAAAAACCTATAAAATAACTATAAAAACCTATAAAAAAAACTATAAAAGACTAAAAAAACAATACGTTTGTTTTGATTTTTTTTATATGTGACGTGCCTCCGACACGATTACATATAAAAGATATGTAGGTAACTAAATTACCGTTCCAAGTGTTGAAAAAATAATATCATTTACATTTAAGAAAAATAACACAATATCTCTCACATAATATTTAATAAAACAATATTTTTATTCAACTTATAATTAAACCGACTAAAAAAATCTATAAGAAACTATAAAATACTATAAAAACCTATAAAAAAAACTATTAAAACCTATTAAAAAAAAACTATAAAAGACTAAAAAAAACTATAAAAACTACGTTCGCTTTAAATTTTTTATATGTGTCGTGCCTCCGACACGATTACATATAAAAGATACGTAGGCTACCGAATTTCCTGTTCAAGCGATGAAAAAATAACATAATTTACATATAAAAAAATAACACAATATTAATATTATATTTAAAACCGAATAAAAAACTATTTATAAAAATATATATATTATATTCACTTTGATAATTGTAGTGAAAAGAATAGTAATTTGTTATTGTAGTGAAAAGAATAAGTATTATATGAAAATGTAACAAAAAATTAAAAATAAAACCGTGATCTGAACCGGAAGGAAACCGTGTGAACCGTGAACTGTATGAACCGTTGAACCGCCGGTTTTGAACAGTAAACCGTTAGTTACGTGAACGGCGGTTCATTTTGAACAGCCGGTTCAAGAACCGGCACGAACCGGAAAAAAAAACAGACGGTTCCGGCCAAGTTCGGTTCGGTTTGAGCATTTGGCCAGGTTTATCAGATTAGACACGGTGTATCAGATACACAAAACATGCGCCCCTTATACATAAAATATGTACATTTAATTAACCAACATAATTAATATTTTGTATTATATTTATTCATAATAAGTAAATACCACAATATTAATTTATTACTATAACACTTAATAGTAGGCATAAATAAATCAACATCCGGTTATCGCTATAACCACAAATTAATTCCGGCTAGTTATTCATATGTGTGTGACCCGATAGGTTTCCGAATATGTTGGCCGTAAGCACAAAGTGCATTTACTAAAATACCCCTCATACCTAATGATCATGGATAGCATCTAGCAACACGTCCACGACATCCTATCATCGGAAAGAGTCAAGTGATATGACTACAAGTCTACAACCTTTCATGTGAAACGGTTACCGTGTAAATACAATTCTATCATTTGTTACAATATACATACGGTTCTAATGGAAGAGGTACTGAACGCTGAGAGAATGCCCTTATTGGAAGAGTGTCAATACATTAACAACCGTATCTTATAATCTGGATATCATGCTCTCTCGAAGTAACTCATTTACTCCCACTTTGCAAAGATTCAAGAGAGCTAGACATTCCTTATAAGAAGGCTCTTTCGGATATTTACTCCTACTATTAAGATACGCGATTTCCGGATTAGCGACATGAATCCTACGCATGCTTCAGTATCATACCAATCACTACCGTATGATCGCCCCATGGCTAGGGGAAACCTCAACAGTGTCAAAGTATGATAATCCACAACGTGACGTCATGAAGTCTCCGGTCTTAGGATAATTACACAACCGCCACATAGTGCGACACTTAATAAAGTAAGTGGTCAGTCTAACGTACGCATTCGCTAATACACATCCACAAACAGTCCAAGTGCCTCTACACTTTGATAGATGAGGTCTATCCCTACCTTCAATAAGATAAAAGACATCCAATATGTGCTAGTCTAATCGTACTATCAATGTCCCGTTTGATAGTACATACGATTAGAGACATTTAAGTATCAAACCTCTTAAAGTTAGTTGAGATCTCATCAACCATAATCACCATTATGATTTCTCTTTCACAGTTTGACACTAGGGACGTTATCATATATATAATATCATAATTGGTCCGTTAAACGAACTCTGTTGTCTTGTGTCCTCAGATCAGGGTCGAATCATGGAAAGGCCATGGGGGTCTTGAAAGGTTTGAGGCACCGTGGATGATCTTGAGGACGGTTCGTCCAGTGCACCAAAAGATCCTGATGGGTTAAACGAGTTTTCTGGCGAGATCCTGGTGCAGGTCTGATGAGGATTCTGGCAGGTACCGGTCGGAAAATAAACATCTATTGCCCTTTGTCATGGGTGAATGGGGGGTAAGATCAGAAGATCTGAGAAGCGATGAAGATTCCGGTGAGGACTGTGTTCGGACGTCGTCCGGAAAGCCCAGATCTGGTGGTTTTAGATCGATGGGGATGGAGAAAAGGCCGTAGCTCTTGCCAGAAAAGGTGACGGTGATGATTTTCCCAATAACGGAGCCAATTGATAATGCCGGAATCATCACAAACAAGATGATGCGGTGGATCTCTAGCTAATTGTGTGAAAAGTCATGCCTTTTATGTTATTTTTTTACTAAGAACATCATGAAGATTGATTACAATGGAAAATAAGTGTTTTTTGGGGGATTGTGACTGAGCCTAGATGGATGCTGTTAGATGTAATATCGTCGTATCAATAATAGATTGACCCGATTACGCAGCGGAATGCATCAGATCTAGATCTAAATGAAACAAAGAACATAAATTAAAGATCTAAACCTACAAGGGGGTTTAGGAGCCAACCTTTTTATGGTGCTTAACTCCAAGATCAAAAAGTCTCCTAGAACACGTGTATGAGCAGCCACATCCTTCCAACGTGTGTCTCCCAGCAACACCAAGTGGATGGTGTTTCCCGCCGCCGGGCCTCCTTGATATGCTACTTAGAAAACCCGAAGTTTTCTAAACTCGAACCCAAAGAACTATAGCCGAAAATTCCAAGCTATATTCTTTCCAATATGGCGTGTTTATGATGTGATAAAAGGCTTGGGAGAACTCTCTTTATATAGGAGAGTAATCCTTGTCCTCCAATGATTTATTTAATTAATACAAAATCAATTGAAATAATCCTTTCCTAAAAAGATATATCTAGAATATTCCAAAATAATAAGGATATATAAAAGATATTCTTTTCCTTAAATAATTTAACACATAAATAATTTAATTACATGTCTTATTATTTATTGAGAAAACAAATTTCCCAATAATAAATATCATAATATGCGCCCCAAACCCTAATTAATTGGGTCATGCGCATTTTCCATTTATTTGGGCCGAGTCCACGAAAAATGTATTTTCATGTATTTAATCATCTAGTCCAACTAAACAATTAATTCACATATCAATTAAATAGTCCAATCCAACTATTTAATTATAATTGAGGTGAAGCGACGAGAAAACCTATATGCTATATTAGGAGCCACGTCGGGGACCATGGACCCATATTCAGTAGCTACAATAAATCGAATAAAAATTATTCATCAGACATAATAATTATATCCAACCTATTAATTCCGGAATTACACCACCATAAACCCGAAACTGAACTCTATCGAATATAGATAACTTACACTCAATTTATGAGTCGAAAGCGTCCACTGATATAATCATTACATACGGATAAATCCTCCATAGACTGTTCACTTCGATTCGGGATATTTCCGTAAACCCTTCTCGAAACATATTATCCTTATTTACCATTAACCCCTAGTGATCAATTAGTTCATAACAAATATAATATGAACTCGCCGATCGATCGGTTTCTAGGGTTAACAAATAAAGGAATTGTCATCTACTTCCGAGAGAAGGAATGGATTCCATATCTGTGATAACACGGACTACTCACTCATTCTAGAATAGAGCCAACGAGAAGTGTTGGACCACATCATCGTGAAGTGATCCTTACTAACACATCAAACCCTACCCTAGTCTAAGCGGTTATGTCTGTGATCGCCTCGAGATTGAGATTAATCCACATATGATCATCTTGTGATTCGATAAGACTTCTCGACACGGAATTATATCGAGAACTCAAATCAAATCGGTCCAATTTCTATATGATCATCATCATATATAAATGCCCCATTAGGTACCCTATTACCGACAGTCCGGATAAGACTGTCACACCTAAAGTGTTCTGGGCACATCATTAGCAAATTAATCTAGAGACCCGTACTCAGATTAATAAATGCTGCGGACTAAGTTAATTTTATTTATATTTCACAAACTCAATCCTCGTGTGTATAGCCATACACTGAGTTATGTGATTACATAATAAATATATTTAGGGTTTTCTGTAGTGTATTAATATTGGCAATAAATGCGAATAAATAAGATGAAACAAATTTTGTCATTTATTTAAATAAAACAATTACAAATTGTCTTTCGGGCATAAAACCTAACAGATGCCTACGTACCCTGAGTGTAAGAGATCAAGACACATAACGTAGTTATGGTGTGCAATGGGACACCACTATTTATAAATGACTTAGTCGGCATTTACAACGGGCAGGTAAATGTGTGTGTCGCTGGGTGAGCTCTGATCAGCGAGCTTAGGCTGAGGCCGCTGCGAGCCCGGCGTTGGTGACCGTTGGGGCTTTGTCTCTGATGGCCAGATGAGGCGACCTGTTCGGCCCCTGCATCTGAGCTGAATTGCATGTGGGTTGATCGTCTTGTCTTGGTAGATCACGAGAGCTTGAGTTAGTGCAAAGTGGGCTCCGTTCTTCTGGCATAACTCGGCGTATGATGAGCAAGCGAGCCGGGCCGTGTGTGTTATCCTTTGTTGGGCATATGTTGAGCCAGGCTTCGGATTCACAGGCTTCTTGTAGATTTAGGCATATCAGTCCCTATATTGAAATAGCTCGTTCTCACATTGCGATATTATATTGTGTCTAACCAAAGATCAAGGGAATTTAATCTTTTACCTAGCTACATACGTTGTTTATACATTAACTAGCCCTATATGTTCATTCAAGTACGGACTAACCTACCATCACTACACCCTCATCTTACACCATCTAATTTCTAACCTAACCTAACTTATACACAAACATTGATAGATAATAATCCATCAAAGCACAAGGTCAATTCTAAGTTTTCGACAGTATCACACTGCATCCAACCATGGAAATCCTACAGAACAAAACGCATCAGAAACTAAACGCATGACTTTGTCACATTATTTCATGTCATTAAAGTCCATTAAAAGGCCACAACCTAAGTGACGATGCTGGATTTTGTCATGTATAATTTGAGGCCAATTTAATCTAGGGATGATAGAATCAAGGATGGTTTTGGGGGTGATTTTAGGGTTTTATGGCTGAGTCCAAGAATGTATCTTGGATTGCCTACGTATCCTGTGTATTGTTCAGGAATCAAGCCTCACGTAGTTCCTGGAATGATGTATTTATAGGCACATGCCCTTCTTCTGTCCTAAACTTAAGACGGTTTGGTCTATTGACATAAATACCCTTTAATGGGCCTTGCCCTTTGCCCAAGTAACCCACTGGGAAATTGGTTTTAGGAACCTGGGTTGGAGCTCTGATATCGACTTGTATGACACCGACATGAGTGCTCGAGTTGACACACTTGCAAGATCTGCTGGCTGCGGTGGTGATCACTGATTCGTCTCGTATTCGACCCGATGTGGATAATATACTTGGACTTTTCCACATGCCAGCTGGACCAATTTGATAATTCCACGTGGAGGGGTGAAATCCCGTATCGTCATAAACCCCCAGATCTGTCTGAGCTCTTGAGGTCAGGTCTGATCTGTCAAAGGTGTATCTCGCCACTTTGTCATCCAATGCTCAATTTAAATCGCCTGCAGACTTACTTCTGTGGAGTCCGACATACGGCCTTTCCATGTCTCGCTTTGCAAACTTTTTTATCTTAGCATTATCTCGTCCCTAGGACTTATAACGTGTGGCTAAGTTGACATCGACTTCGATGCCGTATTTGTCGAAGGAATGATGAGATGTCCAACTTGGGATTTGTCTCGGTCGAGGTCGACTTCTCGAAGAATCGATTTGCCTGGATTTTGGAGTACGGCATGCGGATCTCGAATGTTAGTCTAATGATCTTGAGACTTTGCCTTAACGCCAAAAAAGATGCTTCTTCTTAGTCTTTGCCCTTTTAACCATCGTTGTCGTTGGCTTCCATCTCAGTAAAAACAATTAGCGGTCGTTTGGACTTGGCTTATTCTTTCCTTGAAAAATTGTTACATTTTTCCTTCTTTTCTTTGGTCTTTGAAGTAGACCATCTTGCTTTTATCATGCCTTTGGCCTTATTTGCACATCGGCCTCTCTCATGTCGATGCATATATGTCGATATCTGCCCTCCAAGTATCATGAGAACCTTAGGTTTGGATCATATTTGACCAGTCTTTGTGACTAGGCTTTTGTTATAAATGCTGAAATTTTTACAAGCATTTGGTGTCAAACACTTTTGTTGCATGTCGATTCCCATTCCTTTGCTCGCTTTTTCTCGAGTATTCAATGTCGACTCGTTGTTGCCTCCAAAGTATAATGCGATTCATCATCTTCGTTATACTTTCGGTGAGTTCCATTTGTCGACCATATGTAACTTGTCTTCCATGCTTTAGCATTTTTGGACTTTTCTTTGTTGTTGCGTGGTAGAAGAGATGCCCCTGGTTGTCTCATTTCGTTTGTCGGAATCGATGCTCTTTTAATTTGTCGATAGATATTTCCGCCACGATGTCCTAGTACTTACCATCTAATATGACTGGTAATACGTAAATGTCGCTCTGGATCTCGGTGTCGTGGTGTTTCTTTGTCGTTCATGACTCATGACACATGATCGCCGAGAGTTTTGGACTTGGTCGAACTCGATGCCTTAGCCTTTTGGTTCCATGGAACTTTTAGCTTCACCGGTCGTCGATCAAAATGATCATGTTGCCCGGCCTCGATGCCCAAGTAAATTCTCTCTCTTGGGAGTCGATTACGCATTTGTCGACTCGCACGCCGATGCCATTGCGTTTTCGCCCTATTAGGACTGTAAACGTTGGATATCGACATCGAAGGCATCCGACTTGCGGATCCTCGTAGACCGTTGAGTAGATCGCTGCGGAGTGGATCCTCGAGATACGCCAGGCACTAGTCAAAAAGTCGCAATAACCATAGGGATAGTTCCCAAAATAAGAAGGCTCGTCCCGCCATGCTCGGCTAGGAGAGTTCCAAAAAAAATAGCTCGACCCGCCAGTTCGGTAGGGTGAGTTCCAAAATAAGATATCTCGACCCGCTTGATTCGGTAGGGTGAGTTCCAAAATAATATAGCTCCGAGGTAAGATGCGAGTCGAACTCGGACTTATTACTGATTCACTCATCGGTGAGCTCCAAATGTGACGCCTAATTTTATTTTGCTTCAATTTTTGCAGTATGTTGCTTGTCGCTTTTTGTTGTCTGTCTTTCACGATTCGATCCCTGGGACTTTTGAATTTTGAATTTTGAATTCTGACATTTCCTTTGAATGTTGTTTGTGTTGTTGAATATTTGCCTAGGGTGTAGTCCTTTGGACTTAATTCCTTTGCAAAAGCTGCCTTGTGGGGTGTAGTCCTTTGGACTTAATTCCCCTGTGGCCCCTCAAAGTGTAGTATGAGTACATGACTCATCGTACACTTGGATATGAGTCGACCTAGCACTCGCATCGCCTTATCGGCTTGACTTGGCTATACGGTCGGAGCTCGAATCGACTGTCTTGCCTCGTCGGGCTTCTGACATGGTCGAATTGAAAAATCCCTACTCGACTGTCGCACTTCGTGGTGCTTCTGAACTGGTCGAATAGGGTATACATCGTGGGATCTTCCAACCGCTTAGCATCGTGGCTTCTTGGCGGGTCGGGAGTGATATAAGCTCACATCGGTGACTTGGCTTTTTCTTTGTTTTATTTCTATTGCATCGTGTCGAGGTGATATAAGCTTTGTCGGTGACTTGGCTTTATTCACCATATTATTCGACTTCGTCGTGTCGAGGATTTGTAGTTGTGGTCGACTTTTGCCTCTTTTATCTTTTAATCACATGGACTTCTTTTGCTTTAAGGCTGGTCGAATTTTTTGCCTTTGCCATTTTGTATCGTGGTAGATTTGCAATGTGAAGGCTGTAAATCATAACAAACACAAAATCGTCTCGAGGAAAGACATGCTTATTAGAATATTTATGAAATTGTCACATGGACTTATTACAAGACATAAAAATGTAAAAACAGAAGTTAATTGAGATAAGGCTTAGCTTATTTGGTGTAGTCTGTTGGTATCATGCTTAGATGGCGGCGGACTTACGTAAGGTCGCCGAGCTCGAATATTATTATGCGAGGCGAGCTCGGTCTTATTAAAGATGCGCTCAAGTTGAGCTTCAAATATGGGGCCGAGCCGACCTGCGGTTTTATAAAGATTCGCTCAAGTTGAGCTCTAAATATGATGCCGAGGCCGAGCTCGGTCTTATAAAAGATGATGCCGAGCCGGTCTCGGTCTTATAAAAGATACGCTCGAGAGAGCTCCAAATATGATGCCGAGCCGAGGCTCGGTCTTATAAAGATACGCTCGAGAGAGCTCCAAATATTATGCCGAGGCGAGCTCGGTCTTATAAAGATACGCTCAGAGAGCTCCAAAATGATGCCGAGGCGAGCTCGGTCTTATAAAAGATACGCTCGAGAGCTCCAAATATTATGCCGAGGCGAGCTCGGTCTTATAAAGATACGCTCAGAGAGCTCCAAAATGATGCGAGGCAGCTCGGTCTTATAAAAGATACGCTCGAGACGAGCTCCGAATATTATGCCGAGGCGAGCTCGGTCTTATAAAAGATACGCTCCAGAGAGCTCCAAAATGATGCCGAGACGAGCTCGGTCTTATAAAAGATACGCTCGAGACGAGCTCCGAATATTATGCCGAGGTGAGCTCGGTCTTATAAAAGATACGCTCCAGAGAGCTCCAAAATGATGCCGAGACGAGCTCGGTCTTATAAAAGATACGCTCGAGACGAGCTCCAAATATGATGCCGAGACGAGCTCGTTCTTATAAAAGACACGCTCCAGAGAGCTCCAAAATAAGATAGGTTATTTAAGTTGTAAAAGCGTAAATAAATTTCCATGACGGCTCGCACTGGATAGCTTGTAATGAGAGAGCTCAGATTGGGAGATTAACATTTCGGCTCGGGTTTTGGAGCTGAGCTCATCCATGAGCTCGACTGCCGAGCTCATGTTGAAGCTATCTAATCTTTGCATCTTTCCGGGAACGATCAGGCATCTAAACCGACCCGATCGGTATGAAATTTGGAGGGTTTGTTCGTCCCTCCTTCCTCTTCAACTGATTGGTGGAAATTGTGTTTCACATGTTTGATTAGCGGCTATAAGCCATCGATCAACCTGCTTTTTCGCTTTCGGTTTTTGCGGGATGCGGCGGCGTCCTCTTTAACAACGATCGGGCATCGAGAGAACTCCGATCGGGCGAAAACTTTTAGGGCTTGTTCAAACCGCCTTAAACTTAAATCATTTGGAGGATATCGCGTTTCATCAGTTCGATTAGCAGCTATACCCCTCTAAAGTTTAATTTGTGTGTGTTGTGTTTTTGGTGGCACAAAGAACTTTTGAGGATGAAAATACGCATTGAAACGGCCTTTGATCTTCATGAAATTTTGAGGCTTTGTCCGTCCCCTTTATTCTTTGATTTGACCGGTGGAGATCGTCTTTCAACCTGCTCAATCTCTCATCCACGAAGCCGTAGATCTAATGTTGTGTCCCGCTGCGTTTATGGCGGTAGCGGCGAAGCATCTTTCCGGCGGCTTTGTGCCTCCAAAGCGACTCGATCGTCATGAAATTTTGAGAGTTTGTTCGTCCCTCTTTATTCTTTGATGTGACCGGTGGAGATCGTCTTTCAAGCGGTTCAATCTGCATCACGGCCGTAGATCTAAGCTGTTGTGTCCATCGCGCGTTTATGGCGGCAAGAAGCAGCATCTTTCCGGCGGCTTTGTGCCTCCAAAACGACTCCGATCGTCATGAAATTTTGAGAGTTTGTTCGTCCCTCTTTATTCTTGAATCTGAACGGTGGGAATCTTGTTTCAACGGTTCAATTTTCGCAATCAACCAACGATCGATGCGTTTTGGCATTAAATTGATCACGAACCACCTCCTTGATCCATCACCGATAGAAGGCCCTCATTCTAGCGCCAATGGCGATCTTGAATTTTGTCATGTATAATTTGAGGCCAATTTAATCTAGGGATGATAGAATCAAGGATGGTTTTGGGGTGATTTTAGGGTTTTATGGCTGAGTCCAAGAATGTATCTTGGATTGCCTACGTATCCTGTGTATTGTTCAGAATCAAGCCTCACGTAGTTCCCTGGAATGATGTATTTATAGGCACATGCCCTTCTTATGTCCTAAACTTAAGACGGTTTGGTCTATTGACATAAATACCTGGCTTTAATGGGCGCTTGCCGCTTTTGCGCCAAGTAACCCACCTGGAAAATTGGGCTTAGGAACCTGGTTGCTCGATATCGACTTGTATGACACCGACATGGGTGCTCGAGTTGACACACTTGCAAGAGATCTGTGTGCTGGTGGTGATCACCGATTCGTCTCAGATTCAACCCGATGTGGATAATATACTTAGATTTTCCACACGCCAAATTTGGACCAAATTAGATAATTCCACGTGGAGGGGTGAAATCCCGTATCGTCACTAAGCTAAGCATAAAAACACAATTTCAAAAAAGCAGTGCTATGCGTACGCCTCAAATAAAAAGGCATTATGTTTTCGTTTTATTAGACCTAGGCGTGAGTCTAACCCTTCGAACGTGCGCCTGAAATTTTATTAGCATTCTATTTTCCTGTTTCCATGTCAAGACGTGCGCCTGACCCAGTGCTACACTCTGACTACTCACTGTTCAAGCCAGACATGCGTCTATGCATGACAATAGCAACAAAAACCTTCAAAATTTTATGCACAACATTCCAAGCCAAAATCCAAGAAAAATAGCAATGAACTCCACACTAAAGAACAGCAAAATAACACCAAACACATCCCAATCATGACAAAGTAAATCTATTTATCTATAACATCCCTTTACCTCAAAATCAACAATTAACAGCCCTCAAATTGCAAGTCAAAACTCTGTAAACTTCAAATTCTCAAGGAAAACCTATAAAATCAACATCTAAACTTAAATTAACAATGATTGATGGTTTCTAAACAATCATAACTACGATTTAGATGATTTGGATTTTCGATTCCTACTAAAAACTTAAGATTCCAAACTGGAGAAAACCTCATACATTCCCGGTCGCGATAAAATTTGTATCAATGTGATCCATTGCTTCTCGGTGACCATTTTCACCTACTATGATCTAAAAATCAATGTCCGGATTATGAGTTATGTTGAAGATTTTCTTATGGTACGTTTGTTAAGACGGAATGGAATGGAATGAAATGATTTTTCATTCCATTACAATGTTTGTGTATGATAATGAGTGAATGGAATAGAATATTTGTGTATGATAATGAGTGAATGGAATAGAATGAAATTTTATTTCAATGGAATGAAAAATGTCCATTTTCATTCCTTCCAAAAATGGATGGAATGCGATGGAATAAAATTAAAATCGACAAAACACGTGGGTGATGGGGTAAGAGTGTGTGGGTTGTAGGGTAGGTGATGAAGTAGGGTGGGTAGGGTAGGGTAGAGGGTAGGGTAGAGTAGGTGGTGGGTAAGATAGGTAAGATGCGTAAGGTATGATAGGGGTGAAATTGGGTAGGGTAGGATAGGATGGGGTTGTGGTAAGGTATGTGGTGGGTAGGGTAGAGATAGGTACGGTGGGGTGGTGGGTAAGGGTAGGGGTGGGTAGAGTCTGGTAGGGTGGTGGGTAATATAGGGTAAGGTAGGTATGGTAATATAGGGTAGCGTGGTAGGTAAGGTAGGGAAGTGGTGGGTAGGGTAGGGAGGGTGTGATTGGTAAGGTACGGTGGTGGGTAGTGTAGGGTGGGTAGGGTAGGGTAAGGGTAGGGGTAAGGTGGGTAGGGTAGGGTAAGGGTAGGGGTATGTAGCATAGATGGTGGGAAAGGTAGGTTGGGTGGGGTGGTGAGTAAAGTAGGGTAGGGTGAGATGGTGGGTAGTGTGGGGTAAAGTAGGGGTGGGTAGGGTAGGGTGGTGTGGTAGGTAAGGTAGGGTAGGGTAAGGTGGTGGTGGGGTGGGTAAGATAAGTTAGGGTGTGTAGGATGGGTAGGGTAGGGTAGGTGGGTGGTGGGTAGGGTAGGTAGGGTGGGGTGCTAGGTAAAGTAGGGTGCAGTGGGGTGTGGGGGCTACCCCACCCCACCCCCACCACTCCCACCATATCCTATATTTTATTTCATTCTTTCACATCTCAAACGCAGTAATGAAATGAATTTATTTCATTTCGTTCCATTCAATTCCTGTTAATTTATTCCATTCCATTTCATTCATGCGTAACGCCTGTGGGGTTTTCTTCTCAAACAAGAACGAACCTCTTCCGTTTTCTTTTGTTTCTGACAAAACTGAAGCACTCGAAAGTTTTATTTGTTGGAGTATTTTTTTTCCTGAAAATAATAGGAAAATGAACTAAAATTTCAAAATAAAACAAAAAGACAATTTTGCCCTTTTATAAAATTCAGAATATTACACTAAAAGCTTGTTGCCTCGGTTATTTTCTCTGAGCTGTTGCATTTTCATGACATTCTCAGAAAAAAAAAAAACATTTTAAATCGGTTTTGTTGCTCTCTAATTTTTGGGAATTTCTTTTTCATAAAAACCTTGGAAAAATTGCTTGTGAATGTTGTCAGCCCCTTTCGGCACTCCGACCCTCTAATTTGTGATTTAAGTTTTGACCCTTTTATTATTTTTTTTTACTATTTTTTTTTGAACCCCTCAGAATACACAAACCGATTTTCGGATTGGTTTTACAAACCGTGAAAAACAATTTGATTTTGATTTTAGACGTGTGTTTGTGTGTTTTGACACTACTAATTATTGCTCTATGTAAATAAGTAATAGCCTTGTACACTATCTATTAATACTTTAGGCCCAATGTAAAAAGACTATGATAAAATAATATAAAACAGTTCGCATCCTGTGCATGATCTATTAATATTTTAGGCCTATCCTAATAAGACATATGACAAGATAATGTAAATTGGTTTACATGATTTTATGATCAACTGGAATATATATATATATATATATATATATATATATATATATATTTGACAAGGTTATGGAAAAAATGTAGAAGAAAAAAACCGGAAACAATTATAACCAAGTCAAACTAAACCGGATCGAGTAAAATGGTGGAGAAGATGAAAAACGGGAAAAATACATAATCAAGTCAATCTGACAGAGTAAAATGGTTTTACCCACTTATGATTTGATTTCGGTTTGTAAACTTGAAATCAGAAACCGAACCATATACGTCCCAGTATTATGCATGTGAAAATGGTCCGTCCCTCGTTAAAAATCCTAAGTTTGTCCCTAGTAACTGTGCAAACTACCATGTCGACTGATATATATAATAGATCACGTTTTATTCCATTACATCAATTGAAACTTGTCCTAATTGGATTTATTTTTTTTCTGTAAAATCATCCGCTAGCTGAACTCGGGCATAGATTATATATAAAATCTAGCTACAGCACAAACAACCATCGGCGGTGCCACTACAACTATGACAATTAAGGAATACAATTATATATTATCATTAAAATACATTTTTTTAGGGATCATTGAAATACATGTTGTATTAAATTATACGATGTCTAAATGCCAATCCACAATTTAAAGGTATTATATTTTTTTGTTCTCCGAAATTAAAGGACATAGGCACGTGAACTAGGAAGAGTATATATATATGATATATATATATATATATATATATATATATATATATATATATATATATATATATATATATCATATAAAAGACCATATGTATTATTTGTGGATGTTGTACTTTTTGTCTTTTCTGTTTCTTCTTCGGTTTTCTATTTTCCAAAACGTGTCCATTTTCTATTTCCCAAAACGTGTCCATGGCTTCCACTGAGCTTCCTTCTCATTGGCTTCTTGTTGAGGAGCTCCACCACCGCTCTCGGTGGCTTGGGCTATATATAGGATCTGTCACGACCATTGTTGTGTTCACGTCCGTTTTCTTGTCCTCGCCGGAAATTGTCCATCATCGCCGGAAATTGGTTGCCGGAAATCGTCGTGATCTGGTTAGTGACTCTGCTTGTTTTACTGTTCCCTTAGCCCAATGTCACTCCTTTGCTCTTCATTTGTTGATTTTCCTGTTTTGTCCGCTTGCAATTGCATAGGCCGTTTAGATTTGGGTATTATCTGGGTTCAGGGCTGTTTTTTAGGATGTAAGGTTGCAGTGTTGATTGTGCACCTTAACTATAGCTTCGCAGTGACAATCTTGATCGAATGTGTAGGATAGGTGGGAGGTGGTGACACACAACGACCAATCTTGGAGACGCTGTACGCATGTCAATGAGTCCGTCTCAATAATGATCTGTCGGTACCCCTTTGACGCTGCCAGGTAGAGAGCCTGGCGGATCGCCTCAAGCTCTAGCGACTCTACATCAAGGTTTCGGTGATTCGGGAAAAGCATCTTGAAGCCGACCTCGTGATTGCGTATCAATACCCCTATAGCCGAACCGCCATCGATGGTAGCGCATCCGTATTAAGCTTCACAACCCTGAAGGAGGTGGTGACCAATAAGACGGGCTCCTTCATAAGTATGACATTTAATATACATTTCACCTTTTAAGGAATTAAGGACAAAGTCAATTTTTATTAGTCTAAAATGACCCATCGCTTTAATCAGCGGATGGAAGTTAAGCGAATTGGGATCCCCTGTTGTACCATCCCCTGCTATGCTTTGCCGTGATATTGGGAAAGACTCAAAACGATGTCGTTTTGAGGGTGTTTTTTTTTCTCAAGCTTTGACTCAAAAGCAGCGTCCCTTGTTGTGATAGTGGGAAAGACTCAAAAGCGATGTCGCTTTGAGGTTTTTTTTTTTTTTTTTTCCTCAAGGTTCGACTCAAAAGCGCGTTGTTTTGAGTCCTCCCCATTACCACAAAGACTGCTTTGTGTATTCCTCCATAGCAGATGATCCCATCTCCCACTTATTCTCGATTTCCTCCTTGACACTTTGGTCATATTTGATCACGTTGACCTTCATTGTCATTGAACTGAGTCCTTATTTTTTGATTTTTTTTCCCGGAACTTGTTGATTCTTACCTTACGCATCAAATACATGTTGGAATTTTATAGTGTTTTAGCTCGAAATCGGTTTAAGTGTGTAAGCGAGCAGTCAACTTCAAGCCCAATTTACGATGAGTTACGGAATGAATTTCCGGGAGCTAAAATAGTTTTGAAAACTACTAAGATAGTAGTTGGTGGATGTTGTACGAAGATTATATGTGGATGTATTTGTGGATGTTGTACGAAGATTTTTTTGTCTTTTCTGTTTCTTCTTCGGTTTTCTATTTTCCAAAACATGTTCATTTTCTATTTTCCAAAACGTGTCCATGGCTTCCACTGAGCTTCCTTCTCATTGGCTTCTTGTTGAGGGAGCTCCACCACCGCCTCGGTGGGAGTTCCACCACCGCCTCGGTGGCTTGGGCTATATATAGGATCTGTCTCGACCATTGTTGTGTTCACGTCCGTTTTCTTGTCTCGCCGGAAATCGCCCCATCTCGCCGGAAATTGGTTGCGGAAATCGTCGCATCTGGTTAGTGACTCTGCTTTGTTTACATTCCCTTAGCCCAATGTCACTCCTTTGCTCTTCATTTGTTGATTTTCTGTTTTGTCCGCTTGCAATTGCATAGGCTATTTAGATTTGGGTATTATCCGGGTTGTGAGTGTTTTTAGGATGTAAGGTTGCGGTGTTGATTGTGCACCTTAACTATAGCTTCGCAGTGACAATCTTGATCGAATATGTAGGATAGGTGGGAGGTGGTGACGCACAACGACCAATCTTGGAGGCGTTATGCGCATGTCAATGAGTCCGTCTCAAAAATGATCTGTCGGTACCCCTTTGACGCGGGTAGAGAGCCTGGTGGATCGCCTCAAGCTCTAGCGACTCTACATCAAGGTTTCGGTGATTATTTGGGAAGCGCATGATGAAAAGCCGACCCTCGTGATTGCGTATCAATACCCCTATAGCCGAACCGCCATTAGTAGTAGCCGCATCCGTATTAAGCTTCACAACCCCTGAAGGAGGTGGTGACCAATAAGACGGGCTCCTTCATAAGTATGACATTTAATATACATTTCACCTTTTAAGGAATTAAGGACAAAGTCAATTTTTATTAGTCTAAAATGACCCATCGCTTTAATCAACAGATGGAAGTTAACTGAATTGGGATCCCCCTGTTGTACCATCCCCTGCTATGCTTGCTGTGATATTGGGAAAGACTCAAAACGATGTCGTTATGAGGGTGTTTTTTTTTTCTCAAGGTTTGACTCAAAACGACGTCCTTGCTGTGATAGTGGGAAAGACTCAAAACGCGGTGTTTTTTTTTTTTTTTTTTTCTCAAGGTTCGACTCAAAACGACGTTGTTTTGAGTCCTCCCCATTACCACAGCAGCCTGCTGTGTATTCCTCCATAGCAGATGATCCCATCTCCCACTATTCTCAGTTCCCTCCTTGACACTGGTCATATTTGATCACGTTGACCTTCATTGTCATTGAACTGAGTCCTTATTTTTTGATTTTTTTTCCCGGAACTTGTTGATTCTTACCTTACGCATCAAATACATGTTGGAATTTTATAGTGTTTTAGCTCCGAAATCGGTTTAAGTGTAAGAGACGAACAGTCAACTTCAAGCCCGAATTTCGATGAGTTACGGAATGAATTTCCGGGAGCTAAAATAGTTTTGAAAACTACTAAGATAGTAGTTGGTGTTAGGCTTTTGAATCACTCGATTCAGATCGATATCGGGTGAATGAGAAAATAATGCCTAAAGTAAAATGTGTGGAGTGTTAATGAATAATGTGTGTTCTTTTGTCCCACACTGGAGACTTAGCTTTAACTTTTTCTACATATAAGGTGGAAAGTTAGAGGCAAGCCCCCAGGGGCAAGATAATTTTGTGAATGATGGAAGACGTAGATGCTTGTTGATTACGAATCAACACGCGCGCGCCACCATCTGCCTAATCACATCCGCCCGGCTCGGTTCGGCTCGGGCTTGTGGGTTGTGCTTGGGCTGGGCCAGTATTAATATTTTCGGGCTAGCTCAATAGTTAAATTTATGAATCAAATAATGCACATGTTCGAACAGGTAAGCATATGAAGCAACAGTTCGAAAATGGCTCTTCATGGAACCAATTCGAATTGCTCAAGTATGTTCATGAACAGAACTGAATAAACTACCCTCCAACCGAATTTTGAACAATTTTCTCTACCAAAGGTCATCATTTATGCCTATATAAACTCCACAACACATAATGGAAATCAGACAGAAAGTTTTTGTTGCATAATACATTAACAAAACTCTACAGAATTAAAAGCACCATTCTTAAACAAAATTTCTGCACTCTTTTTCTACATATTCATAAGTCTGGAATAACAAGGATGGATCAGTTCGACTGCTTGTTCGTATTGAAGTACCGCAATTAGAACAAGGTAAAGACTGTTGTATCTTGGGAGACTTCTCGCCATTACCGTGGGCAATTAATCGGGGCGATAAAGTCTTAGAGACGGCGTTCTACGCGACTCAGTCTAACGAATAAGTTTTCGTTTTTACTCTTGCTTTATGCATTTTTTGTTTCGAATGTGTTGCAGTAATTTATGTGAATAAATTTCGTTCTTCTTATGTGTTCATCTTGATTGGAAATCTGCTTCTACAATTTTTTGTTACTCGATTTTCAGAAAAATTAGCAAACTGGTACTACAGTACTAATTTTCTCAACAATACAACCCCTACTTACGATCGTAGAATCATATATTATGCGACTCCCGATCATATTGAATTGATCAATATTGAAAATGATTTGTTCGTGTTTGAAGTTAATATCATTGTTGTGTTTGGATTGATCATGAATGCTTTTTATGGTTTAAATGTTTTAAACTTTTGTCTTTGCAATATTGTTCTTCACTATCCGATGTGAATGTTTCATAATTTATAACGTTTTTGGTCATTTTGTGAAGGAATGAAGTACTGACGGAGCTAGGAAATTGATTGATTATACTATACAATTACTGTGATTGACAACAATCAAGGAAGAGCCTTAAAATTTCCATTGGTACCTACAATCAGTCATGCTCACGAGTATGCTCCTACAAACCTTTGAAGATACTAGGAAGGGTCCTCCCTCTAGAAGAATTTCATGTGGTAGATGACCAATTCTACGTCACAAGACAGACAAAGTCGGCGTAAAAGACCAAGAGTGACAAATGTGTTTGGGTATGGAAATAATAAAAGAATAGATGTAGTCCTAGAATAATCTTTTCTATTATTTCTAATAATTACAACACGTATACGTAAACCTACCGGATCCCGACGAATCTAAATCCTTGTCGGGTTGGTCATTAGGTATAAAACACTTCTTACATAATTGTATTACATGATAGCAATGTTCAAACTTGAGACTATGGTATATATAACGTGGATCAAATGATAATCAACTTGAGCCAATAACATATATATATGAGTTGGATCTTGAGGACCACGACTTCACTAAGTAATTCAAAAAGCCCTTGTGGGTTTCTTGCCTATAAGTCAAATATAGTCAGTTTACAACCCTTCTTCTTAGCATTTTTGTCCTTCCTATTTTTAGCTTTTAACATAAATTTGGAAGGACCTCCTTGTTTAGGAATGGAAAGTCCAAATGTTCTTCTTTTTTCTATTTAGAGACCACTATATAGCTTAGGGTTGTGGAAGTATAGCATTGTAGGTTGAGGCTGGCCGGCCGCGTGCCTGATTCTCCCATTATTATCGTTTAATTGGGCTGCTTAAGTGGTCCAACTTACCCCGGCCTTCAAGCTTTTCAGAAAAAGAAATGTTGCCCTCTCATGGAACATCAATTTAGTTTTATTCATTGTAAATTTGACGGTTTTTATTTTCTTCACCAAAATAATATTACCACATTTAGAGCTTACGGGTTGAACTCGTAACCTCTTGATCCCGAGACCTCAACTTAACCGTTGATCGTTGATGTAAACCTCATTAGCTATCAATTTGATTGTTCATTTGCATTTTTTACACCTTAAAGCATTTGTAGTAGGTATTTATCTATTTATTAAAATGTATTTCACATATTCAATCGGTAGAAAACACAAATCTATTTGATATACTTTTCTATCCGTAGAAAAAAAATACCTCCATCCCACAAAAAATATCTGCTTTTGTTGTACACAAAGATTAAGAAATTCTATTGATGTGTTATGTTTTAGTGCTATATTGACATATTCATCCTTCATAATAAATACTTGTTTTGGGATGTGAAGTGAGTACAATAAATAAATATTGGACTAAGGGTAACTTTGGAAAAAAATGATGTTTTGCTATTCTAAAGTGACACTTTTTGTGGGACCATTTTTTTCTAAAATATGGACACTTTTTATGCGACGGAGGTAGTATTAGATACCTGTAGAAAAACAAAAAAGTAATCGTACAGGTATAATCGTGTGTCACAACGATTATCTGCATCGTTGATCATTATAAATTTAAATTGATCATAATATGATTTCATCGTGATCAACGGTGTAGATGACTGTTGCGACAATGATTGTGTCCGTATCATTACTATAAAAAATTATTTAACCTCATTCTATTTCTAAGTTGTGTGTCTAATTTCGATATCTAAATAGAAACTACGTCGTTTCATGTGTATTTGATTTTTATGTACGTCGTTTCATGTGTATTTGATTTTTATGTTTTTTTTTTTTGGGCCAAAGGCCAGAATGACAAGATAAGATACAAAATGGTTGAGAAAGACAAAATGTAGTAACACATGTACAAAAATGTAGTAACATATATAGTAACTGTCCTTCTCAATCATTTTAGATTAAAACTGTCATTCACAACCTTAACTTTTTTTTTTTTTTTTTTGTTCAAAAATTCAAATACATATAAAAACGACGTTGTTTTTACTTAGACACCGAAATTAGACACGCAACTTGGACAGATGATCTCATCCCGTGAAGTATAAAGCATTGAGATTAGAAATAGGAAAATTGTGAAACAACCAAAAAAAAAAAAAAAAAAAAAAAAAAAAACAGAAGTAACTGTTTCTTATTGAAGCTAATTTTCAACTTCATTGATCAATCTTGAATATGCCCTTTCATTAGTCCAATATGTAAGGGTTTTTTTTTTCCGGAATTATTTGAAATGGAATTTTTCATTCATAGTGTATAAAATGAAATATTGCAGCTTATATGACATAACTTAGTGATAAAAATGCAGAGTGATATAATGCTTTTCTATAGTTTACACGCTAGATCGTGTAACACAAGTTTCGATTTAAATCATTGATGAAGCTTCAGAAACGAGACACCGGAGACATTTTTGTTGAGCCTCAAGCTTTTTTTTTTTGGGAAATTTTTACTCGAACACTCCTCGTGTGCACCGTTCCATTGGATTGTGTTGAAGTATAAAATGTTAATCATCTACCTCCCTAACAGCTTAAGCTTTTGGGAGAGATAGTAATTCAACATGGTATCAAAGCCAAAGGTCACGAGATCGACCCTAGTGTGAATATTATTTGAAAAAAAAATTGTGCAAGTGTTGGACAGATTGCCAACACTTAAGGGGGTGTGGAACAGATTGCCCACACTTTTAAATGATAAGAAAATAAAGTAGCGCATTTATTAACATGTTAAGATCAAACGGTTACCGTTCTACTAAAACCAACTAAAATCAATTGGTGGTAGTAAATGTGCTACTATATTTCTTTAGGGATTCAAGAGTGTGGGCAATCTGTCCCAACACCCATGTTGGCAATCTGTCCAGCACTTGCACAATTCTAATTCCAAGAGTGTGAGCAATCTCTCCCAACACTCCCCTCGAGTGTGGACAATCTCTCACAACACTTGCACAATATTTTTTTATTATAATGTTCCAACCAGGGTTTGATCCCGAGCATCTAGCTGTGTTGGGACAGATTGTCCACACTCTTAATGTATAAAGAAATATAGTAGCACATTTAGTACCACCAATTGGTTTTAGTACAACGGTAAGCACTTGATCCTGACATGGTATCGGAGCCAGATGTTATGAGATCGAACTCTGGTTGGAACAATATTTTAAAAAAAATTGTGCAGGTGTTGGGAAAAATTACCCACACTTGAGGGGAGTGTTAGGAGAGATTGCCCAAAAAAAATTAGTATTTGTCTTATTACGCATATGTCGCAAATCAAACGGACGGTGCATACGAAGTCTCTCCGGGTAAGAATTCGTTTCTTTTTAAAGAGGAATATCGGCTTACAAAAAAAAGTGTACCAAGGAATATGGAATTCTCATTCTGATTTCAATTCGAGTAGTGATGTCGCAGTCCTTTTAGATTTTATGCAGCCCATGTGTGGCTTCTGCTTTCTAGGACAATGAAAGGTTCTTTGCAACCAAAAGATGAACATAGTTTTTTTTTTTAAATGAATAGAAAAAGTAACACTACTTTATATGTTTTATATATAAATCTACAAGAACGAAAGGTTTATACACTGCAAAGTGTTTATCTTTTTTTTATTTTTTTTTATTTTTATACACTAAAATTGTATCTAAATGTTTTTAGGGGTAAAATCGTATCTAAATTTCCAAATCAAAATCGACTAAACGACTTTAAACGAAATTTTCAAATCCTTAATCGATCTCAAGGTCAAGAGCCCTTTGCATAGTATCCGGATCCCCTGCTGTGCCTGAATGCTGTCGATATTGTTGTGCTAGTGTAATGGTACTAAAACGACGTCGTTTTGATAATAGTTGGGATAAAAATCAACGATCGGATCTACTTGACATTATAAATGTGTGGCTGGATCTCTTCACAGCACACGTCCCTTTGCGTATTGCTGATTTTCAGCGCATAAGACTGTACAACTATGTTTACAAATTAATTTATATACAGAGTCATTGTCAACTGATTGAAACCCGTGATCAGCTATGTTATATCCGGCAATCAAAACGCTTTTGTCTCAGGTCATCATTGCACTTGAAGCGTTCCATTACATATAAGCACGGCACACCGGATGTGACCAACATTCTGATACAAATCAATTTTATGACGTTTTTTATATCGATTTGTCACTGAATTTGGACTTAAACGGTATAAATTCATGATTAATCATGCGCAGAATGGGTTAATTTGACTATTAGTTACATATGAGTTTTTATCGTGATTGTGTCATATTTATATCATATTTCTATACCGAATTATATTATTACACATTGCATGATTTTATGTAGGAATATTGGTAAATTAATTCCAAGTTGAAGAAGAATTTGGGCCGGAGCAATTAAAAGACCCAAGATTAGACTTGAAAAAATGAATGGTAAACTTGAAACATAACTTTGAAGGCCTTACATGTTGAATTGGGTTTGGACACGTTCAAAAACGTTGGAGGGCTCAAAACAAGGTTTCTAACACATTTTGAAGCACCCAAATCGGAGTTGTAGAAGTCTAGATATTGCCCAAATACCGAACCGATCCGTGGACCAGTCCATAATTAGTTCAAGATGTCCAGGATCACCTCAGGACGTGTCGTGGACATGTCTAGAGTCAGCGCGCATGCTGAACTGAGAAGGGTTCTCGGTTCAACCCACCGCCTTTTCGCCCAAAACTAGCAGATATACCCCTTTATTGTATCATTTTAATTAACACGTGTTTAGATATTGGTCACTTCTTTGCATGTTTTCATAACTTATTCTTGAAGGAACTTGGGTTTAAGAGTGTAATTGGACAAGAAACAATTAGATCATTATTAGTTAACTAGCCCGAGCATGGTGGTTACGTAGCGAAGTTTACGATATTTATTTTCGGTATTTTCTAGTACTTAATTTACGTTTAGTTAATATTGTTCTAATCTGAGAACGGTAGACGTTTAGCTATTCATAGGGTTCTATAGTCCGAGCACGATATAATAACCACTTTAGGGAAATACACCAGTAATTGACCCGATTCTTGAAACTTTAATGACAAGAATGTTTGAATCAATATAGGCAACGATTAAGGAAGAATAAACTAGTTCGGAATGATCTACTTTCTTAAACATGGTTGAAACTTGCTCTTCATTTGACGTTCAAGATTATTTTCCTTCTTTACCACGTTTATTTTGGTCGAAGACCACAAACTTCATATTATCGAACAAGTCCTTGTGGGATCGTCATTGCTCACGAATTGAGCTATACTACGGCTGACCTAGTCTGCTTGCTAATGCAGTTGTGTTTTTCGCAACCACATGCTGTGTATAAACTAGATATGGCCAAAGCCTTTGAGAGTTTAATGGAACTACTTAGCCTCCATTCTGACTGCTATGCGATTCCCTACCCGCTTTGTTATGAAAATGGTCACATCAGTTTCTTTCTAAGTCCTAATTGATGGCAGACCAACCATGCGCTTCTCCCCAAGTAGACGTATCCATCAAGGTGATCCGCTCTCTCATTTTTATTCATAATTACATTGAGGGTTTAACTGCTACTAGCAAGAAGACTATTTGAGATGGTTCGCTGGAGGGGACTTCATTTGGCAGGGATAGAGAAGCCGAGTTTGTTTACCTTCAGCCCTTAGGCGGCCGTGATATTTTCTTACGTTTTTCCTTTGTTATGCCAGAAAGAAAAGGTTACACACGAACTCCCATTCTGCGACGTGGTGTCCTAGTCGTAAAAGCTCTAAGGTTTCCCTTGGAATTGCTTCGAGCTAAAACTAGCTTGGATGGATATTTGTTCAAATCTCCCCCGCCCCACGTCTGCTTTATGATTTCCTTTTGATTCCCCAACTGAGAGCACAAGGTTGCTTTGGTTCGTAGCACAAGTCACAAAAGCAGCGGATTTTACCTGATATGCCACTGGTTTCTACTGCATTTTGTGGATATACCACCCAAGGCAAAAACAAACAATTTTGGGACGCGATTTTCTCCCATTTTTTCCATGAATGTGCACGATCTTAAGGTCCTCAAATCCCCTATTGGGTTCTCTCTTTCCAATTAGGGTTTAGTTTGGTTCCAAAAACACCTAAAACGCGAAAATGGGAGTGGTATTTCGACAAGAGAATGGTACTCCTTCAAATCCCTGTCTTCAATAGTGGTATTTCGACAAAGCTCCCCACAAAGCGGTCAACGATAAAGGAAGTGGTACTTACTATAAGGCTTAGTTCTTCCTTTTTGTTGCGCTCCTACTCAATACCCCCTAAGTAATCCTCATACTTTTTATATTCCAGTATTCGCCCCTTAACTTCGACTTTGTTTTGTCGCTCGCTATTTTACCGGTCCGGCTCTGTCTACTCGGAGTATCCTTTTCTCACTTTTTGTTCGTAGATTACCGCATTCTATTCGTAGCAACGTTTGACGACTCAATAGTGATTAAAGATATCATCTCTAAATACGAGATTTTTTTCTGGCCACGCAATTAACATTCATAAGTCAAGCTTAAATTTTGGCAAAAATGTTTCCGATTCAGAAAAAAGAGGTTGTGCAATCCATCCTTAACGTCCCCTTAGGTACTAGAAATGGTAAGTACCTGGGTGTGGCTTTTATGACAGGTAGAACCATGCCATAAGCAATTTTTTTCTTACCTTGAGGACAAAATTAGAAAGAAGCTAAGCGGATGGAAGGAAAATATCTTATCCTCAGAAGGCAATAAGATCCTTATTAAAAGTGTGTTCTACGCCATCTCCACCTATGTTATGCAGTGCTTTAAGTTACCAAATTCTCTCACTGATACCCTCGAGAGATTGACTCATAATTTCTTCTAGGGAAGCACATATGAGAAACGAAATATTCACTAGAGGAAATAAAGTGCCAGTACTATGCCAAAAGACTTTGAAGTTCTCGGATTCAAGACTTAAATTTATTCAATATGGCTTTGTTCGCTAAGCAAGCATGGATGATTCTCAAAATGCCAAATACTCTCGTCAGCAGGGTGCTTTAAGCGAAATATTATAGAAGCTCTAATATCCTAGATGCACCTTTGGGATCGCAACCTTGGTGTCATTCATCTTTCATTTTGGCGTTTTTGCCATCATGTTATCCAATTTTTGCAATTTCGTATTTTCGTCAATTTCTTGTCATGTGGACAGGAAAGTCACGCTTGAACACAACGCTCATAAAGATTTCACGCTCCTTCGTTGCCCAAACTTTATCACTTATTAAATTCTCTCTTTTTTTTACAAACAAACAAAAATCGTATAATTTAATCCCTTTCCCCATTATTCCCCAAAAGCAAACCTTCGATTGCCCCTCGGTTACTCGTAACCTGTGCATATTTCTCATGAAAAATTCACCCCGAACAAATTCTCCTCTTATTCTATTAAATCCTTACGAGCATGTTGTTCAAACACGACTTTTTCATCTCAGTTGACGAAAATGTGAAAATTGCGAAAGATAATTTACAACATAAGAGGCATAAACGTTAAAACGAAAGATGAATAACATGTCTCAACTTGACCTAAACATCGAGGTGTTTTATGCTATTCAATTCAATATATATATGTATGTATGTATGTATACCAAATTTTTTTTTTTTAGGCGCCTAGTAAATTTCATTTTCATATCATATGGTGTAAATAAAGTTGCCTTATGAGACACAAAAAAAAAAAAAAAAAAAAGAGCATGTTACTTCAGGGAAATTTCAAAGATACAAATGGCTGGCAAAGGTTAGAATCGAATCTTCTATTTTTCTTTCAACTGTCGGTGTTGATCGTCAATTTCATCGGTATCCATCAGCTGAACTCCGACGAATCATCAAATACAAATGCGTCGCTCATATTAGTCGCGTTTGGTTTCCAAATCTGCATTACCATTGTAAGTGAATCGCATTTTAGAGCGACGGATTACTACGACGATGGATCTCCTCCGATCGGAGCCGATGCAGTTGGCTCAGTTGATCATTCCGATTGAGAGTGCTCACCGCACAATATCATATCTTGGTGAACTCAGCCTTATTCAATTCAAAGACGTAAGCAACACGCATCGCATTGCCTTTTTAGAATCTGTTTTTGTCATATCTATGTGAACTCATCCTGCATATGTTTTGATCATTCCTTTTGGTTTCATTATCCCTGCATTGATCAGTGTATTGTATTGTATATTGCAACGTTTTGGCAATGAGGTTGGAGCAATGCTAGAATGTAGCATAATGAGATTATTCATGTCAAATACTCTGATCGTGCAAAATTGTTCTTGTGTTTTGTTTATGGTAAAACGTTCCTTTTTTTTTTCCAGCTGAATACTGAAAAGAGCCCTTTCCAGAGGACGTATGCTGCTCAGGTATGAGTTATTTTTGCAGTTATCTTTTATCGGATGCTGGATGCAATTTGTTTAGGTCCTCGGTCCATTTACTTTTATGTGATTTTGGCATCCATAAACTATGAAACTTGTACCAAAAAATGCTTCGGACATTTTGATTTTCATTGATGGAGATTCCGTTGAACTCCTTCTATTATTGTTTATGCATAATCTTCTCTTAGTTATTTCGATTTGAAGGTGCCTGCTTGTTTCTTCCACTGGCTATGACATCTTATTTAGGAGAATTAAGCTAGGAATTAGACGAACATTATGAACCAATTGTGTCCATGTAGATCTGGAATCTGGATCACTGTTCAAGCTGGTTACCTGGGATATCGTAATTTGCCCTGCTCCTTGACATTACGTTTCGAGAGTATTGTTCTGGAGGCACTGAACTGATTTGTATTCTTTTAAGTGGTTAAGTTTTTTGTTTCCTAACTATGCTTGACTCAACGGTTTGGTTGTCATTTCTTAAAATTCACCAGTTAAAAAGAACTTGTGAGTGTCGAAGATATTACCAATCCCTTAGAAGTGAGAGCTCTCTCAATCACAATCTGCAATGTCTTTGTCTGTGACTGTTAGTACTGCTGCGTATGTCCAATGTGGTCAAGCAACTTAATGAATTATTCAATAAAGCAGATCCAGAGATGTGGAGGGATGGAACGCAAGCTTCGCTTCTTCAGGGATCTAATGACGAAGTCAGGAATTACTCCATCAAGATCTACCTTTCCTACTAGCCTTACATTAGATGCATTAGAGGTAAACTTCATGTCAATCTTCCGGTGCATCATTAAATAACTGTCATCACCTTCAATAATAGCTGACTTAACATGGTATAGTAGCATCAGGGCTACTGGATGGCCCTGTGGATGATAACCTAATTTTTTCTTGTGATGGTAGGTAAAACTTGGAGAACTTGAACAAGAGTTGGTAGAGATGAATGCAAACGGCGAAAAGTTACAAAGATCATATTCTGAACTTTTAGAGTACATGATCTTGTTGCAGAAGGTATCATTATTAGGAAAAGATAGGTAATTGGGTGTCTATGCGCCAAATCTTTATTTTGGTGTAGTGATGTCATTGTTTTTCATTTCAGGCTGGTGATTTTTTCCAGTCAATACAAAGAAATGATACATCTCAGAATCAGAAATTAACTGCACATATTTCTGGAGACGACTCAATCGATAGTCCTTTATTACATGAACAAGTATTCTAGTTTGGCCTTTTTTAATTCCAATCAAGCTACGTCAATGTTGCTTTTTCTGATATTTACTTCGGTTTTGGACTAGGAAATGTCAATGGATCAATCAAAGCAAGTTAAGCTGGGATACATTACTGGCCTTGTACCGAGAGAAAAGTCAATGACTTTTGAAAGAATATTATTTCGTGCAACAAGAGGGAATGTACTACTGAGGCAAGTCACAGTTGAAGATCGTATAATGGATCCCATGTCTGGTAATAAGGTTAGTGCGATAACTCTTGCCCCCTTATCTCCTCCATTTGGGATCTTATCACATATGTTTCCCATATGCCAATAGTTTTATATGCTATTATATGTTTCATTCATCACGTGTTTTAGATTTTATTTGACGTTGCTGCATGAGGGATGCATTGTGATAACAGTTAAAAGCTTTCATCTCCTTTAGCGTAAATGGCTCCAAGTCTGCATAGTGACTGATGGATGTGTTTTTAGGTAGAAAAGAATGTCTTTGTTGTCTTTTACTCCGGAGAACGAGCAAAAGTAAAAATAATGAAGATTTGTGACGCATTTGGAGCAAACCGTTATCCGTTCACAGAAGATGCCTATAAACAAAATCAGTTGTTAACAGAGGTATGTAGCATTTTACTCCCCAGACGACCTGACATACAAGCAATTTTATTTTGTCGCAGTTCTGATCCACTATTGTGTTTGTCAAGTAATATGCATAAGAGAAATGAAGCACCAGATACTGTTATTTCTGAATAAATGAAAGCTAATTATGAACTTTCTCTTTGTAATATTCATATAGGTATCAGGAAGCTCTCAGAGTTGAAAACTACCACTGATGTTGGACAGATGCATATGTCGAATCTATTGCAAGCTATTGCCTATGAGTTTGAGCAGTGGAGCCTGTTGGTTTGTCACTTATAATCGTGTTTCACAAGTTTTTTTTTCCTTTCTCTTTTCTAGATGGAACTAATGTTCGTTTGCCTATTATTAATGAACCAAGGGTCACCGACTCACTGACATGCATTTTCTCAATATTATGAAGGTCAAGAAGGAAAAGTCCATTTATCATATTTTAAATATGCTAAGTTTAGATGTGACTAAACAGTGCCTTGTGGGAGAAGGATGGTGTCCTGTTTTTGCTACAAATCCGGTAACATGTTGATCGACTTAATGATGCTATTATGTTTTTAGCTTTTCAGCCTTCTTTATAGTCACTGGCAGATTAATAAACAATAGTTTTAGCCACTCCTGATGAACATTCCTTCTTTTTTTATGAACTTATTCTACTGGGCAGATAAAAAATGTGCTTCAGAGGGCATCTACTGATAGCAACTCCCAGGTCGGAGCCATATTCCACGTCTTGCAGACCAAGGAATTACCTCCAACATATTTCCGGACAAACAAATTTACTTCTGCATTCCAGGAAATAGTTGATGCATATGGGTAAGCGACATTAGTAGCCATTTGTCAGTTATATGCTGGCCATTAACAACCTCTCCTTTTTTTTCAGTATTTCAATGCTCATGTCAGTATAGATCTTCAGTTCTTTCTTATCCCAGAAAATCCTTTCCACCAAATCAACTAGAAAATATACGCAAACAATGTAGAGGTTGAATGCCCACAACAGTTTTCAAATTATTTCTTCGAGTCCTGGACGTTCCTGTAATTTTGCAACATTATGTATTTGCATTTGTTTCACTGATAATGAATTCTTTAAAGTTCCATAGGAATAATTTTTGTAGTCCTTTCTTGTAGAGTGGCCAAGTATCAAGAAGCAAATCCAGGTGTTTACACAGTCATAACATTTCCGTTTCTCTTCGCTGTCATGTTTGGAGATTGGGGCCATGGCATATGCTTATTTCTTGCAACTTTGTATCTTATACTCAGAGAGAAGAAATTTTCCAACCAGGTACAAATTGCCGCTTCAGGTCTCTTGGAGTTGCAATGTCTAGTTTTGGTTCAGTTATCATCGAATTTCCATTATGAAATGTTGCATTTTTCTTTTGATCCTTTTCTCTTATGCTTTCACTGGTCACTCCTTTTGCCTCACCACGTTTTGCACATTTATGCATGTATTAATTTGTATATCCTTGTATTCGCAAACTGTATCCCTTAAATTGCGTTGACATGACATCTTACATTATTATTATTAGGCTCAATCTAGACATTCTGAAGAGATTGCTAATCTCTTAGCCACATGATAACAGCTTTTTCGCTGTGCCATGGCTCACTTTGACCTAATCTTCATAGGATAAAAAAAACAACCCAACGTAAACTCAATACTATCAAACTAATTCTTGCATTTGCACATTAACCACAAGCAACCTTTCTAACGCAGTCTCCTCGAGTGGCTGTGCCTTTTTGGAAGGAGGGAATTCAGTTCCAATTAGAAAGAGCATAAGGAGGAAGTATGTACTTATTGATTAGTTGATTACATTTGATATCGAGCAGCCTCGTAGCTTATATAGTTATTCCGCCTATTTTGAGTGGATTACTGATTTGAAAACATATGCTACTTTGCAACTACAGAAGCTTGGAGATATCATGGAGATGGCTTTTGGTGGTCGTTATGTTATCATGATGATGGCAATTTTTTCAATATACACTGGATTCATATATAACGAGTTTTTCTCTGTTCCTTTTGAGATATTTGGACGTTCTGCGTATGACTGTCGTGATTCTTCCTGCAGGTATTACTCTATACCTTTGTAGATTTCAAATTAGTTTGCTTTTGTATCTGATTTAGATGCTTTATCCAGGGATGCTACTACAATGGGCTTGATTAAGGTGCATGACACTTATCCATTTGGCGTTGATCCTAAATGGCACGGCAGCCGCAGTGAATTACCTTTCCTTAACTCCCTAAAGATGAAGATGTCAATACTACTTGGTGTTGCTCAAATGAACCTTGGCCTAGCTTTAAGCTATTTCAATGCAAAATTCTTCCGAAACGATATAAATATTCGGTGAGCCTGTGGTCCAAAACATTGGTCTGTTTTACGCATATGCGGAATTTCATTCACTGCACATCTCTAGAACCTATCTACTTCTATAGTTCAATTGCTTCTGTTTTCCTTTGGCAGGTACCAATTTGTTCCACAGTTGATTTTCTTAAACAGTCTGTTTGGCTACCTGTCACTTCTTATTATTGTTAAGTGGTGCACTGGTTCTAAAGCGGATCTTTATCATGTAATGATATATATGTTCTTGAGTCCCACTGATGATTTGGGCGAAAATCAGCTATTTGTTGGACAGAAATTCCTCCAGGTCTCTCTCTTTCTCTCCTCTACCGAGAATCCGTAAACTTGTATGTAGTGCATAATGCACAGAATTGTGGCAACCTCGTGAACTAAATTTTTTCATCTTTGTTTATTGTATCACCAGATATTGTTGCTATTGCTTGCACTTGTTGCAGTTCCATGGATGCTATTTCCAAAGCCTTTTCTTTTGAAGAAGCAACACGAAGAAGTACGTTTGCCATGAAAATGGATTTCACAGTAGTTGTGCACTTTAGTCTTAGACTCATATTGTAATTTCTTTCTATCCTTTTCTTGCAGAGATTCAAAGGTCAATCTTACATGCCACTTAATAGCACAGATTACTCATTCGAACTGGAGACAGATCATCATTCGAATGATCATGAGGAATTCGAGTTCAGTGAAATTTTAGTCCATCAACTTATCCATACTATAGAATTTGTACTGGGATCAGTGTCTAACACAGCTTCATATCTACGATTGTGGGCTCTCAGGTACTTTGTTTATTTAACCACCAATTTTTGCAGTCGAGAAACGAACTAAATATGCCTGTTTGCATAGTGTAATCTTTATCTTTAAGCGTACTTTTACATGACTGGAGGGATTTCACTTTTGCAGCCTTGCACATTCTGAACTATCCAGCGTATTTTACGAGAAAGTTTTGCTCCTTGCTTGGGGGTGAGTATCATCTTCTGTTTACCTTCATACCTCAATAAAAGCTGTTTATAGACAAGACTAATGAGACGTAACTATCTTGATTGTGGTCGTCTCAGGTTCAACAATGTCGTAATCCTTGTTATTGGGATTGTTGTATTTATAAGTGCAACTGTGGGTGTTCTTTTGGTCATGGAAACACTCAGTGCATTCCTTCATGCCTTGAGGCTTCACTGGGTGGAATTTCAAAACAAATTTTACGAAGGAGATGGTTACAAGTTTGACCCCTTCTCATTTGCATCAATTGGAGAGGCCGATGACTGACTGACAGTATGTGAGTTTTATGGATGTGATAACCAACTGACGTCAGGTTCATCCATTTGATACGGCCCGTTGTACCTCAAAATTTCATTGGTTTCATTAGGCTCTAGATATTACGCATATCAACAGATTCTCGGGTGGTTGACCTGACTGAATTGCTCAACCATATATACAGGTTAGTAGATTTCAGAAAAAAAAAAAGAATGTAAGTTCCACAGGTGGCAAAACGCACTTCTACCAATGCTTCACGTTCAAGCTATACACGAATTTGAAGCTCTCCAGAACAATGTAGGCTTGCTAGTTTTGTCCACCCTGTATATTGTACAATAGAGGCATTGTTGGAATCTGTAACGATAGTTACTTTAACTGTTATTTACAGCATTACGATGTAAGTTGATTATACTGAGAAATTAGTTATTCTTATTAGACAAAAAATAATTGCCAATTATTTTTCTTTTTTACTTATGAAGGGAGGATTATACCAAAAAATGAAGCACCTACCAAAACTTTAAGCATGGAAATCATAAATAAAACGAAAAAGGTTTGATTCTGATAATAATAATAATAATAACAGAAACATAACGATGAGTGTTAAAGTACGTACAATAGATTACAAATAACATTAAGTCTGCATTTATCAGCTTAAAGAGAGCCAATGCAAATAACATTTCAGTCTGCATGTATATATCACACAGCTTCATGCCTGCCAACAAGTTCCTATAATGTACAATATAATAAATTACCAAGTTATTTATTCCCAACAATTCCATTCAAATAAAAAAGCTGATGGACATTTTCAATGAGTGTTGCTATGAACAGCAACCACAGTTGAGACCATGGAATCAACCCCGCAACGGTTGTGAAATTTGCAAATCTTGTAGTATCCATGCTCACCCCAGCTTTCTCCCCAAGAGTTCTTAACAATCCAGTACGGCTTGTCCTTCAGTCGAATAGGTGAATAGCCTGCAGAGCCATACCCAACCAGAAGCACACCATGATCCAAGTTCTTTGCACAGATATATGGGCACGAAACCCCGCCTATGTATGTCTGCATCCAAGCTGCATTTATGCCAACTGCAATACAAGATGAACAAAGAAATTACTTGTGTTGCAAGTGTGACGTCCCAAATCTTAGTACTAACGGTGCAACTTGAGTCATGATTTAAACCAATCGTTTGGTGTAAATTGGCTAACCCAAGTTACTATGCTCAAACATTCGTTTATGAGTTTTCAATGGAGAGCATCTAAACCAAGGCATAGTTTGTTCTTGCTTGTTTACATGACACAGCCTGATTTTTGTGCCAAAGAAAAAACTATGATATAGCTAATAACCTGCAAGAGGACCGTGGTTCACCAAGTTTGCAGCAATTTGATCTTCATCAACAGAAACAACACTGAAGTTGGTCACCTTTGCAGCAATCTTGTTCTTGTCAAACTGGCATGTCCCATGATCTTTGCCAGTGTAAGGATAATCTTGCTCACGTTCAACTCCTCCTGATTTTAGAATGTACTCAAAGGCGTTGTTCATAAGACCACCATTACATCCAGAATCACACGAATCACGCTCTTCAGGATCACACTGCAAGAAAGAAACAGATATCACTCGACCGACCAGAGTATGAAATCAACAGATCACTTACCTAAGGGTAGAAAAAACTAGAATGTAGAGCTTTTAATGAGCAAATCTCACTTAAATCTTTTCCCAATCAATTTAGGTATCTGTAAATTGGTTTGTATATGTTCAAAGAGCCCAGAAACAGCCAAAAGTAGGCACGAGCCTCCGTAAACAATTATCAGTTTCTCACTCACTACATAAAGATTAAAAACAAAATCACAATATACTACTCCTACAAGCCTTGTCAACAAATTACTAGATCCCATTTGGTCAACCAATTTACACTATCAAAGCTCATCAATTAGTTCAATTTCACCAAACAATCGCTATGAAAACAAAAGCACCCCTACATACACCCACCATGGAAGCTAAACAGGACATACATAATCCAACAGTTGAGAGTTGTACCCCAAACATGCGAAGGGAAATCGCAAAGGAAAGGCAAACTATATATGTATATATACAACTTGAGTTATGCAAACCTCCATGGATGGGAAGGGAAGAATAAAAAAAAAAACAATACAAAAGCAGCAATTATTTCAAGATCAATACACATCAGTAAAAGTCAACGTAAGAACAACATATCATACAAAGAGTAATTCACCAAACTGCATAAGTAAATTCGAAGATACCTCATGATCACAATCCACAAGCTGCTGCTCACTGAGGCTAACTAGATCTCCAGTGGCCAGGAAGTGCGCTCCTTCCAGAGCTCCCGTTGTACTAAAAGACCAGCACGATCCGCAAGAACCCTATAACAAATCAAACATCTCGAATCAACACAAAAGCAAGCAAATTAAAGAGGAAAAAAAAAAACTAAAAATACGTTATAAAAACCTGATCTTTGACGCCGGTTACAGCACCATGATCACGCCAGTCAAAGTCTTCAGGCAAATTGGTAGTAGGAAGAATCGGAGCCTTATTAGCATCTGAAGGAAGCTTAAGCTTGCTCTTCTTATGAAGTCCGAGGAAATTCCGGCGGAACTCAGAGGGAGTAAAGTCGGAAAATTTAGTAATACCGTGAACAGCAGTAGGATCTAGAAGCTGGCGTCGCTGAGCACGGCGCAAATTAGACTTAAATACAGAGAATCTATAATCGTGTTCCTCCTGTGTAGCATATGACTTACCGAACTTAGATTTAAACAGCGCAAAATGATGCTCGCTGTGAAGGAGAGGATCGTCGGTTTCCGAAACGACCTGCCTGATCAACGGATCTTCTTCTCCGACGGTGGCGGAGGAGGTGGCTACAAAGAAGGATAAAGTCAGAAGGAAGAAGAGTGGGAGAGAATCCATGGTTGAGGAGAAGTGGGGAGAAAGAAAAACAGGAGATACGTTTTCAGTTATCCAATGGGAAGATTATATTGAGTTGGGGGTTGGGTACTGGAACACGGTAGGTGGGGAATGGACGATTTATAAATTGCCACGTATGAGTATAATACTTCCTCCGACTCATTTTATTTGACCTGTTTGATTTTTCAAAGAGATTTTGACTAGCATATTTAATGCTTTAAATCTCATTAAATGATCTAATATTTTTACTTGGGGAATGAGGAGAAGGGATGAAATATTTCATCAATTGAGTAGAAGGGCAGCTTTTTGAAACTTTTGCGATAAAGACAAAACTATTTATTCATTCGTATTAAATTCACTTGTGTCGAAATTCATTATTTAAATTATTCTTAAATTCAATATTTAAATTACTAATTTTCAAAATTCATTGTCGAGATTCATTTGATTTTGGGATTCATCATCAAAATTCATTTGTCGAAATTCACCGATTTTGGGATTCACTAGGAAGATTCATTTGATTTTAGGGATTTATTTGTTTGTCTTCTCATTATAAAAATTACGCATTGTTCTTCTCCTATAAAAAATATGTACCGTCATATTCTTAAAAATATTCCAGATTGTGTCCTTATCCCTAATTTTCCATTTTTACTTTTATGTCATTTAAGTAATACTTTATCATTTGTAAAAATATTGGATCGATTAATGAGATTGAAAACATAAAATACATTAGTCAAAATCTCTTTGAAAAGTCAAACATGACAAATAAAATAGGACAGATGAAGTATTGTATTTTTATCTACAAATTGGAATTTAAAATGTTGGAGAGTGCATGGTGTATTTTCTTTGTGTGGTCCAATAAAATTGGCCCTCTATTTTGTCTCCATACGGACTAGGAGTATTTTATTGTTTTTCTTAGGGATATTTGTTTGCACTACAATAGTTATACTAGTAGATCATACTTGTCACATTAAAATTGATATTTTGAAAGTTAGGTTATAAGGTTAAAAAGTGAAGCAAAGTTCCAATTAAATACGAGCAAGTGATTTTCAAGTATAACTGATCTAACCATATATTTAAATTATGAAAATAATCTATGTGCAGATTTCTGTTTTTAAAAATATATCGTTTTATTGATAATATCAAAAAAATACTTTACTTGAGAGATCATTTAAAGCTAATACTCTCTGTTTTTTTTAACTATCACATTTAAAGAAAAAATAAATGTTATTTTTTGGATGCATCTGGTCATTTTTAACTTAAAGTAGTCATCTTTTAAATGAATATGGTCAATTATTATTTTTTTCTTAAATATTACAGTTAAAGAAAACGAGGGAGTATTTGAGAAAATATTGGAGGCATATTGTGAGAACTGGCTTTCGGGTCAGTTTGTGACTCAGGAACCGATATCTAAAAATTGATCTCTTAAATAGCTATGGTATACCGGTAAAATCGTAATGGTGTAAATAATAATTCATTTTTTATTTAAGTTAACAACTATTTTGTCTTGTTATTTACAATTTATTTTCCTACTGGTATTTTTTAATGGGAAGATCGAAAGGTTTTCTATTTACCATATGATTAAGGGTGAAGTGTGAACCATAATCCGAAAAAGACAAATTATAAAAACAAGAAAATGAATCTCTACGAGGCGTGAGGCAGCAAAGCGTGAAAGGTTATTTATATTATTATAGAAAATGTAAATGCAACGAGTTTACATCTTATTTGGATAAAACGATAAAGAAAAAAGCACCTTGGTTGTAAAGGATAGAAAGTAATGTATATTTAAAAATACCCTTAATTTTTTATTTTCTAATATATTCGTTTATTTATAATAAATGGCGTTTTTTATTTTTCAAAAATGAATTCAATGCTGTTTGAATAACTGCAAATCAGATTGTGTTCTATTTTCATGCCATTATCAACTCCACATATTGGATTTTAAGAAAAAAAAAACGGAAGATCAGATTAGCCAAATAGAGTTATGCCAATATCCATTGCTAGCATTCGAATAAAACAAAAAAAAAATTCTAAATTTCCTTCGAATAAAACAAAAAAAAAATGGATATTTGTTTATATAGAAAATTAGGCTAAAGGACACTTTACACATTTTTTTTAATTAACAGTCCTACTTAACAATTTTTATAGGTTGAAGGACAAAATTTTAATTACATGACTAAATTGCCCTTAGTTAACCTATTCCTAAGTTTCAGCCTATCCTTCCTCGCTTCAAAGACCAAAAAAATGGCACTGACGAACTTCATCGTGATTCACGATCTGCCTTAATTCTCTTCCAAATTTGCATCGTCCATCATCGATCATCGAATTCAAATGATTCTTTCTCATCAGATCATTGATTCAACAGGTGTATTTGCCATTTTTTTTGCTTATTGTTCGATGATTTGTAGATCATAAATCTGAGTTTTATAAGATGAATTTCAATCTTCGTAGTGAAATTGAGCATAAATCTGAGCTTTTTAAGTTTAATTCATTCTTATCCCAAGTTTGATGGTTGTTTTCTGAAAATTGTGTGTTTTGATGACAAATAGCGTGATTCACTGCTAATTTTCTCTGATTACTTTGTTGATTCACTGTTGATTTTCTCTGATTCCTTTGTTATGTACTATGTAGGTTTTTGAAGATGATATTTCTCATTTGTACTTACAGTGGAGAGTCATGTGTTTTGTGTTTCCTATGTCTGCTTCGCATTCGAAAATGATGGAAGAAATTACGCAAAAACAGAACAAGTTCGAGGAGGAACTGCGAGGGATGTGTTTTAGGCTCGAAGATCAAGATAGATCATTTCAATCGAGGTTAAATGACTTGCAATCTTCAATGCAGTCATCATTTCAGGCATTTATGCATTTACAGATGCCATCGCATATGCATCAGTGTAATGATAGAATCAGCGTTCAAAAATCATGGGAAGTCCAGTGTCGTGATCCTTTCGGTGGAGCAGCTTCCATTTTCCAATGCTGGTGATTATGCTTCAGCCCAAACAACAGAAGCAACCAAAAATTCAGTTGAGGAAGAGATGCAGATGGTGCCTGCAAGGTGTTCTCTGAAATGCCACATTCAGTCCAACAACTCGTTTCTCTTCCAAATGTACTGGAAAATGAACAACACAAGATGTTTGACAAATTGACTGAACCAGTTCCAACTGGTTTTCAATCACCTATATAATACAACTTATATCGTAATAGTTTGAAATTATTATTTTCAGGTACTTTATTCAATTCAAGTCTGTGTTTTTACTGGCATGTTGGCTTATGCTTTGCCAAATGAATGATCAAGATTCCCTACTCATTTATGGAAGCTGCTATATTTGTGCTTATGACTGAGGTAAGATCATCCAGTTTCAAGAAAATGTCAAGAAGTTAAAAACCTTGAAATTATGCTAATGAAAATATTGATGCTTACATTTGCAGCTGTTTAAAGCAATACCTTACACTTATAGCTTTAAGCCATGTGTCTTCAGCAATGTTTCGCCTCTGTGCAGCATTGGGAAGGAATATGATCGTTACCAATACGTTTGGCTCTTTCGGGCTGCTTTTTATATTCGTTCTTGGATGTTTTGTTATATCAATTCAAGTCTGTGTTTACTGGCATGGTTGAATTGCTGAACCTTCTTTGCGGTATTGGTAAATGGGGTATGCTCAATTTTACTGTAGTTTTTCTTTGTCTGATGCTCTACTTATTTACCTTGTAGAAGATAGATGAAGCATGTAGATTTATTTCTTCCTTTGTTTTGTTACAGATCTATAAATGTATTATAATATCACTTGAACTTCTTCAAAACCTGCTCATATCTTTTGCAGGATTCAAGCTATCAAACATATTTTTTTGGTCGACTGTTATGCATTCAGCTGATGGCCTTTGCATTCTATTGCCACCTTAACTCGACAGGAGGTTGTAAATTCTAAGGCTGGGAATTACTTGTTTGATAAGGAGGGAAAGCTGCATTCACTGAAGCTTGAAGGTTTGAATGATACCCGACAACTGTTCGACGAAATGCTGAAACCGTTGTCAGTTAAGCAAGATATTATGGTTGATAGTTATAAAGACTTGGGGTATGAATTTTCTACAACAAGGTCAATAATGATTCACAGTACATGCTACGTTTCAAGCCTCACATTGAAGTTGGTAATAGTAAAGTAATTATGTTTGTATTCGACCCGGGCGGTAGACGTCAGGCTGCTCTAGAAATTATTAGGGAGTTCAAACTAGAAAGGTTCTGATTGAGAGAAGATATCATCATTTTGTATTACTCATTACCTGAACAAGTAAATTGTTTTCTGGTCAATAATGAAGATGTTGAAATCATGTTGGATGTATCTACTTCGTTTGGCACATCACGTGTACATGCATATGTTGTTTGTAATGGTTCTAGTGTGGCTTCTACTTGTATTGAATCAGCTGCATCATCATCTATTACTGAATTTGATGATAAGGAGATCGATTTTTTGCCTACGTTTTGTCCTCGGATCGAGTATATGTTTGTCTTTTATACATTTTATTTTGGATGTTATGTCTTTTTGTGTTTGTAGAAATATGTTCATTTCGTATTATATGTTATGTAAAAAATAGATGCAGCCAAACAATTTCACAAACATTTGTTTCAATAGTCTTTGTTTCGTTTTGACAGTTTGTTTGATAATGTTACTCTATTTTTCAGGAGATTCACTGTCGAAATTCACTAGTGAATATTAATAGTGATTTTTTGAATAACAGTGAATTTTGACAATAAATTTCGAACAAACATAATTTTGACTGTAGCATTGTAGTTACAGAAGTTATTACTCAAAATCATACATGTACTAATCAAACAAGAGACAAAAAAAAGAGATTGTATAATTAATTGAAATATGTAAACATTGATTAAAATAGTTTTTTCCTTCTCCCCAATGATACAATTTAGAACATACATATGAAAGTAAGCCATGGTGTTCACTTGGCATCTACACATTACTAGTGATGTTGGCCTACATTGCGTTGTCTAACACTTGGTCTTTTCGTTTTGTTGCAACATATGATGTTCTCTTCAATAGTTTTGAAGAAAATCTTGAAAGGTGTTTCTTGCATAAGGGTCTTGTGACTGTTTGTTAATTTTTCCCTTATGATCTCATATGCATCCAATAGGTAAGTGATTTTGTTTCGGTATTGATCATACCTACAAAAGATCAATGTAGACAACACATTTTTGGTTAGTTAATATGTTTGGGTTATGAATCAAAGTTAGTAATGTTTATACGACATTCACATACATGTACTGTCAGTATTCACTGTAGTGAATATTCACAGTGAATTAAACTTTCAAGAACATAAGTGCTAGAACAGACTTTTAGAAACTAAAACATAACAATTAAGTGAATATTCAATACTTGACTTAGTGAATTTAAAGAACCAAAACTTGCTGCTATAAGAAAGCTGAACAACATCAGCATCATAGCATGTAAACAATGAATGAATGCTAAAGTGAATTTGAGTCAATATTCAACACTTGGCTTAGTGAATTTTCTCAGTGAATCAGACTAACTTAACCAATACAAATCTATATGATAGCATCCAATTTTCGCATTCGGCGGTTCGATCTAAGATTTATCAATTAATGGCAAAAGGGTGCTTCAGATCGGGAGTAATGACTAGTGATAGGACAAAAAGATTCAAGAAATTATAGAAAGAAAATCAAAACCGGAAGAGAAAGGTGGTCCTTATGATAGTCCAAGCAGAGATAACAGAGAGCCTCATTCATACAATCAAGACAATACATATTGCTTCATTCTTATGTGAGTCAGCATGTATTCTGCAGTGACCCAAAAATTGTTCTTCCAATAGAGGCTTCAAGAATGGTGGCCATGTGTTATCATCATCAACAAAACCAGGCCCTCCTGCTCCATGTATAAACTTAATTCAATTAATACCAAAAAAAATCATAAAACCATCAACAACAACACAAAAACTTCAGAAATTGATAACTTCATCATAGGAAATATGCAATGATAATCCTTCTTGATAAAAAATCTACGTCTAAGTGCATGATAATAACCTCAAACAATTTAAGAAACAGCAATTACGATTACCAATCAAAGCAAGGACAACAAGGAATTTAATAAATTTCAGAAGTGGAGCAAAAGCAGGGAGATTAATGAAATAATCAGGAGATTTGACAGACGTGAGAAAATACTCCTAAAAGGAAGAATAAAAAGAAGCCAATAATGTTACTCATAGTTAAACCCTGAAACCAATTCGACAAATAACGCTAAACAAACAGAAGGAATTCAACCTCTTTCTTACAGCTTCAGCAGGAAAACACAAGCAGCACACATATCAGTTTAGTAGGGAAAAAAAGAGAGGAGAAGAAGTAGGAATTTAATTTCATTTGGACAGAATAGAAATTCTGACTGAGAAAGAGAATAAGTTTGCTACATCACTCGCTTACGCTTTGACCCGAGTAGCATGGGTGGAATCCTCTTTTCCCACCATCTCCTACGTTAGACTACTTGACTACAGGGATCGAATGAGAGTATGGCCTGGGATAGAACCCATTAATAACTAAAACATAAAAATCAAGAGAAATAGGTAGGAGAAAAGAGCCAAATTAATGTTTAACAAGCGACAGAAACATGTTAAATCTTTTCTAACATAACAGAAAACTTAGACATTATCATTCAATGCTCTTGTTTTTAATTAAGTCCAACATAACCACAAGTGTTCTTTTAAATAAAGTTGAGTGAAAATCATAAGCACATCATAACATATATGTTCCACAAAGCACCCAAAATATACAGTGAATAAAGATTTCTAAACATTCACTGTGAATAAACAGAATTCTCTTTGATTTCTCACCGAGAAAGCAATCGAGCTTATAGATTTCTCGTCCACTAATTTAAGGGAATAATAGTAGTGAATGTTACTACGAAAAGTTGCTGTAGTAAAAAAACCCTAACAACATCACCATGATTCGATGTAAAAATTGATTGCATATTACAGTGAATTTGAGTATATGTTCAATAAGAGAACAATCAAAATTCCAGAAATCCTATCCAGCAAATTAAGTAAAACAGAGCAGTGAATTCGTCAATTTAGTACTCACTTATTACTGCATTGATCAGATTTCTGCTTCCCAGCCACCTTCGATATTGTTTTGGCCATGTTCGAGCACTTGATTTACTTGTATGCCTCCATGAACAGGTGAAAGGAAGATGGAAAAGTGAATTCAAACCTTAATTTTTAGAAGAAATTGAATTCTCCAGAATTGGAAGCTTATCTGAGATTGTAAAGCTTCGAAATCAGATCGATTGATTATAAATGGTTGCAAATTAGGGAAGAAAGATTGCGTACTCCTGAATTCTCGTCGAATTTGTGCGATGAATTCTGCTCCCGTTTTGGAAATCGCAGTGAATGGGAGAACTTCAATTTCCTGAACCTAATTGTGCAGTAATGGCGTGAATTTCGCGAATGATGTTCAGCAGGGTTTGTTTTATAATAAGGGTAAATTAGTCTTTTTTACTACAATTTTGTCCTTAATGCAACATTTTTTGAAAGCTGTACTATTCCCTAATTATTGAATTACTATTGTCCTTTTGGCTAATTACCCCTTGTTTATAAGGACTAGTTTGAACACTTAATGGGCATTTAGGACACAGTTAAATCTTATTTGTTTATAAGGACATATTTTATCCAAGTTTCCTAAATTACCCTCTTCTCCCACCGTGACATACTCTCTGGATAAAAAAACGTTTCCAATTGCTCAATACAAGATTGAGGCGTTAGAGCACTTTGGTGGCAATGGATCCAAAAAAGAGGAAGAACATCATCAATCAATCCGACTTACCCGAAGTCGGCGGTGAGGAAATTGTGGAGGATGATCGGCTTATCATCTCGAAGAGTCTGTAGCGGCGATTAGAAAGCATTGGTCTTTGGACGACCAATTGTCATTTTGTTGAACAGTGTGTGGATTACAAGAATTCGATCCATTCCTCCTCGATGACGATGATGCAATGTAAGTCTTCAAAATTTCTGCAGATCTTATTCTTTCTTAGATGATTGACGAATCGAGACTTTATTCCCCATACAGAGTGGCGAAATTGTTCCATTGAAGAAGCAAATTGATTTTTGAGAGCCAAAATAGATTTTACGGATGGAAAATTGATCAAAGTTAATCATTGGCTAGATGGGAAGCAAATCCTTCAATTTCTAAAATTCTTCGTAATTTTGCCAATAGTTTAACATACTTGACATATTTGTATTAAGCAAAAGAAGAAGGCGATGGGATTGCTTCGCCCACTTACAGTGGTGATTTCGTTGAGAGGTTGGATGTTCTTTCAACGGGCTCTTTGCTCCAACTATGGCTCTTCCTTTTGCTACATTCTGAGGAATTTCTAGAGTGCTTGGCGAGATACTTGTTTGTTGATAAAGTGAGTGCACTTGTGCCTTTGCGCATCGTTTTCTTTGTCAATTTGTAGTCTGTCCTTGTATTGAATGGATTGTAAACTTGCTAAATTAGAATTTAAATTAGAATTCAAAGCTACAAATTGTAAACTTGGACTCTTCAATTTACATTCACTAAAATTGGTGATTTGAGATGGAGCCGGATGTGGGTTTGAGTTTGATTTGGAAGAAAATTGGTGCGATGACATAAATTTGATGGTGGGTTTGAGTATGATTTGGAATAAAATGTTGGTGTCATTGGGTGTCACTGCATAGGATGTCACTTCATAAAATGTTGTTGTCATTGGGAGTGGATGCAATACTTTTTAGCAAACTAATTTTGGTTAATCTTTGCTGTTTTGATGTTGTTCCTTTGATATTTTAATCTTTGGTGCATATTGTTGCTGCATATATACTTGGAGGCTTTTGCTGGGAGTGTTTCTCTTTTTTTTTTTTTGTGAAAGGATTGTCTTTGGGGTTTGTTTGTTGTAATCTTGCTCTGAATCTCTTATGTCCTAGTACCATGACCACTTTTCATTATATTCTTTCCTACAACATTCAGGTAGAGCCGAACATTTGAAGAAAGAACTTGATTCTGTAAAGTACATGTGGAAAAGCAGTGATTTGAAGGTGGAAGATGCAAGCATTCTTGCGTATTTGTTTGGGCTGGAATGTTTTGTATGGTATTGTGCTGTGAGATCATGGGAAGGGGAATTACATTCACTGGCTATTATGTCTGAAATATATAACCACTTGCAAACATCTCTCATATTGAGTAGTAATAGTGTCACAACAAAATGACCATAACAAAGTGCACAACACATTTTTAGACCATTGATTATGATGTGAGACCTCTTGATTCAAATGGATCACACAAAAATCAATGGTGAAAAATTTGTTGTGAATATTTTGTTGTGGTTCAAACATTTTTCATTTTATATTACCAAAAAGCTTTTTCTCTTGTCCATTCATTCATTATGGTTGCATTGCATTGTTGAAGCGTGTCTATGGACAAGTTTTTTTGTTTCATCCCCTGCAAATCTATGGATACAGTTCTTACCTGAATAATGGTCAAGTTCACTTTTGGTGACTTTTCGATTGGAGTTTTTATAATTTGGTGTTAAGCCTGTAATATTACACATATATACACATACTCTGTCTCTTTTCTTTCCAATTTTGAATTGCTTCAAGTTTTTGATTTCTTAATTTTATTTGTTGCATGATTTTGTATTGAGACAACAATGGTGATTAAGATGCTACACTCAGTCTATTACAATGCCATGCCCATGCCATTGTAAATAGTTTGATGTAGAGTCTATGAGGTCTATCATAGTGGTACAAATTAAGGTTTCAAGATCAAGAGATTTTGGTACACATATTGATGTCACTCCATATACATTTTGATACATAAATTTGGTAGGTTTGTAAAATAATTGTAATGTCACTACATCTTCTCATTTATCATTTTTGTTTGTTCTTCCTCACATTGACAATGCAGTGACATTGATGTCACTCTATATACATTTTGGTAAACAAATTTGGTAGCTTTGTAAGAAAATAGTAATGTCACTTCATCATCAAATGTCACTGCATCGTGTCGATTTTTATGAAGAAAATTTCGATTTTTTAAATAAAGTCGGAAAAGATCAAATGAGATACTAAAATAAAGAGGCCAAAAAAATATGAATTATAGTGAAAAAAAAAATAGATGTTTTGCAATTCAACTGTTAATGCATCGTCAACTGTCAAGGCATTTACTCAATTATGGTAAAATAATTACGATGATCGGAGTTTTATATCAAAAAATATAACCGGTGTCATTGCATAAAGTGTCACTTCATAAAATGTTGTTGTGATTGGGTGTCACTGTATAAAATGTTGGTGTCATTGGATGCCACTGCATAAGGTGTTACTTCATAAAATGATATATCAGAATAAAGAGGACGAAAAATACGAAATAGGGAGAAACAATTATATTGATCGGAGTTTTATATAAATAATATGAATTAGGGTGAAAGAATTATGTTCATCAAATGTCACTGCATCAGGGGCGGTCACTACATCGCAGTGGTCAATGCATCGCGATGGTCAGTGAATTGCGGTGGTGAATGCATTAGGGTGGTCACTGCATTGCGGTGGTGAATGCATCGCGATGGCCACTGCATCGCGGTGTCAATGCATCGTGGGTGGTCAATGCATCGCGGTGATCAATGCATCGCGGGATCACTACATCACGGTGTCTGCATCTAGGTGTCTCTGTATCGGGGGTGGTCACTGCATCGCGGTGTCAATGCATCGTGGGTGGTCAATGCATTGCGGTGATCAATGCATCGCGGGATCACTACATCACGGTGTCTGCATCTAGGTGTCTCTGTATCGGGGGTGGTCACTGCATCGTGGTGTCTCTGCATCGGAGGTGGTCACTGCATCGCGATGTCTCTGCATCGGGGGTGGCCACTGTATTGCGGTGGTCAATGGATCTGGGGTGGTCAATGCATCGTGGTGTCACTTCATCGAGGCGTCTCTTCATCGCGGCGTCTTCGCATAAGGGGTGTCACTGCATCGCGGTGGTCAATGCATCGAGGTAGTCAATGGATCTGGGTTGGTCAATGCATCGCGGTGTCACTTCATCGAGGTGTCTATACATCGCGGTGTCTCTGCATCGGGGGTGGTCACTACATCGTGGGTGGTCACTTCATCGCGGTTGTCTATGCATCGCGGTGTCACTTCATCAATGTGTCTCTGCATCACGGTGTCACTTCATCGTCGTGTCTCTTCATCTCGGTGTCACTTCATCGCGGTGTCTCTGCATCGTCAAATGTCGTAACATCATTATGTATCTGCATCGTAATGTCTCTGCATCGGGGGTGGTCACTGCATACCGGTGTCTCTGCATCGGAGGTGGCCATTGCATCGCGGTGTCTCTGCATCGGGGGTGGTCACTGCATCCTGGTGTCTCTGCATCGGAGGTGGCCACTGCATCACGGTGTCTCTGCATCGGGGTGGCCACTGTATCACGGTGCTCAATAGATTGAGGGTGGTCAATGCATCGCGATGGTCACTTCATCAGAGGTGTCTCTGCATCGAGGTGTCTGTGCGTCGCGGTGTCTCTGTATCGGGGGTGGTCACTGCATCATGGTGTCTTTGCATCGGGGGTGGTCACTGCATCGGGGTGGTCACCGCATCGGGGGCGGTCACTGTATCGCGGTGTCTCTGCATCGGGGGTGGTCACTGCTTCGCGGTGTCTCTACATCGGGGTGGCCACTGTATCGCGATGGTCAATAGATTGAGGGTGGTCAATGAATTGCGGTGGTCAATGCATTGGAGGTGTCTCTGCATCGAGGCGTCTCTGTATCGGGGTGGTCCCTGCATCGTGGTGTCTCTGCATCGGGGTGTTAACTGCATCACGGTGGTCATTCCATCGCAGTGGTCAATGCATCGCGGTTGTTAGTGCATTGTGGTGTCACTTCATCGCGGTGTCTCTGCATCGTGGTGGTCAATGCATCGCGGTTGTTAGTGCATCGCGGTGTCACTTCATCGCGGTGATCACTATATCACGATGTTTAATGCATCGGGGTGGTCAATGCATCATGGCGGTGAATGGAAAAAAGGAAAAATAAATTTTCACCGTCCAGAAAAAAACAAAACAAAAAAAAAACAAAAAACAAAAAAATTACCACTTTCAAGCTATAACCTCTAGGATAAAATAAAAAAAATAAAAAAAAAACAAAAACAAAACCAACAACAGCGTTGTTGTCAAGGGAAAAAAGAAAAAAAAGAAAAACAAGAACAACAACAACATATTCAGCGTTCCTTCAACCAAAAAAAACAACATATTCAGTGTATTCACTGTTTCGCGTCTTTTCCCTTTCTTCTTCTTCTTCTTCTTCTTTTTTTTTTTTTTTTTTTTTTTTTCATTAAGGGTATCTGAGTCTATTTATCTAATTTGTGTCCTTATAACCAAATAAGATTCTTTAATGTCCTATTTGCCTAATTAAGTCGATTTTGTGTCCTTTTGGACCATTGCCCCAAAAAAAAAATCTGAATTTCCACCCATGCAGAAGTCGCCCAAGACTGAAGAAGAAAAATATTGCTTTACGATGTTGTGTGTTTATCCAACCTAATCATATTTCGCAGTCTTTTTATTTCGGCTATGCACGATTTTTGCAGTATATTTGATTTGTCTACGAGCCGTTATTGACACAAGGTATTCATCTTTATTGGTATGTATGATCATTCATTGCTGTCATGGAATTCTTTTTAGTCAACATCTGTAATTCATTTTGATTTTGCGGTTTTTTTAGAGAGTTTTATATTTGTCTGTTTCATCATTTTGGATTCGTGAATTGTCCTCAACAGATTAACTAGTGTATTCCGGTCAAAAAAAAAAGATTAATCAGTGTATTCTGTGGTTGTGTTCTTGATGCAGTAACATATGCATTTCGTGAAGAAAAAAACGGGCGATGTACTGTGAAAAAAATTCATGACAGCAATTGGTGTTGTATTATACTAAACGGAAACCATATTGTTTTTGGTAGGATTCGTTTTCGGTTTTTTTTGAATTATTGCATTCATTTTTTACATGGTTATAGATCCAAACATATGCAAATTTGAAATGTTAGGTTTTCTTCCATTCCAAATTTCATATGGTGTTTTTCCATGATGTTTGTTGATGATAGATCTGTTTTGAGTATAGCATGCTGTATTTGCTGCTTCAGCCCAAACTCTCTTTGGTAAGCTTGCTTTTGCTATCATGGTTCTAACTCCTTCCTTCAGAGTTCTATTTCTTCTTTCTGCTACACCATTTTGTTGTGGAGTTCCTGCTGCTGATAGTTGATGTAGTACTCCATTTTCTGCACAGTAGTTTCTGATCATTTCATTTAGGAACCTTGTGCCTCTACCTGATCTTATCTTGATGATCTTCAATTCCTTTTCATTTTGTATTCTACTCAGCAAATCTGGTAGCTTCTTGAGTGTCTCTATTTTCTTGTTCATGAATATGGTCCAAGTAAATTTGGAAAAGTCATCCACCACCACTAGAGTGTACTTCTTTCCACTTACACTCACTAGTGTGACTGGTCCAAAAAGATCCACATGCAAAAGATATAAGATCCTTGTTGTTGACTGATGGGGTTTTGACTTGAAAGAGCTTTTAATCTGCTTTCCTTTCTGACATGCATCATAGAGCCTTTCCTTCTTGAATGTGATGTCTGGAAGGCCTTCAACTAGCTTGTTCTTTGTTAACTTGTTGATAGTCTTGAAGTTAAGATGATTTAGTCTTCTGTGCCAAATCCAGTTGGTTGATTGTTATTCTTGACAAGCAGACATGTTTCTGCTTTTGCTGTCTTCCAATCTACAACATACATGTTGTCTTCTCTTTTTCCTGCAAGTACAATTGTGCTGGTTTGATTGTGGATCACTTTGCATCATTCTTTGTTGAAATGCACATTGTAGTCTTTGTCATAAAATTGACTAATACTTAGAAGATTGAAACTCAATCCTTTAACATAAGCCACATTTTGAATCTTCAAATTGTTCTTGAACATTGTGCCTTCCCCCTTAATTTTGTCGGTGTTTTCTTTGCCTCCAAATGTAACTTTGGGTCCATCAAAAGCTTTAAAGTCAGTCAACCAATATTTATTTCCTGTCATGTGTCTGGAACATCCATTGTCTATATATGTACCAGACATCCTACAAAACAAATTCAGTATGTTTTGGTACCCAAACCTTGTTTGGGTGCATACCTGTTAGAAGTCATGCCTCCTATTCCAAGTTTAAATCCAAAGGATCTTCTTCTTGGATAGTTGAAGTCATCAACCTCATAAGTGTAAGGCATGGCAGAATACTTCTTGATAGATTTATTCTGATACAGTTCTCTACCTTTAGGTGCATTTGCATCCTTTTTTACTCTCCAAAATGCAGGAGGAAACTTATTATCATATTGCTTCTTGTGTCTAGGAATATGCCTGGGTTGGATTTTCCCAAACACATGTTGCATGACATGAAATGGTTTCTTCTTGTATTTTGGGGGTGCAACATTCCAATCATCCTCTGAAGGGTAAAGTCCGCCCTTACCTTCGAAGAAGCTTTTTGCCTTTACTAAATTTGGTAAGATGATTTCTTGTGTTGTTTCACTACTGCTGGGTTTTGACTTCATCGGTGCAAGATGAGTAGTTGAAACTATGAGTACATCCTTTTCTCGAATTTGGGTCCGATTTTGGTCCTTGATTCGATTGTGTTGTCCATTGTTTCTTTCTCATCTTGATCATTGCTGACCAGACAGATCTCGATCCAAACTTTTTAAGGGTTTGTAAGTGGTGCATTAATCAGTGCGGTGGTGCTCTTAATCGGTAGGAGGCTTTCATGGTGAAATCTGTCAACATCGGATGAGTGATCATCTCGCCGCTTGTTGATCGATTGAGTGTGCTTCCTTACTAGTTGATTCGAATTTTCGGTTTATCAGATTCTTTCTTTAGTCTTTTATTTTCCTCTCTCAAATTCTCACATTCTTGTTCAGAATTTCACGATTTATTTGAATTTCTTCAAATTTACTCATGAGATTTTGACTTAGGTTTGTAGAATCTAATGGGAAAATAGAAGATTGTGCTGATGTCAAATGTGGATGCATTTGATGAGTATGAAGCTAGATATTACCTCTGTTTCATCAATTTCCTTAGCCATAAGACATATATATGCCTTGTCATTGTCTGAATTGTTGGATTCACCTTCATTTAGAATCATTATCAGATGATTCTTCATCCTTTTTCACTACTGGTTTCAGCTTTAAGTGTCTTCTTGCTCTGGCTCTTTTTCTTTTCTGTTGTTTTGTATTTCTTCTTTTCCTCATCTCTATCTTTTTCTTCCAATCTGCCTTGAAGTGTCCTTTCTTCTTGAAATTGAAAAATCTGTATTCATCATCCTTTTTCTTCATGTCTTTGCTTGAGCTCGACTTCTTGTTTGATGATGAATTTACCTTGAATTGTTTCTTCTTACTAAACCTGTCAAAACGTTTAATTAGTAAAGCAATTTGTTCTTTTAGTTCCTGTGTCTCTTTGCTGCTTGTGTCAGCCGTTTTGCTTTGCTGAGGTGCCACCAATGCACTGGGCTTGTGTGCCTCTGCTGGTGCACTGTCTTCATTATTCAGTTCAAATTCATGAGCTTTTAATTGAGACATCAATGTCAAGGTATCAGTCTTTGCAAGATCTATTGTTCCCTTGAGTACTGATGTGATAATTCTCCATCTTTCTGGTAGACTTCTCAAGATCTTCAAGCAAAATTTCTTTTTGTGGATATTTATGACCAAGTTGGTGTAGTTCATTGATGATGCTTGAAAATCTGTTATCCATCTGATCAATGGATTCACCATTCTTCGTTTTGAAGTTCTCAAATTTCTGTTTTGCAACATATAATTTGTTTTTTTGATTGCTTCTGATCCTTCATTGATGAGTGCCAGTTTGTCCCACGTCTCCTTTGCTGTTTTGCAATCTTTGATTCTCATGAACATATTACTGTCCAGAGTCTTCAAGATGATATCTTTTGCAACATAGTCAAGGTTTGCTCTCTTTTTGTCATCTTTGGTCCAATCTTTTTTGGCCTTTTATATCTGAATTGGTCCATCATTGATAACATCCAGCATTTCCTCATGAGTGGCTGCAAGATAAGACAACATCCTTTTTTTATACTCATCAAAATTATTGACATTGAATACATGTACTTTAGACATGAAGGTTGAAGAATCCATAATCACAGATAAAAGATATATTTGTAGAAAACACAGATTTGAAAACTAATTTGAAAATATGTGATCTCATTGTTACCAAAAATTAGATCTGAACAGGTTATGATACTAGGAACACTGCTTTGATACCAATTGTTGGTCCAGAGAAAGGTAAAAGTATAGTCAGGGGGGTTGAATGACTATACTGGAGTTTCAAAAACTTTTCTTATAATTAAAAGTTTTTGGGCAGTGGATAAGTCCCTTCCTAAAAATTGTTTCAAAGTAAATTATGCACACACAAAGTATGAATAATGTGCAGTAAAGTAAATCTTGTAAAGTAAAGTGCAGTAAGTAAATGAACACAAAGGTTTATATTGGTTCAGGGTGGTGTAATCCCTTAATCCACTCTTCTTTTGTGATGATTGGAGGAATTCATTATTGTTTTCACCAACACAATAGTAAGATTGTCCTTGGCTACACAAGCTTCACAGTCTACAAGACTATCACTCATAGGCTTCAAAAGCTTCAGTGACTCAGTCTTCAACATACTGCTCCTTGGGAACAAATCCTTCAGCAGCTATCACAAAGGACTGCAACTCCTTCTCAGATTTCTCTAATTCAATTGCTGCAAACTGGTGTGAATTGGATTCACAGATTTGTTGATCAATCTCAGTGCTTGATGTAGATTTATAGCTATGAGTTCTGAGTTGATCACTAAATGTGTTCTTTTAGATATAGATAGAAGGCTTAGGATTTTGACAGAGTTTCTGCTTGTTCTTGTATATTCCAATTGTTTTTTTTCTGTTTGTCAATGCCTTCTATTTATAGCCTTGATAATCCATTGATTTGAAATTCCGTCCGTTGGGTATTTAATGTAGAGAATAATCATTGATTTAGTTCTTGATTCCTCCTAATTGTATTCTCCCTGGTTTCAGTGATCCGGATTTTCTTCAAACGTCCATCATAAAATCCGTCTTTTATTGATTATGTATTTAATGCTTGATCTTCTTATATTCACACGTTCTGAATAAGTATAGATGTTATATCTTACTCAACTGTTCCTTCACTTGACTGTTGTGTGTGATTAGTTGAGTAGATCTGCTAACTTAGCTGATGTGCTATTTCTTCACTGGTATTCCATACTCAGCCGATAGAAGATTTACTCTGCCGGAATACTGTTTCCTTTGTTTCTTGATTTTCCAAGAGTATTTTTAACTTCATTGATCCTTGATTGGTGTGAGATCAGTGTACACCATATTTAAACAATGAGTTTCATTACTTGAAATAAAACTTAGACTTATCCAAGGTCATTACAGACTTCTCTAGTTATAAGTCAATCCATATGTCTTCATGCTTCTTTGCTGGTACTTGACTGCCTTTACTCTGTTGGATTTCTGTTTTACTTAGCCATCATACCAACTAGTACAATAATTGTCTGACTGAACTTATACAACATGTCAGACTCTAAGTAAAGACTTATACAGAGATTTCTAACTTATTTCAGGCTTGCTATAACAGCTAGTATGGTCATTAGCAGCCTTTAATTCATGATTGAGCTCTCATAACATCAATAAGAAGGCTTGAACATTAAGGGAGCTCCGTCGAAGCCAAGTTTGTTCCAAGTAAAAAAATTCCACTAGGATAAAGAAAGAGATCGAACCTGAAAATCAGTAGATTCTTCCTCACCTCCGTCATAGGAAACCCAATTTGAAGACCACCCATGGAATTAGCAGCCTTTAATTCATGATTGAGCGCTCATAACATCAATAAGAAGGCTTGAACATTAAGGGAGCTCCGTCGAAGCCAAGCTTGTTCCAAGTAAAAAATTCCACTCGGATAATGAAAGAGATCGAACCTGAAAATCAGTAGATTCATCCTCACCTCCATCGGTTACAAGAAGATTGCTTCTTCTCCTCCATCGGTTTCGAGAAGACGCTAGCGAGAAAATCTTGAGCAAAAGATTGAAGCAGAGGGGATTGAGTGTGTCAAGGGTATATTTGTCCAGACCAATTCTTTTTGTCCTTATTGCAACTAAAAAAAAGTGCGTGGATTAAAGTTTAATATAAGAGACAAAGGTGGATTTATAACTAATTTTTCCTTCAAAATTTACGTCGAAATGATATCGTATGAGATCTTAAAATAAAGAAAAAAAAAATGAATTTTGGTGAAATCTTTTGATGATCGAATTTAAATCAAAGTTACTTATTGTTTTAAAAAATAAAATAATAAATGAAGCATGCAGCGATGGAAGCAGCGACGTCAGACCAATAGCGTGATATAAGAGGTATTTTTGTCTCGATTTTTTTTTATCCTTTTTACATCTAAAAAAGGATGTGTATCTTGTTTATTTATTTTGAGTCAAAATTTGGACTTTTTCCCTCTTTTCCTCTTATTATTATTGTTTTATAGGTGTGAACCCCCAATCCGCTAAAGTATAAAAAAAAAACTTTTAATAAAAAGAAGAGGTAAGAGGCCAAAATGACATAAAATCAACTTAATTAGATAAATAGGATAGTTTATACTTTTCATTGGTTATAAAGACAAAATATTAATAGATGGACAAATATAACACTAATAATAATAATAATTAAAAAAAAAAGAGAATACAAGCCGGCGCTGCAAAGTGCAAACCAGCGGAAATCAAAAGAAATTGATATGTTCAATTCATTCACCTGCTCCATGATTGCGTAATAAAGAGATATATATATATATATATATATATATAGTTGTTGTTATTTTCCCTTTTTTTCCGGAACGCCGAAAAGTTAGGAACTAAAAAGGAAAAAAATTGTTATTTTCTCTCTCTCAATTATTATTTTAAACGGTTATATATTTTGATATAAAATTTTGAATATCGTAATTCTTTTATAATAATTCATTTTTTTCCGTCTACGTTTCTAATATCTCATTTGATATTTTTTGACTTAATTGTTGAAAATCGAAATTTTCTTCAAAAAATCGACTTAATGCGATGAAGCGACATCGCGATGAAACGACACCGCGATAAAGTCGACACGCGTGACGCAGTGACTATTGACGATGCAATGTCCCGTATTTATTTATCTACGCTCGATCATCATAATGCAGGTGACACCGCCGATGAAGTGACATCAGAATGCATTGACCACCGAGATACAGACCACCCCGACGTCTGATGACCATCGCGACGCATTGACCACGGGATTCAATGACCAGCATGATGTAATGACGGCGGCCTCTTTGGCTGGGAGGAAATAAAGGAAGTTTATTTTTCCAGCTCAAAAGATGGGAAATTACAAAAAAATGTTATATCAAAATGTTATAACTCCGATTATCATAATGTTTCATCGTAATTCATATATTTTCGTCCTATATATTCCGATATCTCATTTTATATATTTTTTGAAATAATTTCTAAAAATCGAAATTTTCTTCATAAAAATCGATGCGATGCAGTTACCACCATGATGCATTGACCACCCCGATGCAGTGACCACCGCGATGCAGTGACCATCGTGATGTAGTGACCACCATGATGTATTGACCACCGCGATGCAGTGACTACCACCTACTGTGCTGGGAGGAAATAAAGAATTTTTTTTCATTCAGCTCAAAAGTTGTGAATTACCAAAAAAAAAAATGTTATATCAAAATGTTATCTTTTGATATAAAACTCTGATCATCATAATTTTTCACTGTAATTCATATTTTTTTGACTTAATTTCTGAAAATCAAAAAATTCTTCATAAAAATCGATGCGATGCATCGACCACCGCGATACATTGACCACCGCGATGCAGAGACCACCCCGATGCAGTGACCACCTGGATGCAATGACCACCGCGATGCATTGACTACCGCGATGAAGAGACACCGCGATGAAGTGACACCGTGATGCAGTGACATCTTATCTGCCAAGGAACAAAATAGAACAAAAGTAGACTCTTTTCTCAACAAATAACGAATAAAATGCAATATCCGGACTACAAGCTACGTAATATCGAATTAACGCATTTAGCTCATAAATCCTACTCAAATTTACACAAATATGCTCATAATCTGGGTAAATCGTTAGTAAAAATATCATAAACTATTATTCGAGTCGAGTATTAGATGAGTCGAGAGCTCGATCTTCTTATATTCTATTAAAAATTAAATGATATCTAAGAAAATAATCGAGCTTACGAGCCGAGTCAAGTTAGATCGAGTACTTAGCGAGACGAATTTGAACTTGTCTTTTTATGGCTCGATCGAGCCCGACCATTTTTTGTTGAGTCGAGCTTGAGCCCTAGGGAGTATCGACTCTACTCGGCTCGATTACACCCCTAATGTGAATGACACTACACTTATTTTACAAACATACCAAATTTGTGTATCAAATTGTATATGCAGTGACATCAATGTCATTTGCATCAATTCTCTTATGAAGTAGTAACATCGTATTGTAGCGATTTATGCGGTGACACATTATGCATTGACATTTTCGATTAAATGACAATCGCATATGCATTAAATCAACGTTACACCAACAATGACAATACACAAAAATTGACACAACACCAAAGTGACAAAATTTATGTATCAAATTGTATGCAATGACATCAATATGTATTTTGTGGGAAATATGAAGAGTGTCCGCCCAGGTACAAAAAGATCCCCTCAAACCACATCACATGCATTCATTCAACTATGCGATGTACAACTAATCATAACATGACTTTATCATGTCAAACGAGAATACAATTTAAACCCACAAATATTCAAGATATATGTGCATGTTTAACATATCTCGCAGGGGACATCCCCAGGTTTGAGAAGTTGGGAAAAATATCAATATAATAATATGAATTAATGGATTCAAAAAATAAAGAGAAAGAGGGGGAAAGGGAAGAGTGGAGAACAACACACTGTTTGCAAACCAACTACTCTATATTAAATAAGGAAAAAAAAATGCCAATCCTTGAACTCTTCGTGGGCGTTGCTGTGGCGCCCCTGTCCCGGATACCGAGTCGTTATCCGGAAAAGAAAGCCCAGCATGCATATAATTAAAATTTACTCTAATTATACACGTAAGCTTTACGTAAGCATACATCAGAGAACAAGCGGAAGACAAAACGATTGACTCCCTGTCCCGGATACCGAGTTCTTATCCGGAAAAAAACGCCCGACACGCATATAATTAAAAATTAATCTAATTATATGCATGCCGGGCGTTCTTTCCGGATAAGGACTCGGTATCCGGGACATGCGCGTCACAATTGCCAACAAATGCTTGTGCAGCCCTGAGTTTCCATCAATGAAATCATGTAACCATCCTTGAACTTCATTGATTTAGCACGCGCAGCCCGGAGTTTCCCACTTACAATCACCTCACAACCTCTGGCACCTTGCTTTATAACAAATCGTAGAACACCATAGCAAGCTCTTCGAACAGCAAGGTCACAGAGCAGCTTGTAGCACAGTGACTCAGCCTGAGCCACATCACATAATAACCTATGTGATAAACTATTAGGCATAAACTATTCGACCATAGCAAACATGGGTTCTTTTAGGGTTTTCGAAAATCAACGACCATTCGATCATTTGTTTCAGATTTTAATGGTCGAATAGTTTATGCCTATAAATAAGTAACATCTATTCACTACCGGATGCAAACCCACAAAATTGAAACAAGTAATCGTTGATACAAAATTGATCCTCTGCTGTGTATGAGCTTAACTCTCTTTCTCTCTCAGCGATTGAAATCTCTAGCTTTCCCATTTGATTTTCCATCTTCCTTCTTCGACTGATAGATGAAATCACAGGTCCGACAGTGCAAACGCATTAAAGGGCAATTTAGGAAAGTTAAACATAATGTGTCTTTATAAACGATGATCTTTTAAGTGTGTCCTAAGTGCCTTAAGTTTCAAAATCAGTCTTTATAACCAAATAACACTAAAAAGAAAGACAAATTATAAATACATGAAAATGTATCTCGACAAGCATTGAGTACATCACCATGGTCATACTAAGCTTACCAATCAAAGCATAAAATGTTTGTCGAGATACTCATTGGCCCTCGTTCCCTTTTGGTTAGAACAACTCCTGATTCCTTTGTGTTGGATGGCGTGTTAATAAAATTTGAAGAAGATTTGATCAAATTGAGGTTCATGTAATTGTTTTTGTTTTAGTTGTTGGTAATAAAAACAGTAAGAAAAATCAAAGATACAGTTCAAAGAGAATTTCCAAAAAGCCAATAATTACTGCTAAACATAATGTATGGACAATTAATCAATAGAAGACAACCCCATATGCATTAGTGTAATTGTGACTTAAACTATGTTCTTGAGTGCGGTCAATTGAGTGTTACACTCAAGCAGAATCAGATGGAAGCGTGGTATGGTCAGCAGAGTATGAAGCATCTGCTGAATTTGGTGTTCAGCGGAAAGTTAGCAAGGTTGATCAACCTACTGAGTTTGGTTTGTTGAGTTGGTTCTCAGCATCACAAGGGAACACGTCTACATGGTTTTCCGTTTTGGTAAAGGTTACTTCTAGGGTATATCGGTCATTTACTGGGTTGACTGTTAAGGCGGTTAGGGTTGGATTCCCAAGGCCTATAAATACCATCTGTAATGCATGTAAATTGTAACTTTCTCGTGATAATAAAATAATCCTCGTTTGTCCGTGGAGTAGTCGCCACATTGCCGGAAACCACGTTAAATCTGTGTTCTTCTTGTTTCTGTATTATTTACTTGTTAATTGTTTGATTTTTACTCACAATCACCGTCACTTCTTGATCGATCCATTATAACAAACTGGTATTAGAGCTAGGTTATCGAGAAATTTGTTTATCTGTTTGAAGAAAGGTTGATTGACACCAAGGTCATAATTGGCGCTAGGATTTGGGATCAACACTAGCTTTTCTGGTGACAAAGATGTCAGCTTTAAATGTTCAAATTGACAAGTTTACATGAAGAAAATATCCGTGCTTTATTGAAACAACAGGGACTATGGGGTCCTCCATCAAAATCAATAGAAAGAAGTGCTGATGAGAGAGCCAGTCTGGAGGAGAAAACACATTCAACAATTATGTTGTGCTTGTCAGATGATATTATCACAGAGGTTGTTGAAGAGGACACAACAGAAAAGCTGTGGTCCAAGCTTGAGAGTCTGTACATGAGAAAGTCTCTAACCAACAAATTGTTGTTGAAACGACGTATGTTCAGTTTAAGGATGCATGGGGGGCACTCAGCTGAGGGATCATCTAGATCAGCTGAATACAATATTGCTGGACTTAAGGAATATTGATGTGAAGATTGAAGATGAGGATGCAACACTGATCCTATTAGTATCATTGCCTGCATCATATGAGAATTTTGTGTAGTCCTTTATTGTTGGGAAGGATTCAGTGTTATTGGAGGGTGTGAGATCATCACTCCATGCTCGAGAGCTACGCCTTAAGGCATCTGGTTATGGAACAGACAGTCAGTTTGCTGGATTGTTGGCAAGTGGAGTCAGTAGAGGATTAGGTAATCCTGGGAAAAAGAAATTCAAGAAGGGTTCCAAGGGTCCTAAGGCAAAAGATGTCTGTAATTACTGCAAGGAGCAGGGACATTGGAAAAATGAATGTCCAAAGAGGAAGAAGAAGCATGCATTGTTGCTTTGGTAGAACAAGACACCAACTCTGAAGAAGATTTGGCCTTAGCAGTTTTAGAGTCAGTATGGCACAAGGATGTGTAGATTCTACACACTGGGGCATCTTATCATGTGTGTCCAAATAAGGAGTGGTTTTCAACTTATCAGCAGTTGGATGGAGGCCATATTGCTATGGCTAACAGCAAGGTATAGAAAATAATTGGAATATGCTCGGTTTAGCTGAGGACACATGATGGTAAATTCTGCACACTAAGCTAGGCATGTTCCATAGATGACCAAGAATTTGATATCACTTAGTCTTCTAGACAGCAAATGGTTCAAGTTCAGGGGTGAAGGTGAAGTGATGAATGTCTATAAGGATTCAGCTGTGATTCTGAAGGGTATCAGGCAGGGGACATTGTACATTCTAAAAGGGTCTACTGTATCAGGTTATTCTGTTGTAGAATCATCAGATGTTCACCAGTCACAGCTGACCAAGCTGTGGCATATGAGATTGGGTCATATGGGTGAAAGAGAGACACAAATTATGCCTATGTCTGATCTAATTGGGGAACATAAGTTCAAGGAGCTGGAATTTTATGAACACTGTGTGTTTGGGAAGCTACGCAGGAGCAAGTTCCCAAAAGCAATCCACACCACAAAAAAGACACTTGATTTTGTCCGTTCTGATTGTTAGGGACCTTCAAGGGTGGAGTCATTGGGTGGTCACCAGTACTTTGTGTCTTTTATAGATGATTATTCAAGGATGGTTTGGGTAGTTATGCTGAAGAACAAGAGTGATGCATTCAAGCACTTCAAGTAGTGGAAGGCATTGGTTGAAAATCAGATTGGGAAGAAGATCAAGAGACTTAAAATTGATAATGGACTAGAATGATATTGGTCTGAGTTTGATGAATTCTACAAGAATGAAGACATTGTTTGGCATCATAATGTATGAAACATTCCATAGCAGAATGGTGTTGCAGAAAGGATGAATCAAACTCTTCTGGAGAGGACAAGGTGCATGCTCTTTAATTCTAGTCTGGCAAGAAGATTTTGGGCAGAGGCTGTCAGCATAGCATGCTACTTAATCAACAGGGGCCTCACACTGGGATCAAGCTCAAAACACCACTTGAGGTTTGGTCAGGAAATCCTGCAGATTATTCAGGGCTAAGGGTTTTTGGAAGCACAGTCTACTATCATGTTAGTGAAGGTAAACTAGAACTTAAGGCCAAGAAGGGAGTATTTGTAGGATATGGAGATGGAGTTAAGGGGTATAAAATTTGCTCATCAGCTGAAAATAAGGTTATACTCAACAAGAGTGTAGTCTTTGATGAAAACTCTATGCTTAACTCATATGTGAAGGCCACATCTGAATTTGAATTTAGATCTGGAGCTGAGAGAGTTGATAAATAGGGGGAGCTTCAAGTATAATCTACTGAATTGAAAAACTCACCAGAGGGCAGTCAACACTCAACAGATCCAGAATTGGATCCAAACATGTCTGCTGAACAGGGGTCAGCAGATACTAAAGCATTCGAAGTTGATTAGGAGAGTATAGCTCAAAATAGGGCTAGAAGGACCAATGTTTGACCTCCCACAAGGTATGGGTTTGAGGATATGGCTGGATATGTACTTGAAGAGAGTTTGAGAAAGTAAATAATACTTGAGTAAACTTCAACTTTGTTTATTCATCAAAATGGAAGAAGTATAAATAGTTACAATTGATGGGAGATACTAGCTAGCTTGGGCGGCCACTAGATGGGCGGCAAGCATGCATGTGTAAAAAGTAAAAGTATGTCTATGACATAAAGTAACTAGAGTTTGACATATTAATTGTTTATATGTACCACAATTAATATGTCCTTTTACAAATAAAGTGTACAAATAATGTATACACATAATGTATACACGAAATAAATAAATATTACATACTATTTGATATGTAATATTTCCACACCCCCTCAAACTGGGTTGTATATGTTTATACAGCCAAGTTTGCTACTAAGTCGGCTGAACATAAGTGGTGGAATGGCCTTGGTGAGAATGTCGGCGATGCAGTCTGTGAGGAACATCTTTGGAGTTGAATAGTCTTGACATCAATCTTCTCTCCAGAGAAGTGTCTGTCAATGTCCACATGTTTGGTTTTATCATGATGGGTGGATCCTCTCGCCATGCATAATCTTTGAATTATTGTCACAACAGAGTGTGATAGGGTCTTTGAATAGGTCGCCTGAAGGTCGATCAGGACCTTTTTATCCATAGAGCTTCACAAATACCCAGGACTAGTGCCTCGAGTTCACCTTCAAAGACTTCTTCCGGAGAGCGAGAGGGTTGTTTCTTGCTCCTCCAGGGTGACAAGATTTCCCCATACATAAGAACAAGAGCTCCTGTAGTGGACCTTCCTGTCTATGTGGCGGCCCACCAATCAAAAGCATCGGTGTAAACCTTGATAGATCTCTCAAGCCAGACTTGGTGAAATGCAGGCCTTGGCCAGAGTGGATTTCAAGTACCTCAATATCCATTCACGACATCCCAATGTTGCTCAAGTAGGGCAATGCATGAACCCGGCTTACAGATTGACTCATATGCAATATCAGGTCTTGTGTGGGATAGATAAATGAGTTTCCTACAAGTCTCTCGATATTGATCCTTCTCGACAAACAATGTCACCATGCAAATAGGTATTACTTGGGGTCTCTCTGGGGATACAAAGAGGGTTTGACCAAAGATACCGCTTTCCTTCAAAGAGTCCATCACATATTTCCTTTGAGAGATAGAGATACCCTGGTTGTTTCTTGCAATTTCCATACCAAGGAAGTATTTAAGATAGCCCAAATCCTTGACTTGAAACACCTTTGCCAGTAGGGTCTTCAAATTTTGGATCTCAGTAGAGTCATCACCAGTAAGGATGATATCATCCACATATACAATAAGAATGGACCTTCTCTGGTTGGTTGTCTTGATAAACATAGTGTGATCTGAGTTGCATTGATGATATCCAGCAGCTTTGACCACAGTAGTGAGTTTCCCAAACCAGGCTCTTGGGGATTGCTTCAGGCCATATAGAGATTTCCTGAGTTTGCATACCTTGCCATGAGTGTGAGGATTGACAAAACCAGGAGGTACATTCATGTAGACTTCCTCAGTGAGGTCACCATTGAGAAAAGCATTTTTGATATCCAATTGGTGTAGAGGCCAGTCAAGTTGGACAGCTAGAGAAATCAGCACCCTGACAGTGTTCAGTTTTGCCACTGGTGCAAAAGTTTCTTTATAGTCAATGCCATAAGTTTGAGTGAAACCCCTTGCAACCAACCTGGCTTTGTACTTGTCAATTGTACCATCAGCATTGTATTTGATAGTGAATAACCATCTGCAGCTGACTGTCTTCTTGCCTTTTGGAAGAGTTGTGAGATCCCAAGTATGATTATCCGGAGGCGCTCATCATCTCTGTTTTAACAAAGAAACCTTCCACTTATCATTTTGAAGAGCCTCTCTGAATATTTTTAGGAATAGAGTGAGAGTCCAAGTCTGTGTAAACATGGCAAAGGCAGGAGACAATCGATCATAAGATAAATAAGTATGAATAGAGTGATCGATTGCAAGATCTCTTTCCCTTCCCGAGAGCAATAGGCCTATCATTAATGTCAAGCAGTGTTGAGAGTCTATAGATTCTTTGAGTGTCGAGGCTCGTGGTCGGCAGGCTCTGGGTCGATGAGTCTCGAGTTCGATGAGGTGTCTTGAGAGTCGATGAGGTGCCGAGGTCGATCCACGAGAATCGATGAGAGTTCTTTGAGGTTAAGAGTTTCTTTGAGGAAAGGGTTTAGGTCAATTTCAATCAGTTTCCATCTGATCGCCTCAGTGGACTTCTTTGTAGTAGGAGTCCTTTCAAAAAAATTGACATCCATAGAATTGTAAAATCTCTTTTCGGAAGGAGAGTAACACTTGTAGCCTTTCTCATCCTTTGCATATCCTAGGAAAATGCACTTGTGAGCTTTGGGATCAAGTTTGCTTCGTGTTGGGCATGGATATAGACAAACACAAGACAACCAAAGATTTTTGGAGGTAACAGGAAATAAGATGGGGCGAGGAGTGTGTGGCGGTAGGGTTTTGATAGGAGTTTTGAAGCCTAACACCTACTTTGGGAAGTCTCATTGATTAAGTATGTGGAAGTCAATATAGCTTCACCCCACATATATTTTGGAACATTTGTGGTAAACATGATAGACCTAGCCATTTCTAGCACATGCCTGTTCTTTCTCTCAAGAACCCCATTTTCTTTGAGGAGTCTCAACACAACTCTTGATATGGACAATTCCTTATTCATCAAGAAATTAATGAGATTAGACTCATAATATTCAAAAGCATTGTCGGTCTTCAAAATTTTGATCTTAGTGTCAAAGCTGAGTGGAGACCATGTTGTAAAACTCTTGAAAGATGGATCCAACTTGATTTATCCTTCATTAAAAATAACCAAGTGGTTACGTGTGGTCATCTATGAAGGTAACAAACCACCTCTTCCCTGTTATGCTTTTTACTCTTGAGGGTCCCATACATCACTTTGTGAATTAAGGTGAATGGTATGGATGGTAAGTGAGGTAATTTTGCATACATGATTTGGTGAGTTTGGCAAATTGACAAATATCACATTGAAGATCATTCAAATTACAACCTTTAAACAATTCAGATCTATAGACTTTAAATAACTAAAACCGGGATGTCCTAGTCTATAATGCCATAACATGATATTGTCAAGGTTTTGAGTGCAGTCTTTGAGGGCATTCGATCTTGATCTTATCTTGTCTTCAGCAGGTCGACCACATACAATCGAGCACGGTTTAGCGATCCCAATCACGCCTTTGAGGAATGATCTGGAAAGTGCACCGATTCTCATTAAAAACAACGATCCGATTCAAATCTTTAGTAAGTTTCTTGTGAGATATGAGATTGCAATATAATTTTGGAACAAATAGGACATCTCTGTATGCATATCTTATTAGTAAGTTGCACCTTACCAAAACCTTTTGCACTAGAGATAGATCCATCAATGATCTTAACATTGTGAATTTGGGGACATGGCTTAAGTTGAGTAATGAGATTTTTATTACAGTCATATGGGATGAGGCCCCAGGAATCAACAATCCAGTTTCATTACTAATAGATGAGTAGAATTTACTGTCTTGGCATGAGAGGCTATGTCAGAGAGTGACTACCTCCCTTTTGTTGAGTTAGGAAGGCTTTGAATGCACAGCAAGTTTGTGCATTCAACCTGCTTTCATCATCTTCTTCACTCATGTGTATGCCCTCGACTTTCCTTGGCGAGGTCTTGAGGTTTTGGAGGAGTTAGGCTTGCCATGTAGTTTTTAAAAGCAAGTGTCCTTGGTGTGATTTGTGCGTTTGCAAAGTGGTCACGAAACAGCTTCCCGATTTTATCGGCTGAGGCTTCTGTAAGCCTCGGTGAACCTCAAAGAGGGTTCGGACGATCGGCAGGTGGCACTCTCGGTGAGGGTTGTCGGCGGGGAGTTCGGTAGCATCACTTTCCTCCTGCTTTCCTCATGTTTGACCTCGGCAAACATGGATTTGAGATTTGGGAGAGGTTTAGTAGCTGAATTCTACCTCTAACATCATCAAGAGTAGGATTCGATCCAGTGAGGAACTTGAATACTCTCTTCTCTTCTATGATGTCTTTATACAGGCAAACATCATTGACATCATTCCAGAGTGAGTTTCCAACATATCTAGGTGTTGCCATGCCTTAGATAGTTGGTTGAAATATTGAGTCACAGACATATCTCCTTGTCTACGATTTTGAATTTGAGCTTCAAGCTCATAGACCTCTCGATGTATTGTCTTTCTTGGAGTAAAGATCCTGGCATTATCCCGGATCTCCTTTGCGAAGATCATACATCATAAAGTTCTCACTAATCTCTTTTGTCATTGATCTTGTGAGAATGGTCATGACTTGATTATTAGTAGTATCCCATGCTTCAAATCTGGGTCATCTTTGTGAGGGGGAGTTTAGAGTCGGATGTATCCCATCTTACCTTGTCCGAGAGATGTACATTTTCATAGACCTTGACCACATCAAGTAGTTGTTGCCATCAAGTCTATGATTAGTGTAAGATGAAGAGTCGGTGACCCTGGTCACGCCGAGGCATTTGGGACTCAACTGAGGGTGAGGAAGCTTCAGATAGCGAAGACATTCTTGATTCAGCAGGGTACTGAGAGTTTGTAGCGGATTCAGGAGTTTAAGTCTCTGATACCATGAAGAGAGTTTGAGAAAGTAAATAATACTTGAGTAAACTTCAACTTTGTTTATTCATCAAAATGGAAGAAGTATAAATAGTTACAATTGATGGGAGATACTAGCTAGCTTGGGCGGCCACTAGATGGGCGGCAAACATGCATGTGTAAAAAGTAAAAGTATGTCTATGACATAAAGTAACTAGAGTTTGACATATTAATTGTTTATATGTACCACAATTAATATGTCCTTTTACAAATAAAGTGTACAAATAATGTATACACGAAATAAATAAATATTACATACTATTTGATATGTAATATTTCCACAGTACTACAGGTAGCTGAAGAAGTGGATGACACTTATACGAAAACTGTGACATGTTCAGAGGCATCCCAATGGCTTGCGGCCATGGGAAAAGAAATGGAGTCACTTCAGAAGAATGAGACTTGGGATCTGGTCAAAGAACCACATGATAGAAGGGTGGTCAGCTGCAAATGGATCTTTAAAAAAAAAGAAGGAATGTCATCCACTGAGTGCATCAGATATGAGGCACGTTTGGTTGCAATATGGTTCAGTCAGAAAAGGGGGTGGACTATGAAGCGATATTCACACCAGTAGTTAGTCACACTTCTATCAGGGTGTTACTAGCATTAGTGACACATTAGAATCCGAGCTTGAGCAATTAGACGTAAGATGATTTTCTACATGGGTATATATATATATATATATATATATATATATATATATATATATATATATATATATATATATATATATATATATATATATATATATGACTCACCCAGAGGGTTTCAAGTTCCTGGCAAGGAAGGGTTTGTTTGGACTTAAGCAGCCCCAACGCAAAGGGTAAGAGAAGTTTTTACAGATTATATGATTCAATTTGGACTATAGTATGAGTGCATATGATTGATTTGTTTATCACAAAGTGAAGGATGGTTTAACCATCTACTGCTTCAGATCTGACGATATCTTTGATATTCGATGTGAACAAGTCATACATTAAAGATATAAAGAATCTACTCAAGGCTGAATTTGAGATGAAGGATTTGGCGAATGCAAAGAAAATTCTATAGATATAGGACGTAGGGGAAGTTGTTCTTGTCTCAGCAGGGGTATATTGAAAAAGTATTATCCAAGTTTGGCATGTCAGCAGCCAAACCTATAGATACTCTTATGGCACCAAATCTGCATCCGTCTGCTGTGTTTTCTCCACAATCAGTTGAGGAGGAAGAATACATGTCAAGAGTTCCATATGCAAGTGCAGTGGGCAGTTTATTGCATGCCATGGTCTGTACTAGGTCTGATTTGGCTCAGACAGTCAGTGTTTTCAGTAGGTTTATGGGTCAACCTAGGAAGGAACACTGGAAAGCAGTGAAGATGATGTTTATGTACCTTAGGGGTACATCTGATATTGGACTCATTTATGGAAGCGGTACTCAATGTTTATTCACAGGGTACTGTGATTTTGATTATGCTGCTGATGTGGACAACATGAGATCTATGATTAGGTATGTGTTTACTTTGGGTGGTTTTGTGGTATGTTGGAAGGCAACTTTACAGGGTACAGTGCCATTATCTACTACTGAAGCAGAGTATATGGCACTGACAAAAGCAACAAATGAAGCAATCTGGTTAAAGGGCCTAGTCAATGATTTGAGTCTGCATCAAGATCAAGCCAAGGTGTATTCTGACAGTCTCAATGCAATATGTTTGGCTAAGGATCAGGTTCATCATGAGAGAACCAAGCACATTGATGTTAGGTACCATTTTCAGAGAAATGAGAAGAGGCTCAAAGTGGAGAAGGTTAGCACAGATGTTAATTCTGCTAATATGTTCACTAAACCAGTTCCAAGAGGCAAGTTTCAATTGTGTCTGGACTTGCTGAACATCCAAAGCTGTTAACTGAATCTAGGAATACTTAGCTGAAGGTGAGGTTCTGCTGAGGTATTCAAATCTAAAGACATATAGGAAATCTGGCACTTGGATGTGCATCTGGTCAGTCTGCATGGAGTTCAAGTCAAGGTGGAGATTTGTAATGGTGACTTAAACTATCTTTCTTGAACAGTCATTTGAGTGTGATACTCATTTGAATCGTCATGTGTGAATCGTGGGTCAGTCAAACAAAGTATGAAGCATCTGCTGAATTTGGTGTTCAGCTGGAAAGTCAGCAGGGTTGAACAACCTGTTGAGTTTGGTTTGCTGAGTTGGTTCTCAACAATACTTGGGGAACACGTTTGTATGGTTTTCCGTTTTGGTGAAGGTTACTTCTGGGTATTTCGGTCATTTACATGGTTGACTGTAAGTCGGTTAGGGTTGGATTCCTAAGGCCTATAAATATCATCTATAATGCATGTAAATTGCAACTTTCTTGTGATAATAAAATAATCCTCATTTGTCCGTTGAGTAGTCGGCACGTTGTCACAAACCACGTTAAATCTGTGTTCTTCTTGTTTATGTATTATTTACTTGTTAATTGTTTGATTTTTACTCACAGTCACCATCACTTCTTGATCGATCTGTTATAACAATTAGTCCCATCACATCCGCGTTTGGTCCTCCCACGGCGGCAGCATGGCTAATAATCTATACACATGCATATGTTTTGTTCTTGTGTATCTTTATAAAGCAGGGGAATATTAGGTTTTAGTCCACTTTCCGCCCTTTAAATATATTTTAATCCATACTTTTTTTTTGTTGATTTAAGGACAAAACATTTTTTTTCGAACTAAATTACCCCCCTAATATAACAGAGAAGCAAATCGAGAAGATGAAGCTCCCTGTGAAGACTCTCAAAAGCAAAGAGAATTGTCCTTTTCCTCTCTTTCTTTTCCCCTCTACAAATCGAGTAATTCTTTTGCAATTTCATAATCATCAGCTCAATGAAATCGAAGAAACTCCGGTGGTGGTTCGGTTTCAATTTGTCGATCTCGGCGACTAAAATGTCGAGATAATCCGTGAGTCGCTTTTTTAGAATTTGAATATGGATTAGGGGAAGGGCCACAAGGACAAAAAAAATTAATAAATGGGTCTGGAAGGACAAAAGTAATATTTTCATGATTATAAAGGACAAAAATCACAATTGTTACTTCACGTGTTAATGTTACTTTGTGTTTCACAATTGTTACTTCATATTTACTCTATTCCACATTTGTTACTTCATAATTGTTACTTTTGTCCTTATTAAATTACAGTTTTCTTCTATCCCGATTTTTTTGATAATTTGTCCTTCTGGACAAAAATCTATATGGATTATCTCCGATGCACAAATTGTAAAATTATCTAATATGGATGGTTGCCATCAATTGCGACTGTCTTACCAACTCTACGGCCCTCGACGGACGCCACTGGCAGGTTGGTGACGGTGAAAATGAAATCCAACCGACGCGGAATTCAATTACCAATCGAAGGTAGTAGAAGCAGCAGTTATTCGCCCGACATCATGCACTCGTGCTCTGTTCTTGAGTTTGAGCGGTACCTCACAGGTAATTGATCAGTTTCATTGAGTATAAATTAGCTTGAAGTGAACTGACGATGGTGAAAATAGACCTGGCCACGTGTCACTCTTATAACATCCCAAGATTCAGAGAGAAAGATAAGAGGGAAGCATTTAGGGCCAGGAGCCCCACACCAGTAAGACCCTACCCCAGGAGGGAGGTCTGTACATGACCCTCCCGACTACCGCACTGCAGTGCAGCTCGGTCTAGTCTAGAGGCAGGATACGCAGATCAGGTCGAGTGGCACGAGAGCCCATCGAAGGCCGACTGGCTCTTTCCTTAAGTGATAAATAACACATGTGCCTATATTATAGGAGAATCCCTGGATTACCGGAAGAAAATCCCATAATTGGAATATAATCATAATTATCTTTTGCTAGGGATAAACACGTGATGATCCTTAAAGTTTAAGGATGATACGACTTGTTTGACAAGAAAAGAGGTAAGACGCCTCCCTATATAAACAACCCTAAGGAACTACGAATGACTTGATTCCAATTCAACTATTGGATACATAGGCAACTTGAGAGAAACTAACTCTCAGGCTCAGTCTTAATCATACCAAATCACGATCCCCGTTGTTTCTGTTCTTGTTTGAATCGTCCTAGAGGTTGTTTGGACCCGTAGGTGATATTCGACATCATCAATTGGCGCTAGAAGGAGGGCCTCTTTTTGTTACGATTTGATCAAGAAATAGCGATGGTACCACCAAAAAATACTGGAAAAAGGACCCAAACGGCTGCAGCTAGAGACGCCGGAGAAGTAGACCCCACGGCAACTACTAGCCAACCTCAAATCAACCCAGAGGAGACGCTGGCGGATCCAGCACAGCAGGCTTTGCTGGATGCATTAAGTAATTTAGATGTTCCCGCTTTCAAAAGTGTTCTAGGTTTGGCCCTAAAAGGGCGAGAAGAGGAAGCTCCACAAAACGTGGATCCGAAGGGTAACCTGGCAAATAAGGAGGATAGAGGAGAAACTCTCTCCTCCACCTCCCATACGCAGCATAAACAGATTAAGGCTCAGGCCCAGGAGGCTGCCAGGGCGGAATTAGACGGGATCCTGGGAAAGAAAACGGACGATCTCTCCATCGAATCACCGTTCTCAGAGCAGATTTTGAACTATCCACGTCCTGAAAGATTTAAGATCCCAAAACTGGAAGATATGACGGAACGAAAGATCCCCAGGATCATCTCTTTCAGTATCTAACGCACATGAATTTAGACTGTGCACCCGAGGAGATGAAGTGCAAAGCCTTCCCGGCCTTACTCACGGGCAGGGCTCGTGAGTGGTTCCGGAAATTACCACCTCGGTCTATTGAGAATTTTGAAACCCTGGCAAGAAAATTTTTGCAAGCTTTTGTCACTGCTAAACCCTTCCAGAGGAATGTCACATACCTCCTCACAATTCGTCAGAAAAAAGAAGAAAAGCGATCTTTGCGATGCACGAAAGATTCAATGAGGAATCTAGGCAGGTCGGGAATGCTGATGAACACCTCCTGATCACCTCTTTCGTAGCAAGTCTGCGAGAAGGTAGATTGTATGCAAAACTCAATGGTCGACTTCCGAAATCTATGGATGAGTGTATGGATCTGGCATATAAACACTGTCAAGGTGAAGAGGCCAACCGTTTAAAGAGGGAGTCGGAAGCTCCTAAAAAAGAGAGGTCAGATGACAGATCTGATAGAAAGCGTAAACCGGTATGGGACCGAGTGGCTGCGCCCATAACTGACCGACTCGGGAAGAAAGGAGCCCTTCAAGAGAGGGACTTTATCCCTTTGAACAGATCACGTGAGCAGGTCCTCGCCATAATGCAGAGAAAAGGTATTGCCCGTACTCCACCTCCTATGAAGGGTCCCCGGGAAAAAAAGGATCAGACAAAATACTGTAAGTTTCATGAAGACATTGGTCACGACTCAGAGCAGTGCAGGGATTTACAGAGAGAGATCGACGCTGCTGTTATGGAAGGGAAACTTGATGATGTCATAGATAGGTCCCGTCACCCCGAACCTAGGGGAAGACGGGAATACAAGAGGAGAGATTTCGGTCATGACCGAAATGATGAGTACAGACGAAGGAGGGATCCGTCCCCAGGACCGGAGGGCCAGCTAGATAATCGCCCCATTAATACCATTAATACCATCTCAGGCGGTCCGAGTACACCGTCCCGACCTGAGGAGCAGAGTGGCAGCCGGGCACCGACCAGCACCGACTCAGGAAAGAGACGAAGGTTGTCCGGGGAGGTCGTTTATGGCCCTCGCGATCCTCTTCCCCTCGTCAGCAATAATGAAGGCTTGGTTATCGAGGCGGTAATCAATAAACATACGGTGAAGCGTATTTATGTAGACACCGGAAGTGCAGTCAATGTGCTGTACTACAATGTGTTTCAATCCATGAAGTTAAAAGATGCAGAGCTAGCCCCTGTATCATCCCCGCTGTTCGGGTTTGCAGGGCCACCAGTCCACCCCATGGGTATGATCACCTTACCAACTACTTTTGGGAAAGCACCTCGGGACAGGATCCTTATGGTGAGCTATGTGGTAGTCAGGGCCCCATCAGCCTACAATGTTATCATGGGGCGACCTGCCTTAATAGATCTGCGAGCGGTGATCTCTCCGGCTCACATTAGTTTGAAGTTCCCGACCTGGGAGGGGACAACAGAGGTCAAAGGTGACGTCAAAACAGCCAGGAGCTGCTACACGGCCACTGTAAACGGAAGAATGATGGTACAACAGGTATCTATGGAAGAGTTTCTCCCAGAGGAAGAGGAAAGTTGGTCATCAGATGATAAAATCGAGGTAGTAAATTTGGGAAAGGAACAAGAAAGCTTGTCACCAACATAGGATCATGGATCCCAGATCGGTTTAAAGCAGCTCGTTGAGATCTTAAAGGAGTTTAAAGGCGTGTTTGCATGGAAGGCGGATGACATGCAAAGCTTGTCCCCGAGCCGGCTCTGCCACAAAGTTGCACGTGGACCCGGCCCGAAACCGATTAGGCAAAAGAAAAGACGATTTTAAAAGACCGAATGGAGGCCATTCAAAGGAGGTTGAGAAGTTATTACAGCCGGGATCATACGTGAAGTATTTTACCCGACCTGGCTCGCCAACCTTGATCCTAGTAAAAAAGCCAGACGGAGTGGCGAATGTGCGTAGATTTTACCGACCGAAGCAGAGCATGTCCCAAAGATTGTTACCCCCGCCTAAGATCAGCTAAAAGTTAGTTGACTCACGATTGGGTTTGAAATCTTCGCATTTCTAGATGCATACAAAGGCTACCACCAGATTGCCATGGACCCGGACGATGCTGAGAGAAGACGGCATTCATCACGAGAAGAAGGAACTTTTACATTACGTTACTATGCCGTTTGGATTAAAAAACGCGGGCGCCACTTATCAAAGAGCAGTGAATAAAATCTTCGAGAAACAGATTGGGAAGTGCATGGAAGTCTATGTGGATGATCTCTTGATCAAGAGCAGGTCTCTAGATCAGTACATGACCGACGTCCGAGAAGTGTTTGGGGTACTCAGGCAGACCCAAATGAAACTTAACCCAAAAAAGTGTACATTTGGGGTCAGTCGTAAATTCCTCGCATTTTTCATGATTTCAAAGAAGGAATTAAGGCTAACCGGACAAAGTTGAAGCCTTAAGAACAATGCCACCACCCGAAGCATCAAGGAGGTGCAAAGGTTAACGGCCGCATGGCGCGCCGAGTAGATTCCTATCCAAGTCGGCACAACGTGCTTTACCATTCTTTAAGATCACGAGGAAAGCAAGTCCATTCCGGTGGAATGAGGACGGTCCAACAGGCATTTGAAAATTTGAAGGAGTATTTGGCCGAGTTACCAACCCGACATCCCGCCGAGAAGGAGAAACTCTGCTTTTATATTTGGCAAGAGTTGACGAGGCGATCGATGCGATCTGATCGAGAGAAGAAAGAAACAGCAGACACCCGTGTTTTATGTAAGCCGGGCTTACACGGACGAGCTCAGTACACCAACGCGGAGAAGCTAGCTCTTGCTCTAGTCCATGCCTCAGAAAGTTACGACCGCACTTTCGGGCACATTCAATCATTGTGGTTACTGATCGGCCCTGCGTCGCCGATCTTGGCGAGACCAGACACCTCGGGAAGATTAGCCAGATGGGTTATCGAGCTGGCAGAGTATGACCTGGACTACCAACCCAGGTCAGCAGTCAAAGCCCAGGCTTTAGCTGACTTCCTGGCTGAAGGGCTTCAAGTCGAGACACATAAAGAAATAACCAAGCAGGCGTGTCGATACATGGACCCTTTTGTGGATGGAGCATCGGGAAAAGAAGGAGCGAGGAGAGGAGTCTCTTGCTCCTCATCCGAAGGGAAGAATTTCCGTATGCACTGCGTTTCAACTGCGGCCACAAATAACGAGGCGTAGAATATGAGGCTTTAATTATCGGGCTCCGATTAGCCAACAAGCTGAGTGTGAGGTAACTGCGCACGTATTGATGACTCGGTTGGTGGTTAACCACATTAAGGGTGAGTATGAAGCAAAGGAGGAATCAATGAAGAAATACTTGGCAGCCGCTCAGGATTTGTTGAAGAACTTCAAGTCGATTCATATAGCAGTGTCTCTCGGTCCGGGAACAAAAAGGCGATGCCCTATCGAAAGCGGCATCCAATTTCTTCTCGAGATAAAAGAGTTCTCGCAGTAAGGGTGGCGGCGAGTTATGTCTTGAATGAAGTTCAACCGATTTGCCAACAGGCCACTGGATGGATCCCATAACGCCCTATCTAAAACACGGTGTTCTACCAACCGACAAGGTTCAATCCAGGAAGA